>CM077086.1:11223462-11397670 GCA_039513925.1 Platanthera zijinensis
TCGAGGGTAATCGAAGAGCCTTTTAGATGGCGAATGTCTCAGGCTCTTCGGGGACGATCGCAAAAGAAGGATCATTGCGCAGGTGTTGTGGTGAGGATTAGGATTAGTTTAGACCTGGAAAAGAATGCCCGCCATTAGAAAACCCCCACGACGGGTGTAATTAAACCTCAGGGTCCATCAGCTGCTCGCGGGGGTTTCGAATCGACCATGTCCTCTTGCCGACAATAGGCTGAGGATTATCTCTTCACCTGCCCCCATCCAAAGACTGACGCCCCACCTCCTCGCAGCCTGCCCCCCTCACGACTGGTGCCTAACTAAGCTATAATCGCAACTAAATCGGGTTCCGGACCCGCTGAATCCACATCTAACCAACCACAGACATACTGTGGCGCGATGGCTTCACTCTCTCTGTCGCAGTTCAGGGGTGCACCCTTTGTCTGCCCAGCGGTTTGCGACATCGTCGGGGACTAGCTCCCCCAGTTGTGCGCTGTCAACAACGCAATACCCTCATCCTAACAGAAGGTTGTGGTGTCGCCAAAGGGACCAAACATTGAGTCCCCACAGACTGTAGCGCGGCGGCTTCGACCTCGCTCTCATGGTTGCAAGGCTCTCCCTTCTCCTACGAAGCAGGTCGCGACGTCGTTGGGAGCCAGCTCCCTAAGTTATACGCAGCCCGCAACGCGATGGTCTCAGCTTCTCTACCCTGGCACAAGGGGACGCCCTTCGCCTCGTAATAAGTTGCGACGTCGTCAAGGACTACGGGGCCACGCCCCTCCAATTCCATCGGGTTCACCGCTACTCACAGGGGTTCGAATGAACATGGCCTCCCGCCGACAATAGGTCGGAGCTCTCAAACTCTTCACCCCCATCCAGAGCAAATACTCTTCCACCACTCAGGGCATGCCCCTCGCAGTTGGTGCTTGGCTAAGACAACAATTGGCCACAACAATCAGAAGCAAAAGCAGTGACAACCACTCAACAAACATATCAAGTACAAAGGTACAAACCGAAAAAGTACAAAGGTACAAATCGACGGAGACAAGCCCACCAGTACAAAGAGGTACATGTATACCAATCAATAAAGAGCATCAAAGAGATGCAGCTGTCACTCAGCGGCCTTGCCCGCCTCAGCATCGGAACCCTCCTCCTCTAACACATCCTCAAGCCCGAGGCCAGCAACGTCGCATCCCTGCTTCTGGGGCACCATCCGCAGGGTCTTCGCCATACCCTGGCAGAAAGCTACTTCCCGCAAGTACTCCATTTATGGCTCCACCTTCTGAGTCCACACCTCCTCGCGAACCTCCTCCGAGATCAGACACCAGTCTTGCATGTAATCCACAGAGTCCCGGTACTCTACCAGAGCAGCCGCCTTCAGCTCAACCTCCCACTCCGCGGAGGAAAGGCGCATCACCTCTGCCCTGGATAGCTCCAGCTCTGCCCGAGCTTCATCTAGAAGACGCAAAGTCTCCTCCGCAGCCGTCTTCTCAGCCCTGTACGCAGCTTTGGCGTCCTCTAGTTCGCACCACAGCTCGGACCCAATCTGCCTAAGTCGCGAAATATCGCGCTCTTGTCGCCCCTTCAGATCCGAAAGGGCACTCTTCTCCTCCCTGAGCTCACCCTGAAGGGTCATGTAGCCGTCCTTCAGGCTCACGTAGTCGTCATTCCACGTAAGCGCAATGTTCGCCTGAGTCTCCATCTGCAAAAGAAAAGGGACAAGTCAGAAGAGCTTTCCTCAACAGCCACTACTCAAAAGTTGAGATCGCACATACCACATGGTTCATCGCCTCCAAAGAAGAGGAGACCCTCTTTCCTTTCACCACCTGCCACACCGCAACCCGAGCTAGGGAGGCCTGGGGGGCAGAGGACCCCAAGACCTCAAGGTCCGCGTCATTCGGCTCGCCTCCAACTCTAGAGCCGCAAGGGCAGTCCCCTCCGAAAGAACATCCTGGCGCGGCAGAAGGCTAGGACCCGCCTCCTCAGCTCCACGACCTCCAAACACTAGCTTCCTCTTCCTGTCACGGGAGAGAGGGATGGCGGCAGCACGTCCCGAATCAACAGATAGCCCGCATAGCAGCAGGCGCTTCTAATCAATGAAAGTAGAGATGTTGTACAAGATGTTACCCAGCTCTCGGGGCTCTGCAAAACCAAGGACGGGAGTAAACTCCCGCTCGTGTCCTCTAGAATGCCTGCAACGGTCCGGAAGTGCGTTCCGCACCTCTGGCAATCCACCTGGGTTCCTGACATATCCAAACAAGGTATTCACGTGGCGACGGTCCGCCTGGGTCTCAAACTCCAGCCACCGCTTGTTGCTGAGGACATCCACGCAGTCACCGCCGTCGGCGCGCACCTCACACCAATCCTTGAAAGTATCCAAGGAAAACCTCGACCCACGCTCGCGAAAGAATGCGATCAACCCCATGATCTGCGTCATCCCAAGAGGGGTAAACTGCGACGCAGGAACGCAGCAGAACTTCAAAATCTCAGCCACTTCCTCGCAAGCCGGAAGGCGAAAGCCGCTCCGAAGAGACGACTCACAAAGGGTCATCCAGCCACGCGGAGGGTTTTGCACCCGCTCTTGAGGACTAGGGATCCGCACCTCCAAATCGGGGGGCAGGTTGAAGCGCCTCCTCCAAATATCCACGTGCTCGAGGGAGAGACTCGAGTGCAGCCGCATAGGACGGCTCTGCACACCCCGCTTGGAAACCTGAAAGAACAGAAAAATAAGGTCAGAAAAGCGAGTCCGAGCACACGTTGCGCCCACGCATACGAGCCATGCACCACACAAAGCGCGCGCAAAATCAGCCCGCACATGTCGCCGAGCCACTCGTAAGCAGAGCGACCGCACCGCGCGCGCCCTGCGCCTGCGCGCGTTCACCGCCGCGCCGCGGCGCGCGGTCAGCCCCGCGCGCGCCGGCGCGTGGGGGTCAGCCCCGCGCGCGCCGGCGCGCGGGTCAGCCCCTCCGGCTTCGTCCGGTGCCCGTATCTTCTCTTCGGTCGGATTCTTACCTTAGCACTGTCGCCGTCGCCGCCCATCTCGGTGTTAGCACCCGTTCCGGCCATCGCCGCCTAGCCCTTGTCGCAAAAAAGAAATTCCCGCGCTTGCTGTTCGCTCCAAGACGACGAAATTTTGGGGGGCAAATGATGGGTACCCCTTGATTTATAGATAATTATGATAACTCCCGCGCACCGGATCGTAACTCCTGCACAAAAAATCGCAACTCCCGCGCACCGGATCGTAACTCCCGCGTGCCAAATCGCAACCGCCGCCGCCGTCTTTACGGCGGCCGCCTCCCACGGCTGGCCGCCCCCCTTTGCGGCCAGCGCCTCCGCCGGCCGCCTCCTCGCGGTCGGCGGCCGCAACCAGCCGTCCGTGGCCGGTCGCCTCCTTGCGGCCGGCGGCCGCGGCCGACAAACCGTGCCCGGCCGCCTCCTCGCGGCCGGCGGCCGCGGCCGGCCGTCCGTGGCCGGTCGCCCCCTTGCGGCTGGCGGCCGCAGCCGGCCAACCGTGGCCGGCCGCCTCCTCGCAGCCGGTGGTCACTGCCGGCCGACCCCCTCCGGTCGGGCGGCCTTGGCCGGCCGCCCAGGACCGGCCGCCTCCTCGCGGCCGGCGGTTACGGCCGGCCGACCCCCTCTGGTCGGGCGGCCTTGGCGGGCGCCCAGAACCGGCCGCCTCCTCGCGACCGGCCTCCCCCTCCCTCGGGCGGCCACCGGCCGGCGCGCCTCCTCCTACCACCATCGTGGGCCGACCTTCTCTCCACCGTCCGATCATGGCGGCCATCACGGCCCTCCGATCGCCACAAGTGATCACGGCCCTCCGATCTGCGATTAACCACCGTAACCACCCTAACCACCTCAGAAACCCTATATAAGCACCTCTGATAGTTCATTTCAGGGGATCCGACTTCATTCTCTCCTTCGCTTTCTCTCTCTTCATTCCTACTTTTCCCCAGAGCTTCTCTCTCTACTCTCCTCCTCCGTTCCTCTTTCACTCACTAACTTGGCAAGTTCTCCTGCGTGCGCCGCCCAGAGAAGGAAGGAAACGAAGTGCCAGTGAAGGCAGCCCTCCTCAGTCCGAGGCATAAAGCGCAGGCATCTTGCGCCGCGCGAGCCAAAAGAGCAAGCACTCAAGAAAGACACACATCAAAGTGCACAAACTCCGAAGCGGTGGTCTGTCACCCGAGGAGAGCTCTCTCAACCCTCCAATATTTTTAACGAGGCGTGACCTGTCGCCCTCGCTTTCTCTCTTCAAGAGCTTTGTAACAGAGGCAAATAGTTGATCTTGGCTGGCACAGACCCGGTCACGTAGTTTTTTCCCCTTTCCGGGGTTTTCCACGCTAAAGTTGTGTGTGTACAATTTCTCTGTTTCTACTTTGACTGTGTGCATACTCGATCGCCCGGGGCTAAGACGGACCGATCCGGAACCGGTCTACCGAGGGCATTGAGCGAACCGCAACAATATTAAAAAGGGAAAACAACATCCCCGAATTCAGCGTTCGTCATTCATTAGTCAACCACCAATCTACTTCGTCCCCGGATCCGAGCGCAAGCATAAGCCCTCCAAGTCTATAGAGCACCTGCAAAAAGTCTAATCCTTGGATTCGAGAGCGGTTGCATGTCACCTTCTGAACATTTCTCTCACCACCAATTGTAACGAGAAGCGACTTGTTGCCCTCGATTCTCTAAAAATGCCCTGTAAAACAGCATCGTCTAGTGAAAGTTTGGTTGACACCGATTTGGATTTTCATCATATTCACGGATAATTTTCCACGTAAATAATCTTCTCGCCAATTTCCTTTTTTTCCCCTGAGACTGTTTGCGTGTTCGACCGCTTAATGAGATAAAACAGTTAATTAATCTGGTCTACTTAAGAGCCCTCAGCAATCCGCAACACCTCTTTATTTTAAAAAAACGGTTTTAAAAATTTATTTGTTTTCTCTTTTTATTTAAAATATGTGTTTGCATATAAATAAAGTCTTCTACCTACAATAAAATTTTGTTATCTCCGTTACTCAGCATCATCGTAATTGAGGTACTTTTACTGTTTACAGTAGGGCAAAAAAAACTTACTTTATTTAAGTGATTGTACACGTGTCTCTTGTATAGTAAAACGTACCGGTCCTACCCGTTCGTCCGTACGCCTCTTCATAATAATAATTATAAATGGGCCGGCGTCATTCCATTAATTCCGGCATGTTCCCCAGTGTGCAAACAGCGAAGGCGGTGGAGGCATTTACCATTCACAGCAGTTTTTCACGTGACTCCTCATAGCACTCTGTTATTATTGCAGGCTCCATTTTTAAGGAAAAAATCTTTCCTCATTTTTTATATGATGTCATAAATGTTAAATCAATTTTATGAATGTTTAATATTTACTCCTGCCCCGATTTTTAATAATATGAATGGTCGTCATCACATACATTAAGATGACGTGACAGACAAGATCTGGTACATTGAACTGGGCTACCTATGACACGTAGATCTACCTAATCTACTTACTACATGTCCAAAACAATAAAAATTTATCAGAAATATATTACATAATAATAAATAATGTAAGCCTTATAAACTTATACATTTATTTACACACTTATATCAATTAATAGATTTACACATTTATTTCTAAGCATGAGAGTGCCTTAAAAACTTAGAATTTCAAAAGGGAATTATTGCTTGCCAATTTAGCAACATATAGTTTCCGTTTTGACGAAGTTCCCAACCATTTATGGCTTTCAAGCTTTCTGTAAGTGGAAGTGAGAGCAGGAGGAGCACCAATGGCAGCCTCTTGGACCACCAATCGTCGTCGGTGGGTGCCCGGCCACTACTTCTCACTAATTAAGTTGCATCATGTGCTAGGGCACCGCGGGGACTAAGGTTGGACCTGCTGGTCAAGATTTAGGATTCTCTTCATTTGGGATTTCAAATGGAGGTTCATTTCATGGTGTGAATGCATTCTCACTTGATCT
This sequence comes from Platanthera zijinensis, assembly GCA_039513925.1. NCBI lineage: Eukaryota > Viridiplantae > Streptophyta > Magnoliopsida > Asparagales > Orchidaceae > Platanthera > Platanthera zijinensis. The sequence continues at coordinate 11,229,426 of CM077086.1, forward strand.
AATAGTGTAGCATTTTTTTTATTAAAAGAAAAAAAAACATATATATATATATATATGGGGAGTGATCTAGTACGGGCGGGTGGTAAATGCGGGCGTGCGGGTGGGTGTGCAGCGCCGTCCGATTAGGGGATGATCCAGCCTGCGAATACACGGCCTCCTTCCTCTCGACGAACGACGACCCGCTGCCCTGTCTCCTTCCTCTCGACGAACGACGACCCGCTGTCCTGCCTCCTTCCTCTCGACGAACGACGACCCCCTGCCCTGCCTCCTTCCTCTCGACGAAAGACGACCCGCAGCTTGATCATCCAGGGCCTCCTTCCTCTCGACGAATCCAGGGCCTCCATCTCCGGCGCACACCGCATCGCAAGAACGGGTGACAGATCCGCCATGGATCCATCTCCTCCTTCCTCCCTCACTGATTCCGTCATGGATCCATCTCCTCCTCTCCCATTTTTCATGGAACGAGAAGCATTTGCATGCTTCTGAACTCAGCGGCGGCGGTGCAACTGAGCGTCATGCGAACTCAGCGGCGGCAGAGAATCAGGCATGGTTGCGGGCAAATTTTTTTACCTAGTGGTGGCCAACGAGCCCGTAGCCGCCGACCGCCGCTGGGTAAAAGGCGACCCTGCATAGTCGCCGGCGTGCACAGTATGATTAATCATATTGTGCACGCGATTAATTAGAGGGATGGTCCGGCTGTTGTTGCCCGCCCGCCCGCCTTATTGCCCGCATATGATACATACTCTCTCTCTCTCTCTCTCTCTCTCTCTCTCTCTCTCTCTCTCTCTCTCTCTCTCTCTCTCTCTATATATATATATATATATATATATAACGTTGTTAAGAGCACACCTATTTTGGATAATAGCACACCATTGATATTGGCACACCACTGTACAACCTCGGGCTCGCAGCTCGGCGAGAGGGGCCCAGGCGAGAGGAGAGAGGGTTCAGCCCGGCGAGTAGAGAGGGCCTAGGCGAGTCGAGAGGACTCAGAAGAGAAGCTCCGAGTAAAGAGGGCCTAGGCGAGTCGAGAGGACTCAGAAGAGAAGCTCCGAGTAGAGAGGGCCTAGGCGAGTCGAGAGGACTCAGAAGAGAAGCTCCGTGGCGAGAGGGCCCAGGCGAGTCGAGAGGGTTCGGCCTGGCGAGAGGACCCTAGTGAGAGGTGCAACCGTTCGGGGCCAGCCGAGGGAAGTTTTTAGGACATCTCCTCACCCCTGAAGGGGTGGAGCCCAACCCTGACAAGGTGAGGGCGATACTGGAGCTGGGATCTCCTAGGAATGTCAAAGAAGTCCAACGTCGCACTGGTAAACTAGCCGGTTTGAGCAGGTTCCTCTCCAGAGCGGGAGAGAGGTGCTCTTCTTTCTTTCGAACCCTAAGGGGAGGGAAGGAGTTCGAATGGACCATTGAGTGTGAGAAAGCCTTCGCGGCTTTAAAGCAGCAACTCACTCAGACGCCGCTACTTCAGGGGCCGAGGGAAGGGGAGAACTTGTTCCTCTACCTCGGGGTAGGGACGGGGGCGGTCAGCTCAGTCCTCGTCCGCGAAGAAGGGAAGAGGCAGTTCCCAATCTATTATGTAAGCCGAGTCCTCAAGAAGGCAGAGCTGAAGTACCCCATCCTTGAAAAGTTGGCCTTCGCTCTCATGGTGTCGGCCAGGAAACTCAGACCCTATTTCCAAGCCCATGCCATACAGGTTGTGACGGATCACCCCCTTCGCCGTATCCTCGAGGGGGTCGAACACTCGGGGAGGTTGGCCAAGTGGTCGATAGACCTCAGTGAATTCGACCTCTCCTACGTTCCTCGAGAAGCTATTAAAGCACAAGTGGTGGCGGATTTCTTGGCGGACTACGTACTGGAGGCCGAAGAAATGGAGGTGCCTCCCGTAGCAGCATGGAAGATGCTGGTGGACAGAGCTTCTGGTAGGAATTCTTTCGGGGGAGGGGTCATCCTGGCGAGTCCTGAGGGGACTAGGATTGAGCAAGCTTTGAAAATACACTTCACCCTCACCAATAATCAGGCGGAGTATGAGGCCATCATCGCCGGACTTCGGTTGGCCAGGGAGTTGGGTATACAGGACATCAGGGTCTTCACAGACTCCTTGGTGGTGGCGCGACATATCAGCGGAGAGTTCGAGGTGAGGGAGCCGACTCTCCAGTTATACCTAGTGAAGATAAAAGGCATAGTTGGACAGTTCCATAGCTTCTCCATTCAGCATGTTCCTCGAGAGGAGAATGCTCGGGCAGACCTGCTCGCGAAGCATGGCCCTCAGGCCAGAGGGACCATGACCGAGCTCTTCAGACCCTCCATAGAAGAGGGGGAGGTGATGGAGATCGACCAGGAGAGGTCTTGGATGGATCCCTTTGTGACTTTCCTGGCGTCGGGACGACTACCCGAGGGGGATCTCGAGAAGAAACGAATCCGATACAAGTATGCATACTATTTGTTTAAGGAAGGAGTGCTTTATCGAAAAACGCTGTCTGGACTGTTAGCCCGATGCGTATCCGAGAAGGAAGCACCAAGGGTGCTGGAAGAGGTCCATTCGGGAGAGTGCGGGAGCCGTTCGGGAAGTCGAACCTTGGAAGGGAGAGTGCTAAGGCAAGGCTATTTTTGGCCTACCCTACGAAGAGATGCAGAAGAGCTCGCTAAAAGGTGTAGAAAGTGCCAAGAGTTTGCTCCCTTGCAGCTCCTTCCAGCGCAAAGGCTGCGAACGATCACCTCTCCTTGGCCCTTTACCATATGGGGATTGGATCTGGTAGGACCGTTTCCTCAAGCCAGTGGTCAGAGGAGGTTCCTACTGGTCATGGTGGATTACTTCTCAAAGTGGTTAGAAGTTAAGGCCCTGGCAAAGGTAACCTCACAGGTGGTGAGGAATTTCGTATGGGGGGAGATTATTTGCCGGCACGGGCTTCCTCTAGCCATAGTCACCGATAACGGGCCGCAATTTGCTAGCAGAGAGTTTGTGGATTTTTGTGCACAGCTTGGCATAGACCTTCGGTTCGCCTCGGTCCATCATCTACGAAGCAACGGGCAGGTCGAGGCAGCAAACAAGATTATAGTGAACCTCCTGAAGAAGAAAGTAGAGAACTTGAGGGGGAGCTGGGTGGAATAGCTCCCCTCTGTCCTGTGGGCTCTGCGAACTACACCTAACACGGCCACAGGAGAAACGCCCTTCAAGCTCTCTCATGGCTCCGAGGCCGTCATACCTATGGAATTTGAGGTTGAATCGCCCAGGGTCACAGCAGCCAGAGAAGGAGAGGAAAGGTGGCAGTTCGATAATGGAGAGGAGCAGAGGCTTTCTCTCGACCTCGTGGAAGAGCTCAGAGAGCTAGCAACAGTCCAGCAGGAGGAGGTCAAGCGCCGGATGTCCCAGTACTTCGATAAGCACATCCGAATCAAGCAGTTTCAAAAAGGGGATTTGGTCCTCAAGAAGGTAGATGCTGCAGGAAGGGGAGCCTCGGTGGGGAAGCTCAACCCCAATTGGGAAGGTCCTTTCATAGTGAAAGAAGTCTTAAAGTCAGGGGGGTATCACCTCCAGGATGTGAACGGGATACCCCTGGACTGCGCCCGCAGTGGCGATGATCTGAAACGTTTTTATCCATAGTAATAAAATTCCTTTGAATTTACTTGAGCATATCGTTAATAATCCTCCCTCTTTTGAATATGCTAACACTATACCTCAGGACGCCCTCCTTCAGAGGATGAGAGCGGTGGTTGGAGGAGAAAGAGGAGAGGAGACCCCGAGCAGACCCGCTGACCAGGCTCTCATCAAGCTGGCAAGGCTGTAGGCTCACTCGGTGGTTGGAGGAGAAAGAGGAGATGAGACCCCGAGCAGACCCGCTGACCAGGCTCTCATCAAGCTGGCAGGGCTGTAGGCTCACTCGGTGGTTGGAGGAGAAAGAGGAGAGGAGACCCCGAGCAGACCCGCTGACCAGGCTCTCATCAAGCTGGCAGGGCTGTAGGCTCACTCGGTGGTTGGAGGAGAAAGAGGAGAGGAGACCCCGAGCAGGCCCGCTGACCAGGCTCTCATCAAGCTGGCAGGGCTGTAGGCTCACTCGGTGGTTGGAGGAGAAAGAGGAGAGGAGACCCCGAGCAGACCTGCTGACCAGGCTCTCATCAAGCTGGCAGGCCTGTAGGCTCACTCGGTGGTTGGAGGAGAAAGAGGAGAGGAGACCCCGAGCAGACCCGCTGACCAGGCTCTCATCAAGCTGGCAGGGCTGTAGGCTCACTCGGTGGTTGGAGGAGAAAGAGGAGAGGAGACCCCGAGCAGACCCGCTGACCAGGCTCTCATCAAGCTGGCAGGGCTGTAGGCTCACTCGGTGGTTGGAGGGGAAAGAGGAGAGGAGACCCCGAGCAGACCCGCTGACCAGGCTCTCATCAAGCTGGCAGGGCTGTAGGCTCACTCGGTGGTTGGAGGAGAAAGAGGAGAGGAGACCCCGAGCAGACCCGCTGACCAGGCTCTCATCAAGCTGGCAGGGCTGTAGGCTCACTCGGTGGTTGGAGGAGAAAGAGGAGAGGAGACCCCGAGCAGACCCGCTGACCAGGCTCTCATCAAGCTGGCAGGGCTGTAGGCTCACTCGGTGGTTGGACTCAATACTCTCGGGCCCTCCGTAAACAAGGGTTTGGGCTTTCGTGTTAATGTCCGCCAGCAGCAACGGAGGTCGGCTAATCAGGAAAATCTATTCCCCTTAGCAAAAAAGGGATGCTTCGGGGGAAGTCATTGCATAAAGAAAAAAGAGGAAGGAGAAAAAGGGGAGAGAGGGAGGATAGCAAGCCCTCCCTGTCCACTCGCGCCGAGAGGAGCCATCCCGCGAGTCGAGAGCGAGGAAATACTCCTCTCGCTCACAGAAAACCATGGAGGCTCACCAACTCACCCCAGGAGCCAAGCCCACAGGTAATAATTAGGCGAGAGGAAAGACGGTTTTCTCTCGCCTATCAACAATCTCAAGGGTTCCTCGAGCAATCCCGATATAAAAGAAAGGGCTGGCCCTAAAAAGGCGCGAGCAAGAATATATATATATACATGCGCATGAGTCATATCAATGTTTTAAGACAACGCATTCACAAGATAAGAGAGAAGAGAGAGGCGAGCAAAAAAGTAAGAATTTAAACGTGAGTCATAACAGCGTTTAACACCCTACGACTATGGAATATGAAGTATTGCAATCTCAGCAAAAGAGAAAAAAGAAGGCCCTAGCCCCTCTCACTCGCTGAGGGATCCTCGTCCTCGCCATAGATCTCGGGCACGAGATCTCGAACAGTGATGTCCTCGCAGTCGTCTTTTACAACACCTAGCTCTCGCATCATCTTGAGAATGAGCTCGGCAGTCCTTATGTTAGCATCCTTACAGAACTCTTCCACATCATCGTGGGTGTAGCGCGAGAGGAGGTGGGGAGGCCTGCGAACGGGGAAGGGGAGCTTCCTTAAGCCTGGCGTTCGCCGCCTTCAGCTCTCTTACTTCGGCCTCCAGCTCTTCCACCCGCGAACGTAGTCGATCGGCCGTCTCGGCATCCTGCGAGAGAAAGGAAGAGGTGTAAAAGAGGAAAAAAGAAAGGGGGTACCGGGGCAAGTGCCCGTAGAACATTGGCGAGGTATCGACTTACCACTCCGCCGCTAGCTTTCGCCAGAAGGCTTTCAGACACCTTTAGCCGCTGGGCGAGATCCCCTGACTTTTCACACTCGGCCTCCAGCTTGGTGTGTATCTCTTTCCAGCTCTTGGTGTTGAAAATCAGGTGCCGCGAGAGGCGGTGCGACAGCTTTAAAGTGCGCAGCTGCGAGTGTGCCGTCCTCAGGACCAGGTCTCGCGTAGTGGCCGCGTCGAGTGGATCGGGAGTAAGGCCTCCATATAGGCCGAAGCCCAAGGAGAAAGCGTGAGCACTGGGCTCAGCCTACTCTCTCCAGGAGGGCAGGAGGGTGGAGATGGAGACTCGGTAGGACCCCTTGTCCCAGATCAGAGAGGGGTCATTGTTGCCGTCAGGGACCGCCGGCCCCATGTCGAAGTTGAGGTGATCGGACGGCGGAGGTATCTGAGAAGTCCCCTCGCGAGAGGGGAATCGAGGGGTAGGGTAGGATGAACTCGCCGGGGGAGCGAAGGGGGCTGCCCCCTCGGGGAGCGAGACCGCTTTACGTGGAGAAGTTAGAGGGGGCGAGTGGGGAGACCGAGACCCCACGGAAATTGGGCTCAGTGATCCCGGCGTCCCCGCGAGACCGGCAGGAGCTTTGCCCTTCCCAGAGGGGAAGGAGACGGTCTTCTTGGTCCTTATCTTCATCTTCTTCGAGGGGCTAAGGCGGAGCGGCGCGGAATCCTCGGCCACCCTCTTTTCGGGGGGGAGGGGCCAGCGATTCTCTGGCCTCCTCGACCGCCATAGTGGCGAGAGCCACATCGGGGGAAGGCTTAATAGCGCTTCGATAGGGGGGATGCATTGGCACGATCCTCTCTCCTGAGAAGAAAGAGAACTAACATCAGAAGACAAGCTCTCGCGAGAGAAAGAGGCGAGGGATAATGAAAAGAGAAGTTCGAAGTGTACCTTCTCCAGGGAGCACGGGGGGTAGAGAGGCGAGCCCTCTCCTCAGATACCGGACTTCAAAATTCTTCCCTGCAAGGTATTCGCAGAGAAGTCTGTCTGTGCCGCTCACCTGAGGGGAGGTGTAGAAGATTTCAGCAGGAGACACCGGCGCGAGAGGAACTCCGCCTAGATTTCCGCGAATGAATACAAAGCGGGTGAGCCAGTGGTGGTTCTTGTTAGGGGTCTCGCACACCTTCAGGTTCAGCCCGGTGAAGAAGGACACTCCGTCCTGATTGGCGTGGTACACGAACATCTTACGGAAGACGGTAAGGCTAAACTCTATCCTTTCCCTCCACATATAGCAGGCGAATGCAATGATGACGGAGATGGCATTCGGGTTCAGTTGAGTGGGTACAACGCCGAAGTACTTCAGGACCTGTTTTACCTCTGGCCAAAAGGGAAGCCGGAGCCCAGCCTCAAAATGGGAAATTGGGAAGGCGAGTTCTCCCGGGTAGAAAGTGTTGATGCTCTCGCCGACCCGGGGAGGGCGCGACTCGAAGCCTTCTGGCAGGTAATCACTCCGAAAGGTCTCGTAATCGTCGGCAAGGAGGCGACCAGGGGGGAAGTCGTGGTCGGTGAATCGCTTCCCACAGCGGCTGCGCCCCTCACTCTCTTCAGACCTCTTCTTTACCATTATGAGCGCAGGACGAGAAGAAAGGGAGGTGGCTGGCGAGTGAGAGACGAGCGAGTTAGCGCAAGAAGCTGGAGGGGCTGGAGCGCGAGGCGAGCCACAGGAAGAAGGTTACTCGCGAGTGGAAGTCTAAAGAAAGCATACCTCTTGCCCTGGCAGGGGGGGGGTATTTATAACCTTCCCCAGTAGGGAAGTACGGGCAAGGGGGTCGCGTCAGGGGAGGGGAAGAGTCGGCCGACCCTTCGCCCTCCGGGTCTCGGGCAGCGGAACGCCGGGTGAGCGGCCTTCTCGAGAAAAGAGCGGTGAAAAGACAGCGGGGCAGACAGCTAATGATGAAAGTCAATAATGTTGAATAAAAATTAATTAATATCCAATAAGAAGCAGTAGTGACGATTAAACCGACAAATTATGAAATTAATTAATCCCGCGCATGGCGGGTGGCGAGTTCAAAAAGCGCACAGCCGGCGCTATACCAGAATCTTATTACAGGATAAGAAAAGAGAATTATTGGGCGGAAGGCGAGAAGCAAGAGGCGACTGCAGGAGGCAAGAACGCTCGGGCTCCGTCAGTTCTTGTCCCACTTCCATCGTCCTCCACGGCCTCTCATGCAGGGGGGGCGACGGGGGAAGTGGAAGGCGCGAGCAGCCGCAACACCGCGCCGGGCGAGACGAAGCTGTTGATCGACATCGTTCAGAATCGCTAGAGGATCAGTCTGGTCCACCTCCGTGACGACATCAATCTCATTCGACAGGCGAACACATTCCATCTCGAGCCAATCAATTCAGTGGTCCGCGGCCTGCTTTCCTTTTTCTAGTGCTTGGATGAGCAACGCGTGTTTCCGCAGCATCTCAGCCACCTTTCGCTTCATCTCTATGGGGTCCGCGGGATCGCCCAGATAATCGTCAATCTCGTCTACTGGCGGAGGAGGCGAGAAGGCTTCTCGCCCAGAATAACCCTCAGCCGGCGAGTCGGCGGCCAGAGTGCTCTCGGTAGCCCCCCACTCGCACCTGCCAGAAGACCAATATTGGCTGAGGGTGGCGGAAGGAATGACAAGGATGGAACAAGTTAGTGATAAGATCTCTTACCAAATCGGCGAGTGCAGTCCGAGGCGGTAGAAGGGTCATCCCTCTTCGTCACCGGCGTAGAAGGAGTGGAGTCCTGGGGTGAGAGGCGCTGAGAAGGGAGTTCGGAAATGTTTATACGGATGGTCTCGGGACGTTGAGAGGCCTCCAAAAATCTCTGAGAATAGACAACAAATAAAGAATGGGCAGTGACAAGAAACCAGGAGGGGTTGGAAGAACGTACTTCTTTTCCCTTGAGGCTAGCAGGGGCCGGGGGCGTCGACCCCCTTGGATAGGTGCGAGAGGGTTCCTCAGCCAGAATATGAGGCTCAGGAGTTTTCGTCTTCTTAGGAGGAGATGCGGATAGCGGTAGCGAGGGAGGAGCACGGGCAGGGATCTTGTTCAGACCCACCGCCGTCGCCCTATTCCGCTGGCGCACGGCCGCGATGCGGTCCCGAACACTTTGGCTGAGAGACATATGGACAAGCGTTAAGGAGGGAGAAAGAGAGAAAACACCCCCTTGAGGGGAGGGAGGTTCTATATTTATAGGTCAGGCAAGGGGCCCACCAAAAAATTCCCTCAATAAATTGGCTGTACCATCGCAAGCCTCGGTTGGACTATCTTTCCGAGCTTGTGCCAACCTCGAAAAGAGCGGGGATTGTGTACAACCTCGGGCTCGCAGCTCGGCGAGAGGGGCCCAGGCGAGAGGAGAGAGGGTTCAGCCCGGCGAGTAGAGAGGGCCTAGGCGAGTCGAGAGGACTCAGAAGAGAAGCTCCGAGTAGAGAGGGCCTAGGCGAGTCGAGAGGACTCAGAAGAGAAGCTCCGAGTAGAGAGGGCCTAGGCGAGTCGAGAGGACTCAGAAGAGAAGCTCCGTGGCGAGAGGGCCCAGGCGAGTCGAGAGGGTTCGGCCTGGCGAGAGGACCCTAGTGAGAGGTGCCTCGAGAGAAGGGTCGTCTTGGTTTCAGGGCCGGTTCAGGTAAGGTCGGGCCCACCTTCTGGGCCCCGGAGGTGTTTTTACTCTTTTACCCTGCGTGGGCTGCATTTAGTCTTTTAAGACAGCGGAGTTTAGCTGTTGGCAGACCCAGCCAAGGGTCTTCTGGTATTTTCACAGCAGCATAGTTTGGTTATTAGCAGTCCCAGTTCAGAGGCCTATAAATAGACCGGTAAGGTGCCTTAGAGAGGCAAGCATTCTTGACTCCTCTTATCTTTTCTAAGGCACCTAGCTCAGTATTGGCTAGGGAGGGGAAGAGCTCTAGTTCTAGTCTCTTCCGGGTAAGAGGTGAGACCTCCTCACTGAAGCCTCCGGTGTAGTTCTTCGCCTGGAGAGTGATCCCAAGGGAGTAAGCACGAGCTGCCTTAGTAGTTCCGAGCTTTAGGTGGAATCGGCTTTGCTGGTTCCAACAACCACAAAATTTTATTTGCAACCCAATTTTTTATGAGCACACCGACTTCATTTTTTTGAAAAAAAAAATCTTCTAATGAGCATAAATTTTTCCCCATTGAGCGTAATACAATTATCCCAAAATTAAAGTAAAAAAAATTACATCATAAGTTCATCCATCTAAAACATAAGCAACCCAAAACGCAAAACTACAACCCAATGACGACATGATTCATTGCCCGAACAAAAGTTTTCTCATTTTTGTATCGTTCATGACCTGTAATCTGCAATAAATAAGCAAATTTGTTGCAATTTTTGTATTTTTTAACAATAACAATTGTATTGAAGCAATGTAATTATTACAAACCTTTTCAATTATCGCCCAAATTAACTAAATCACCATTAAAATTTTTGAAATGGAGATTAACCTGCAAAGTAAATTTGTGCATCAGTTAGCTAGATATGTAAATTAACCGAAACATTTGTGTTGAAGCAAAGTAAATTTTACACACCGTTTTGTTATCTTTATGGTTTTCCACATTCCATGCACCTGTAATCTTTTCATGATATCGTAACCATGAAGTGAATATAGGAGGTAGTGGACAGTCTTCTTTCATCATCAACTGAACAAAATGATTGTTGTTAACGAATCCAATATAAACCGACATACGGTTAGGTGAAGGTGCAGAATGTAATGGCAAAAAGGTGAATGACTGATACTTTGAAAAATGAACCAATGCTACGTTGTAACGTGATGCAATTACCAATCCAATGTCGGACATTGTCATCCACTTTGATAGCGGCGCGGGAATTACATCACAATGTAGAGACTCTGTCAACTCTAATCGTCTCGCATCTCTAAATATTTGTGCATATGTTGACTCGTTCTTAGTCATTTCCAATAACAAATCTTTACGTATCTGTAATCAGTTTTGACCCAGATTTAATGCATGGCTTATGGCTCGGTAGCCGCAATGCCCATCACCTATCATATCTATGACATTGATGATATATTTTGAAATGTAAGATGACATTTCTTTACGAACACTTTGAAGAAATCTTTTAGATGTTTGATTATCTTTCTTCCCAACATTCATCTTGTGATACTCTTGCTCTTCCATCAATACATGTTCAAAAAGTGATGGTTCTCTTTTTGTTGATTTGAAGTCTTTTCTGGCCTTGTTCAAGCTTCCCTTCGGTCGCCCTTTTAGGCGGGTTGGAAGTGAAGGTTCTAAAGTTTGGCGTGTTGTAGGGTCCCATAGCTCACGCAATTTGCGTTTCAATTCATGCTTCTGAATTGGTGTTGAATTATTGTACTTTTGTAATATCCCGTCCAACTCCTTATGTATATCATGAACCGACTCGTTCTCCTCCCTGACCTCAAATGTGTCATGCATATGATCCTCCAACTTCAACTGTTTCCAATGCTTATGTATCATCCATAAAGGAAAAGCATTGGAATTGCTCATGTATGGAAATAACTCGTGGCCGCAAGACAAATCCATAGTATTACAGATTTTGTGAGTGCATTTTGATGGGCTAGGTTGTCCAGACTTAACCAAATCCTCCTCTTTTTTAATGATCTTCAAAGCATCAACAGAAATATTTCCTAGCAACTCAGTGTACAAAGATCCTCTAAAACCAGTATTTACTTGAATGGAACTTTGACCAAATGATCGTTTGACAAATCCTTTGCCACGCTGATTTTCACGAGGAAACCCACCTCTATCACAACCTAGCATTACCCTAGGTTTAGCACGTGCAGTGATCTTATCAGCCCTTAGGATTGTAACCACAAAACCTATTCTTCTCACAACTGTTCGGACCCAAGCAATTAACTTTTCCTTACTTGGAAACACGATGTCTGTGATGAATTCATGCCCAACATCTACAGTTGTATAATTAATTGAGCCCTCAAATTTAACTAGCTCTTGTGTACTACTCATCATGCAAAAACACAGAAGACCTTGAAATTTAAATTGTGAAGTTCATTACACGTAATGAAATTGTTTACGACTAATACAACTATAACAGTAATTTGAATCATATGTTGTAATGAACAAATACTAGAGGTGAATCATATGTGGTAATGAAAAAATAATAGAGGTGAATGATAGAGGTGAATGACACAAAAGCTACCTGTGATGGTGGCGGCAGATGGGAACACCTGCGACAGACGAGAGCAGCGACGACAGAAGGGAGCAACGGCGGAAGGCGGGAGAGTGGCGGAGGCAGGCGGGCGAGCGGCGGAACTCGAGTGCTCGGCAGCGGCAGTCGGGAGATCTGCACCGCCAGGCTCCATATCGACTTCTTTGCCCGCTATTTTAGGGAATAGCAGCGACGGTAGGCGGGAGAGCGGCAAGCGGCAGGCGGTCGAGCGGCAGGCGGGAGATCGGCTTCTTCGTCGCTATTTTAGGGTTAGGCCCGCGGGTGTGCTCATAAGGAGTGGGGTGACCCGTAAAAAATAGGTATTATTTGGTTTTTGGGTGTGCTATTATCCAAAATATGTGTGTTCTTAACAACACTCTATATATATGGATTTAGTTAACCTAACGGATCAACAAAAAGTAGGTGTAGACCGTCTTTTCACTCCAAACGGAGAGGATCCTGATTCGTGGGTCAGGGCTAGCTAGCATTCATCCCTAAATGAGGTCGGTTCAATTTGTGCAGCTTACAAAGGTTGAGCCGGCCAGAGTCAAGGTCTGAGGTCTCTATCTGTGGTTGGTTTGGTTTATACAGTTTAAGGTCAAGTTATCATTGTCAAACAACATTTTGGTGAATAGTGTGGCTAATTATTGTGTTAACGTGGTCATTTTGGCATAGTGTGGATGATTAGTATTGTTAAGAACTGTGAATCGTTTCATTTTGAACAAGCATTTATGTGCATCTCAATTCATTGTTGCACATAGAGCACGGTTTATCATGTGCAGCGAGTTTTTGAGGTGGGAATTTGAACCCGCGATTTTCTAAATTGAAGGACTTGATGTGGGCCTCCATCAACAGCTGAGCTGAAACTCTAAGGCTCCGTTTGGGGGAACTTATTTTCACCGGTCAAGCGGTCACGACCGCATGAACCGGACCTTAAATTAAGGTCCGGTTCATGCGGTCGTGACCGCTTGACCGGTGAAAATAAGTTCCCCCAAACGGAGCATAAGTGATTACGACTCTTAGTAACAAAATTCCTAGAGTCTTCAAGATGGCGGATACAGTAGATGGAAGGAAGAAAAGTATCGAGAGTTAAAAGAGCGTGGGCTTCCTGGGCCCTGGCGGAGGAAATGTGCATTAAATGGAGAGCAAATGGCCGGGTACATTGCATTGCATCCATCACACGCTTCCCATTGGCCCACTGACCTTACTCAGCAAATTTATTAATAACTTCAGATAATAATAGTAATAATATTAATATATAATAAAAATATTTGATGAGGTTCCCTTGGGCAGGTCCGGTCCGGCCATGGGTCCAGAAAGCCCACTCCCTTTGGTGGAGAAGGTGAGGTTGACTAGCCAACCCCACTAGTGGTGTAACCACCTCGTTCCAACCGCCTGACTGTTTCTCGACCACGCGGCCGCCCGTCTCTGGCAAAGGCAGGAAGCCCCTCCGCCGTCCAGTCATACGCCGGCGTGCGGGTGGCTGGCTTTCTTGTTATCCAGGTCGTGCGGCAAGTTTGCCACCCGACCCTCTGGTCGGCTCCCCGTGCTGGAAGAAGAGCCTCCCAAATCGGGCGACCCTCTTGGGCGGTTTTCCGTCAAAATGGGGGTGGGCGGCACCTTTTGTCGCATGCTCCCATTTCCACGCTTCACTCGGGGGCATGGCCGCCCATCTGGGCGGCGTATCTTCCAATAGGGGAGGGCGCCCACCTGGCTGCCCCCCTGTGGCTTTCCCCGCTTAGGGAAAGGGCGCCCAGATGAGGCGGCCTTCTGGCCACCCTATCTGGGCGACTTCTCCGCTGCATAGGGCGGGAAGCCACCCTCGGCTACCCGCTCCATGGCGCTGCTCTACTAGTGGCTAGGCCGCCCCAAAATGGGCGGCCCTTTGGTCGCCTGGTTGGGGTGGCCTGCTCGTCGCCCTTGGAAGGCGACGACTTCGCCATCCGGCCTTGACCGAAGGTCGTCTCGCCCCAGCCGCCGGCCCTTCTTCGCCTCCGGTCTCGCCATACCGCTCCCCCCTCATTGGAGAAGCGGTCAGATTTTTCGATTGACTTTAACCACTTGGGGCGGTCTTATCATTTATAAAAATCATGATCCGTATACTCTAAACAGAGCGATCCCAATCGTCCGACCGATGGTTACGGGGGGAAATTATCGGCTTGCCCTTCTTGAGATCTATAAATAGACCCCTCCCTCTTCATTTTCATCTCCTTCTCGGCCGGGAAAATCCTCTAGGGATTTTCTCTCTCCTCTCTCTCCATCCTACAAATTTTCTCTCTCCTCTCTCTTCTCCACCTCTTCTCTTCTTTGCCCGCTTCCGCGCGTGTCTCCACCTTGCGCGCTCCCGCACATGCCTCTTCCTTGCGCGCTCTCACGCGTGTTGCCTCCTACCGCGCCTCCGTACGATCTGCCGTCAAGATTGTCCTTGCGCGCCTTTGTGCGCTCCGCCGTCAAGATCATCCTAGCGGGCCTCCGTGCGCTCTGCCATACAGATTGTCCCAGCGCACCTCCGCGCGCTCCGCCGCCAAGATCATCCTAGTGTGCCCCGTGCGCTCTCTTCCAGCAAACGCGTCATGCGCTCTCCTCCAACTAGAGTTCCGACGCTCTCCGCCCGCAAGAGCCCCATGCGCTTTCCTGCAGTAAGCGTCTTGTGTGCCTAAGAACAAACGTTCTAATCACCGACAGGACAACCGTAGAGGATAAGGCACGCAAATTGTGCCGCACAAGCTTCCAAGACACAATAGCTAGGACGAGCAAAGTGATAACTTCTCAAATGAAGTTATCTAGTCCCCTATTTTTACAGAATATTTGTGATAAATGAGGAGAAACGATTTAAATTAGTATAAATGTTCATAAATTCATATTTATTTTATTCATGATTGATTAAGCTAGTTTGCCTATGTTTTTCCTATTAGAAATGACGTGAAAATCGAACCGGAGAAGCAAATGCTGGAATTATATTTTGGCTGTGCAGTTGTTACAGAAACCTGTTTTCAGTTGTTATAGCAAGTTCTGGACGGATTTAAAATTCGAATTTCGAATTTTGCGCCAAATCCAAATATGGAAGGAGACATCTATTGGGAAAGGGCTGCTCATTTTTAAGAGGGGATTTTCATACCTAAGGGGACACACGAAATTGGAGAAGAGGAGAGAGATCTTAGAACCATCATCTTGGAGAAGGAGAAGGAGAGAAACGGCTAGGGTTTTGGACGCACCGGCAAGAGGGAAGAAGGCTCTAAATCGAGATTTACACGCAAATTCCTGCAACATTTAAAACTTCTTAAGCATGTATAGTAAGATCTTCCTTGTTGTGTGGTTTCATTCCTCGAGCATGAACTAAATTTCTTGGTCTTGTACATGGAGAGTACTTTAACTTATTGTAATGTGGTATTTGCAATTTCTCTTTTATGATTGATTGAAAACCTATCTTTGTTGGATTTATGTTCTATTTTATGGAATTTTTGGATCAAATATTTTTCTTCTAACTTACGTGGCGAGATTCGAGAGTGGAGTTACGTATTTTAGGGTTGAATCCTTTATTTTGCACGACGAGATTCGAGAAAGGAGCAATGTAAATCGTTAGCCAAAATTCCATCTTTATACTGCACTGCAAGATTCGAGAGAGGAGTGACGTATGTGTAGCATAAAGTTCAACATAGCATAAAGAGAGAAAGAGATTTCCTCTTAGGTTAGCAACATTGATTTGAGTGCTTTATGTTATTCTCATTCTACCTAAGTTAGAGATAACTAGGAGAATTATGGTAAACAGATTTCTGAGATCGAGAGATGATGAATTTAACTTTCAAATCGTTGTAGGATAGTAATTAATCATTTCATGAAAGATCACTCTAAAAACACATCGCAATAGACAAAGAAAATCTACGTACGAGACTACTTCTTCAACTTGATAAAAGTCTTTCTAAATAAACGTTAGTTTTTATTATTGTCTTCTTTTTAATTGTCCTTAATCCAAATTAACTTTCAATTATTTCGCTTGAATTTAAAGAAATGGTATAGCTAGTGCTTGCGAGCATTAAATTAATCACTTCTCCGAGGAAACGATCTTAACTCACTTTATATTACTTGATTCGGCATGTGCACTTGCGTTATTATATACATCTATTTCGGGTGTATCACAAAGCAAGTCGCTCCTTCTTCTGAGCTTCAATAGAAGACTTCAAAGCACAATGAGTTCTTTCCTCGCAGCACAAGAAGAAGTTCATAGCTCCGTGAGAGGTGGTATATCACCCTCTGAGCCCATCTCTCTCTCTCTCTCTTCCCTAACTTGTAACGAGATGGGACATGTTGCCCTCGAGTTCTTCAAAGCAGCTCTCTCTCCTCTAACTTTGACGTTGAAGGTTCGGTGAACCTTGTGCGTCAATGAGGCGGATTGCATTCCAGGTCTCATATTCTCGCTGCGGATCTTGCGTGTCCAGAGCATCCACGACGTATTCATCGGACGGTCTTTTTTTCTCCTATTTTATTCATGTATTTGCATTTATATATTGATTATATATATATATATATCTGTGATTGTACCTCGACGGATTTTGCCATGTGCTGATTTGTGTTTTTTGTGTTCTTGTTTATATGTAAATTTTATAGATGTGCTTGTATATGTATTAGATGTTACAACAAGTGGTATCAGAGCTAGGTTGCAAGTAACTGATTGATTGGACGTTCTGGTTTTAGGTTTGGGTCAACGGTAGGTGACGACATCGGTCTATTCCCTATCTTCCCAGGTCTGATTCATGAATTAATCAGATTACCTAGAGGTACTGCAGACAGCTATGACAGTGAAGAACACAATATTGACTAGATATTTGGTGGAGAAATTTGATGGTAGCGGGAACTTTCGCCTATGGTAGATCCGGGTCAAGAATATGCTGGTTAAGCAGGGGTTGATCCAAGTGTTATACGGACGTGATTATTTGCCCGCTCCGGTGAAGGATTCTGAGTGGACGGAGATGGATGGGCGCGCCATTAGCGCTATCAAGATGTGTGTCGACGACTAGGTGCTATTCAGCATCAGTATTGAAGAGTTCGCTGTCACACTGTGTGAAAAGCTGGAGGGACTCTACATGAGCATGTCGTTGACCATGAATTTGTTGCTAAAGTAGAGACTACTGTCTGGAGATGCAGGAAGGTGGTAAGCTGCAGGAACACTTCAATATGTTTAATGGACTTCTCAGCCAACTGCATGTGGTTGGTGTGAAGGTGGACGAAGAAGACAAGGTCTTATTGTTTCTTACCTCGCTACCGACGTCGTATAAGCACATACAAACCACGCTGCTGTATGGAAAGGATACAGTAGACGTGGAGCAGATTATATCTGCATTACTGTCCAGTCAGATGTTGTTGGACCCCTCTCCTGAGGGTGAGCATGCTTTGGCAGTAGGAGGAGGACGAGGGAGGCAATTCGAGAAGGGATCTAGGAGTGCACAGTCCAGATCCGCATCGAGGAAGACAGTTAAGTTATACTATTACAAGCAGAGTGGTCATATCAGGAGACATTATCCACAACATGTGCATATTTCTAGGGGCATCCAGGTTGCGGGCAAGGCGGCGGTAGCTACCGTAGATGATAGTGATGTGTCTCTACTCATCACTAAGAGTCCATGTGACTCGGATAGCTGGATATTAGATTCTGGTGCTTTGCAGCACATTTGCTC
Organism: Platanthera zijinensis; assembly: GCA_039513925.1. Taxonomy (NCBI): domain Eukaryota; kingdom Viridiplantae; phylum Streptophyta; class Magnoliopsida; order Asparagales; family Orchidaceae; genus Platanthera; species Platanthera zijinensis. The sequence continues at coordinate 11,246,879 of CM077086.1, forward strand.
AGATGCAGCAATATTCAGTTCACTGTAGGTGATGACTGGTTCGATCTTTTTGGGTGACGGCTCAGCATGCGAGGTCACGGGAAAAGGAATAGGGGGCATCAGGACGTATGATGGAGCAGTGTGTAGAATTGAGCAGGTACATCTGGTACCCAAGCTGTGCAAGAATTTGATATCATTGGGCAGACTAGACTCCAGAGGATGCAGTTTTGCGGTGAGAGGTGGAGTTATAATGGTGATATGAGGGTACATTATGCTCATGCGATCTATGCAGTGCAGTAGTCTGTACCGTCTAATAAGTACCATGATGCGAGGTAGTTTGTTAATGATTTATATGGCTGATAGAGGTAATGGTGGAGGTGGTGCAGGGGATCACCCTCTGATAGTCTGATTAGGCAAGTCAGATTCAGCGATCCAGTTGTGTCAATATTTAAAGGTTGTGTTAAAATTATTGAAGTTGGAGTAAAGTGGAGGTGGGTGGTCTGATTTAGGCAGACCGTAGAGGCCGTCGCAGACTGGCGGCTAAGATATAACGGATAGCTAGTTTTGGCTTCTATCCTTCCTACGATCTGGTTCAACAAGCACCAAGGAGAAGTAATCGGGCGGTTAGCCTTATCTAACCGCGACTGTGGCGGTCTGGATTGTGAGACCGCACAGTATGCTTAAGATTTCAGGATCTCTGGCTCGCAAATAGGTAGACGGTTAGCGCGATCTGTGGAAGCTAACCGCACAGTTTGTCGGAGCCTTCTCGGGCGGGTTGATAAACATAGTTCGCTGGTGTAGTGGACTTGTTCACGAGTTTGTGACAAGTACGAGTTGTTTCCTAGTTTGCAGAGGTCGTCTGTATTAAGCGGTCTGCTTCTGTAGTTTGTTAATTTCAGCAGGTCAACTAGATAGATTTTGTTCTAGTCGCTGGCTGGTGGTTGAGTCCAGTTGTCCGCCACTAGCGTGATTGGATTAGTTCGCGTGACTTGGTTGATACGATGTGCGATCTGGTATCATTGTCCACTAAATTGTGTAGTCTGGTTGCAGAGACCGATAGTTCGATATTGGCATGGTGGTTCAGGACGCGTAGTTTGATTGATCAAGTCCACGTAGATTGGTTTTGTAGTTCATTCAGCTTGGCAGACTGGTCCTTCTTTTCGTCTATGCGGATAGATGGTTCTTTGTGGCAGACTGATGTTGTGTCCACATTTGTGCAGAAAGATGGTGTTATTCATGGATTGACGGGCGGTTATTCCATCGTTATGGGTTGTGACGACATTCCTCCTCGCGTCTATAAATAGGAGTCCCCGACTTGTCATAAATAACAAGAATAATGAGAACTTTGCTCGCATTTTAATCTTGCGGTTAAGATTTTCTAACCGGCGTGACTAAGTGAAGTTTACTCTGTGCAGGTTGTGCGGCTAGCAACATGCGGCTAAGTAACTAGTGGAAGCTTAGTGTTGAATAGTTCGCGGTTAACAGTCAGTGGTAGACAACAAGTCGCGATCTCAGCGGCCTGGAGTCTCTTTCTCAAATTTGCAGTTAAGTCGAGCAGTTCTCCGGATCTATTAGTGGGTTCTGTTCAAAGTTCATCAACATTCAATAACAAGCAATCTACGCGGCTAGTTGTGGTTTGGCTACATGGGCAGTTTTCGCGGACAGGGCTTGCAGTTAGTAGTTGTGCGGCCTGAGCAGTTAGAATTTGTAGATTGCGCGGTTACACTTGCTTGTACTTTTTTGGTTCTAACGGATTCATTGTGAAATCATGTCTCGCAATGTATGGCTCATTTTGTAAATTAGATTTGTGAATTCCAGATTAAGACTCTTGTGCTTTTGTTGTGTAGAATTCTACTTGGTTTTGGTTGTGGTTGAGTGTTTCTGCGACCTCTTTCTCAGCTTCCCATAAATTTTTACATGATATCAGAGGGGTGGTGAGGAGTAAGCAGTGATCAACTCATAAGTTTGTTAATCCTTCATTAAGTTCAAGTAATTCAATTGTAAGTAATGGAAGCCAATTATGCAAAAGGTCTTAGAATTAAGCTCCTAATGCGGACCAACTTCAAGAAGTAGCGGTCTTGCATGAGGAGCTATCTGATTGACGGGGACCTTTGGGAGATCGTCGGTGGAGACGACATGCAAGAGGTAACTGCTTCTATTGAAAATGCTGAGGCGGTGAAAGCTTGGAGGAAGAAAAATGTAAAAGCAGAGTTCACTCTTAAGCGGGCAATCTCACCAGAGCAGTTTGACCACATCATTGGATGTCGGTCAGCAGCTGAAATCTGGATGTCCTTGGATGACCTGTTTAACAAGAAGAATATAGCTCGACTATAATTATTGGAGAATGAGTTGGATAAGTCCACTCAAGCTGATCTGTCCATTTAATATTTATTCTTGGAGATGAAGAATCTTTACGTGGAGATATCAGCTTTGGACCCGGAGGAGCCTATCTCAGAGGCAAAGTTGATAAGACACATCATACCGGGATGTGGAAGGAGTATGTGGCCTTTGTTACTTCTATGTAAGTCTGGGCCAATCGGCCATCATTGCTTGAGATGGAGAACCTATTGGCTTCACATTAGAGCTTGGCAAGGCAGATGACTAGAGTTTCGATCTCAGGGGGAGATGGTAAGGCTCTCTTCTCTGACAAGAAAAAGAGATGGGATACGAAGAAGAAGACACCTACTAATGATGGTCCGTCTTCTTCATCACAGTAGGAAAGGAGCAAGGCTCCTAAGCATGATTATGGGAAGTAGCGGGGCAGACCTCAGTGCTACAGGTATAATAAGCTTGGTCACATCTGCAATGAATGCAGAGTAAATCTTCAGCTAGGGCATGTTGCAGGGAAGGAGGAGGCTGAATCCATAGCTGAGGAAGGAGGATGGGGGAGTGCTTTCATGACAAACACTTGTGTTCGTGCACTTTCCTCCATCAACTATCAGGAGTACTGATCATAAATTCGAGGTGTGGTCATCACCTCATCAAAGACGAGTCTAAATTCTCTTCTCTGCAGACTAAAAGTTAACGATGTTATTATTACTGCTGATGATATTGTACAAGCAGTAGAGAAGGAGGGTACAATTTCTTTAGACAGTGATTGAGGGCCACTCACTTTGAGGAGTGTGTATCACGTGCCGGGAATGAAGAAAAACCTATTCTTGGTGACCAATGTTATTGACGTTGGGTATCACGTTCTGTTTGGCCCAACGGAAGTGAAGTTTCTTAAGAACTTGTCAGCTGTGAAAGCTGACATCACTCATGTGAGTAAGAGAGTGATGGACTTGTTCGTATTAGCGACAAATTCTTATATTGATAAGATGAGGGTGAATGACATCGCTGCTATCTGTTATGAGAGGCTAGAGCATGTTAGGATGGATAAACTAAAGGCTATGACAGTGAAAGGCCTGGTGAATGACCTGCCTAGTCTTTCATCCTTTGGAGACGGTCATGTTTATGTGGGAAGTCAGTATGGAAAGGCTCATCATCTTCCATTTGACAAGTTACAGACCAGATACAAAGCACCGTTGGAGTGCATCCACGGTTATTTGACATGACCTACCATCACCTTTGATCTATGCAGTAGCATGTATATGTTTATTCTGGTTGATAACTTTTCTAGGTATATTTGGGTATACTTCATGAAGGAGAAGTCAAAGACATTCGAGAAGTTTGTGGAGTTTAAGGAGCTCTGGAGGACTGGCTCGGTCTGCAGATCAAGAAGTTGAGAACTGCCAATGGAGGAGAGTTCAACTCAAATGAATTCTCCAACTTCTATAGAAAGCATAGAATCTGATGGAGGCTTATTTGTGCGCATACTCCACAACAGAACGAAGTTGTGGAGTGGAACATCCGTCATTTGACGGATACCTGCAAATGTTGGCTTTACGCCAAAAGCATTCCTAGGGCTTTCTGGGCAGAGGGAATGGCATGTGCGGCGTATGTCATCAACTGGATGCCCCTTAGTCCGAACAATATGAAGTTTCCACATGAGCTGATGTTTAAGGAGAAGCCAAATGTGGAACATCTTCGTGTATTCGGGTCAACCTGCTGTGTGCATGTTTCAGATGCTCTCAGGACGAAGGTAGATGTGGAAGCAATGAAGCTAGTCTTCATTGGAAACAATGAGAGAAAGAAAGGCTAGAAATGTATGGATTTAGAGACACGGAAGTTCGTTGTCTCCCGGGATGTGGTATTTGACAAAATGATGTCATACAGGGTAGCACATCTTTGGAACTATAGAAAAGCAGGTCTAACGGGGGCAGGCTCAAGCTGTTCGGGATCTTCTGGTGGAGTTGCATGTATCACCAGATGCTCCGGTTTTTTCTAGCTTTGGGGCAGAAGCTTCTAGATCTAGAAGCAGGGGGAGCGATGCTCCTAGTATGCCTGAGAGGAGAGCTAGTTCAGAAGAAGCACCGGGTATGGTGGATCATGGTCAAGCCATGTGGAGATCCAAAGGACCATTATTTCACCAGCTTTGTATAGAGATGAGAACATGGTGAGTTTCGTCTCATGTTTCTTCGCAGGTCCCTTGGATGAGCGGAGCCATCAAGTTTTGAAAATGCCACTGACATTAAGGAGTGAGAAGATGTTATGGATGAGGAGATGTCCGTCCTTAGAAAGAATGAGACTTGGGACCTTGTGCCCAAAGCCGAAGGCATCACTCGTGTAACGTGCAAGTGGGTTTACAAGCTAAAGAATAAGGTTGATGACATCATTGAGCGATACAAGGCTTGCCTTGTAGCTCAGGGGTTCTCACAGCAGTACGATGAGGATTATGAAGAGACGTTTAGTCCAGTGGCCAAGATGACTTCAGTACGGGTGATGATCTCCTTAACAGCTTGCCATAGGTGGAAGATTTGGAAACTCGACATAAGGAATGCTTTCATTTATAGCGAGATTGATAAGGACATCCTCATGGTGCACCACCAGATTATGTACTTGAAGAACATTCAGGACACATTTGCAAGCTTAAGAAGGCCCTCTATGGTCTGAAGCAAGCGTCTCAGGCGTGGTATGGGAAGATCGCAGAATACCTCTAATTCTGCGAATACTTTGCTTCAAACTCAAATTCAAGTATGTTTGTTAAGAAGATGAGGGAGTTTCGAGTCCTAGTGCTGCTGTATGTTGAATATATGATTGTCACCGGAAACTCGGAGGAAGAGGTAGCAAGGCTTAGGGCTAAGCTTAATTGCTATCAGGTTTGAGATGAAGCATCTTGGGGAGCTCCACCATTTCCTTGGACTCGAGGTTGAGATGAAGAAGAATAACATGTTCATTTTCCAAAAAATCTATATGGAGAGATTCGTTAAATGATTCGGCATGCAGGAAGGAAGAGCAATTTTACTCCTCTATAGGTCGGTTTGAAACTTTAGCGTGATGAATGGAAGGTTCTTACAGATCCCTTGGTGTTTCGGGCTCTCGTGGGGAGTCTCTTATATATGACAATCACAAGGCCAAATATTGCCCATGTTGTGGGCCGAGTGAGTCGATATATGTCAGAGCCGTGAAAGCCTCATCTAGTTCTGATGTACCTGAAGTCCATCTCGGACATGGACCTCTTTTACGAGAGGGTGACGGGCTTCAACCTATATGAATATATGAATGATGATTATGAGGGAGATTCTGATGATCGGAAGTCGACATCAGGATATGTATTCATGTGCGGGACTGCAACTATCTTGTGGTATAACAAGAAGCATGATTCAGTGTCTGTCTCCACAACAGAAGAAGAGTACAAGGCTTCGACTTTAGCAGCTTATGAAGTCATCTGGCTCAGGATGTTAGTGGAGGACATCCATGAGGAGCTGCGGGGTCCTACTCTACTTCGCAGTGACAATGAGAGTGCTCTTAAACTGGTTAATAATCCAGTTTGTCATGCGTGAACGAAGCACATCGAGATCGAGCATCACTTCGTTCGGGAGAAGGTGCTGGAGGTCTTTGATGATTGAATATGTGCAGAGTCAGGACAACATCGCGGATATCTTCACGAAGCCGTTGCTGAAAGGACCGTTTATTCGGTTACGGGGTTTACTATGGCTGATTTCCACTTCCCAATTCAAGCAGGTGTTGAAATTATTGAAGTGAGAGTAAAGTGGAGGTAGGCGGTCTGATTTGGGTAGACCGCAGAGGCCGTCGCAGATTGGAGGCTAGTTTATGGCGGATACCCGGTTTCAGCTTTTATCCATCCTTCCTGCGGTCTGGTTCATAGGGTACCCTAGAGAAGTAACCAGGCGGTTAGCCTTGTCTAACTGCGACTGTGGCGGTCTAGATTGTGAAACTGCACCGTCTGCTTAAGCTTTCAGGATCTCTGACTCGCAAGAAGGCAGGCGGTTAGCGCAGTCTGTGGAAGCTAACCACACAGTTCTGTGGAGCCTTCTTGGGTGGGTTGATAGCCAGATGTCACTGGTGTAGTGTACTTGGTCATAGGTTTGTGACAAGTCCGAGTTGTTACCTAGTTCGCCGAGACTACTTGTGTTGAGCGGTCTGCTTCTGGAATTCGTCGAGTTCGGCAGGTCGACTAGATGAATTTTGTTCTAGTGGCTGCAGTTTGCATAGATTGGTTGTAGAGACCGCTGCGTTGTGCGGTTTGGTAGCTGAGTCCGGTTGTCCGCCACTAGCGTGATTGGATCAATTCACGTGACTTGGTTGTTGCGATGTGCGGTCTGGTATCAGTGTTCGCTGAACTGTGCACTCTGGTTGCAGAGACTGACAGTTCAGCATTGGTATGGTGGTTCAGGATGCGTGGCTGGATTGATCAAGTCCATGCGGACTGGTTTTGTTGTCCGCTCAGCTTGGCGGACTGATCCTTCTTTCTGCTTAAGCGGACATATGGTTCTTTGTGGTAGACTGATGTTGTGTCCGCATTTGTGCGGATAGATGGTGCTAGTCGCGAATTTGTTGGCAGTTATTTTATCGTTATGGGCGGTGACAACACTCCTTCTCGCGCCTATAAATAGGAGTCCCGACTTGTCATAAATAACAAGAATAATGAGAACTTTGCTCACACTTTAATCTTGCGGTTAAGATTTTCTAACTGACGCAACTAAGTGAAGTTAACTCTGTGCAGGCTAGACAACTAGTGGAAGTTTGGTGTGCAACAGTTTGCGGTTAACAGTCAGCGGTATACAAACGGTCGCGGTATCAGCAGTCTGATGTCTCTTCCTCGGAGTTGCGGTTAAGTCGAGCAGGTCACCCGGTCTATCAGCGGGTTATGTTCAAAGTTCATCAACATTCAATAACAAGCAATCCGCACAGCTAGTTGCGGTTTGGTGTGGGCAGTTTCGACGGCCAGGACTTACATTTAGAATTTGAAGACCGCGCGGTTACTATTGTTTGTACTTTTCTGATTCCATCAGGTATATTATGAAATCATGTCTCGCAATGTATGTCTCGCTTTGCAAATCAGATTTTTGAATTTCAGATTAAGACTCTTGTGCTTTTGTTATGCTGAATTCTACTTGGCTTTGGTTGTGACTGAGTGTTCATGCGATCTCTCTCTAAGATTCTCATAAATTTTTACAGGTTGAGCACAAGCAGGGATGAGTCGACTGGAGAAGGTCGGCTGATAGCTCAGTTTTGAGGTGGTGTTTCGTGCAGACTAGTGTTTTGTACATATTGTACTACGTGCAGACCGTGCTACGTGCAGTGCTGCCTAGTGCAGATGATGCTTTGTTTAGGAAGTGTTTCATGCAGGTGATGACTCCAGATCCCGAATCAAGATTATGATTGTTTAAAATTTGGTTCGGATTCAAATAATTATTTTGGAATCTTTTCTTTCCAAAATAAACTGACTGCCTAAATCAAATTGTATTCTCTGATTTTGATAAGATTAGGGAATTGGGAATTGATAAGATGAGAGAGCAATTAAAAATTGCATCCTCTTGAGGGCAGCGCTGAATTTTTGAGAGAGCCGACTGGAGTTTTGAAGGCCGAGTTTTGAAGAAATTTTGGAGAGCCACATGTGAGAAAAAAAATCCGCCGTCTTTATTTTCCTTTCTCTCTCTCTCTCTCTCTCTCGTGCACTCGGAGGGGCTCCCGATCTTGGGTGTTGTTGTCGGCTTTGGAGGAGATATCCGCCGGCGTTGAGAGAGGGTGTTGCCGCAGGGCTTGATGTAATTTCACTACAAGAAAAATCATGATTAGTAAGGGGTTAAATCCTTGCAAAATAGTAAATTTCCTCACTAATTTTAATTGACAAGAAATTTAGACACAAAATAAATTCCTTTTCTCTCTCTCGCTTGTGCACTCGAAGAGGCCGTCGGCCTTGAGTGTTGTTGCCGACTTTGGAGGAGATATCCGCCGACGTTAAGAGGGCGTTGCCGCCGTGCTTGGTGGAATTTCAAAACAAGAAAAATCATGATTACAAGTGGCTAAATTCCTTGCAAAATAGTAAATTTCCTTACTAATTATTTTTAATAAGAAATTTAGAAACAAAATAAATTTCTAGCAAATCTTAGAGTAGCTAATTTTAGCAAGGAAATTAAACCTTCCTATTTTACAAGAATTTATTAGGATGATTATACCTTCCTATTTTGCATGAATTTATTAGTACGGAAATCTACTAATAAATAAACTTAATATACTATAAATTCATCTTGAATTATAGTTTTATCCCTAAGAGGAAGAAATCTACCGGCGCGAAGATGCTCGTATTGTTGTTGTAGCCCGTGCGAAGATGCTCGTATTCCTAAGATAAATAAACTTAATATACTAATAATTATTGTCGTTGTAGCCCGTGCGAAGAATTTATTAGGTGTTTTATATATAGTATTCCTATTTTCTAAACCTATTGTCATTGTAGCCCGTGCGAAGATGCTCATATATATATATATATATATATATATATATATATATATATATATATATATATATATATATATATATATATATATATATATTAATAATAATGTTATTAAACAATTTATTTACATTTTTAATTAATATTTATCCCTTTCAATTTAAATTAATTTTTTTTATTAAGAGTTAAAAAAAGAGTGAATAATACAATAATAATGTTGAGGCTTCTATTTTATATATTACATATATAGATAACATCTTTGCCGGATCAGTGTATAACTCGATCCTTCAAATCTTACATAGTTTAATAGTAGAAATTATACTTCTGAAATAATTATTTTAAATTATTTAATAATAAAAATTTATATAACTTTTGCAAGGTATATTTTTTGTTGCCAACAAAAATTTGAAAGCAAAAATTTTGATGATAATCATCAACAAAAATTTAACAGCCAAAATCTTTCTTTCTGATTTAGTAACGAACATTTTCCATTCTAATTTTGTTTGAGATGTCAAAATTTGCATCAGTTTTTAAATTTGCTGCTAATTATCAAGGAAAAAAGTTCCTTCAAAATTTTGTTGCTATTTAATGATTTTCTTGTGGTTTTTATCGCCGCTGTTGCAGTGGATGTTCTTTAGAGTAGAGAGACGTGATGTCGACGGCATGTGTGAGTGCAGTTAGTGTCGACGATGGTTTCTCTCCAGTGGTGGTGGTGTTCTCTGGTGACGACGTAGCTCTCCGGTGGGGGTGCGGTTGAACGTCGGACTTCGACGTTGAAGATTCAGCAAACCTTGTGCGTTGCAAGAATTTTTTGCATGAATGATGGTCACAAACATAAGATATCAAGGTTTTGGTTTATTCAAATATCACGCGAATGATGATGACTATATTTAATCGATGAATAAGATATTGTGGGAATTACATGGGGGTGTATGTTAATACACGGTTCATAAATGATTTAGAGTTGAAGATTACTTGTAGTGGGTCTACGGGCTTACCAGTCGTCACACTGATGGAAGCTGGCAGTTAGACCTAGGCCGGTTGGGCTGGGTTCTTTGGTGCTTACTTCCCAAAGACCCCTTCTGTGTCTATTGAGCCAGTTGGGCTGGGCTCTTTGGTGTTTACTTCCCAAAAACCCCTTCTGTGCTGTTTAGGCTAGTTAGGTTAGGCTCTTTGATGCTTACTTCCCAAAGACCCCTTCTGTGTCATAGTACACAGAGACTCCGCTATCTGGTACATAGCGTTGAGTCGTACGTGAGTCCTAGGTCAAGTATTGTGCATACTCACCTAGTAGTGGAGGAGTTCATTCCATTGCCACCGTCTAGCAACGACGGGTGGTGCCTGAGTGGTTAGCTACTCTCGAAAATTGGGAATTAAAGTTTATGTCGACATAAAAAATGAGGGTGCGTGTGTAAACATGGGTGAGTTATCATACATTCATTGCATTGCATTGCACCGCATAAGCTCTGTAAGTGTACATTCGGACGAATAACGGGGTCGGGGGCCTTGCGTGTATAAACCCTAGGTTTGGCTCTATATATACCTAGCTGGGGGCAACAGAGAGGGGGTTCCACCTTGACCTTCCTCCGGATGTTTCGAGCACCGTTATACATTCTCGAAACAGCATTCTCGCTGCCCCGCCCACTCGTTCGTCCCCGTCGCAGATTTAGGTCTAGTCGCAGCCTCCGCCGTCGCGCATCATGTTTTTCCCCACCGTCGCAGATCGCCTACTCCTTCCCAGGAGTCGATCGCCTGCTCCGCTGCCGTTTCCGTTCGCGGATTTAGGGCTTGCCGTCGCGCTCGATTGCGGAACAAGGGGCACGACGACCGCTCTTCTCTTCCAAGTCGTCGTCGCCGTGCGTGCTCCGCTTGCTTCTTCCCCGTCGCCGTTGCTGTTGGGGTGAAGCCGAAAATGGAGAAGCCACAGTTCCTCCGCCCGTGCTCGTCTCCCGATCGGCCCGTCGCCGATCTGCTCCGATCCGCCGGCTGCCGGAGCCCTCCGCTCGTCGATCGATCGCCCCTTTCTGCCGTCTACAACTTCTCTGGTCGACGATTTCTCTGGTCGACGATTTCACTGGTCGACGATTTCACTGGTCGACAATTTCTCTGGTCGACGACTTCTCTGGCCGACGATTTATCTGGTCGACGACTTCTCTGGTCTACGATTTTTCTGGTCGACGACTTCTCTAGTCGACGATTTCCTGGTAGCCGATCCAGTGATTCGACTCAGTTTCCGCCTCTACCCTGCTGCCTCAGCCGATCCAAGCCTCTATTCCTGTGTTAGGGTTTGCAACAAGACATGGTATGAGGAACTCAAGCCTCTCCTCTCATGTGCCCATGAACAAGTTGGAAAAGTTCACGGTCTCCGAGTTCAACGATTGGAAGTTGAACACCCAGTTCGGGATGAAATAACTGAATGTCTTCTACACCATCAAGACTGCTCGTACTGACGTTGCTGGGACTGAAGATGAGGCTCAGTGGGTTGAAGATGAGGTTTTTTCAGGGATTACCTGCTGAACTGCCTTTCCTCCAGCCTGGCAAAGAACTACATCAAGTTGCAGTCTGCCAAGGAGATCTGGGATGCATTGGAGGAGCATTTCAAGCAGGAGGAGGACCTCTCCAAGGCTCATCTGGTGGATAAATTCCACTCTTTCAGCTTCGACGAGGAGAAAGCCATTCTCCCTCAGGTATCAGTTTTTGAAAATTTGATTGATTCCTTGCATAGTGAGTCTATTAGTCTGCACGAAAGTTTGTTGCGGGCACAATTGTGTATAAGTTTCCCTCCTCGTGGTACAATTTCAAAACGGAAATGTATCGCAAGAAGATGCAAGTTGGTCTGAACGATCTCAAGCGCTTCATACGCATTGAGGACGAGAACTGGACGAAGCACGCTTTGCAGAAGGCTGCTGCCAACATGATTACAAGCTCCAAGCGCCCTCCTCCCCCTCATAAGACCAAAATGTCTCGCAGTAGCCCTCAAGTTGCAGGACCGAGTAGACCCTCCAAAAAGTTTTAGGGTAAATGCTTCAACTGTAATAAGTGGGGGCACTGTGCATCTGACTACAGGCTACCGAGGAAAGAAAGAACTAGAGCACCGCAAGAAAGCAACCAGGCTCATCTGGTTAGCCATGCCGAGCCATCCGACTTTGTTGCCATGGTCGGACCCGCGCAGGCCAGCACAGAGTGGTTTCTAAATTCTGGAGCAACGTGTCACGTTTGCAACAACGTTAATCTTCTGACAGAGCTAAAGGATGCAAAGGAATCAGTGACCGTAGCAGATGGCGGCACAGCTGACGTACTGAAGGTGAGAAACGCAACTCTGATGCTCTCCTCAGGTAAGTCTTTAATTTTAAAGAATGTAAAATTTATTCCTTCCTTATCTGCTAACTTAGTGTCTATTTGTTTATTATGTGATGCTGGTATGTCCATTAACTTCTGTAGTGGTAGAGTGACTCTTTCAGTCAACTCATATTACTTTGGATGTGCTTACGTCCAGAATAAGATGTACCGTTTGAGTCTAGCAAATGAGTTAGTGCAACAAGTTCAATTGAACTTAGTTAGCCCTAGGACTCTACATGAGAGAGTAGGATGCGTAAATTATAGGAAAACGTTTCAAGTAGCTAGAACTCATAAGATCACACTAGACACTAAGTCTTCACTTGTAAAATGTGAAGTGTGTGCTCAGACTAAGATCACTAGGAAACCTTTTGACACGGTTACTAGGAGCACAACACCTCTTGAGCTTATACATTCCGATATTTGTGACTTTAAGAGTTTTGTCATAAGAGGTGGGAGGAAGTATATGATCACGTTTATAGATGACTGCACGAGATTTTGTCATATCTCTTTGCTTAAAACTAAAGATGAAGCATTTGAAAAGTTTTGCCTTTTAAAAACCAGGGTAGAAAACCAGTTAAGCATGAAAATTAAGAGGTTTAGAAGTGATAGAGGAGGAGAATATATGTCTAGTGAGTTCAGATGCTTCCTTGCTTTACAGGGCATCATAGCAGAAATCACTGCTCCTTACTCCCCTCAATCTAACGGCATAGCCGAGCGCAAGAATAGAACGTTAACAGAGATGTTGAACTCTGTAACGCCCCAAAATGTTGTAGGAGCGACGGGGATCGCTTTTGGCCAAGACAGTTTTTTTTGGAGCAGCTGACACGGGTCCCGACACGGCCGTGTCGGAGGCCGTGTCGGCTGTGTCAAGCTCGGTCGTCGAGCTAGCCGTGTGGTCGACCATGTTAAGGTCGACGATAGTCGGGTATGGAACACGGCCAGGCACACGGCCGTGTCCCAGGCCGTGTATCATCGGGTCGTTTCGAACTTTTTTGAGGTATTGCACACGGGGCATGACACGGGTCCGGACACGGCCGTGTCCCAGGTGACACGGGCGTGTCATGGGCCGTGTCAGAGGCCGTGTACTTCTCTGATTGAAAATGTTGAAAACGGGTGCCGTGACACGGGTCACGACACGGCCGTGTGGAGCGAGACACGGCCGTGTCGAAGGCCGTGTCAGGAGCCGTGTGCTGGTTTTCGAATCAATCGAGATGGCGAATGGGTAACACGGCCAGGCACACGGCCGTGTTGTAACCCGTGTTCGGCCCAGTTTTGTGAATTTTTAGGCTGAATCGTGGCCGTTCATTTCTTTGGTTTGAGATCCGACGGCTGGGGGCTGGATCTGAGGGATTATGCTCGGGAATAGGGTTTGAAACCCTCATTTTCCTTTGGGCTTTATCTCTCTTGATTCTAGAGAGAAGGGAGAGCAAGGAGGAGGAAGGCCAAGATGCGGCCGCCGGCGAAGCTTCGGAAGTCCGTTTCGCGAGCGGAGTTTAGATCCGCGAAGGTGGGAGCGTTGCGGTGGTTTCCAACCGAGAAAATCTTCTCCATGGCTAGGAAGAGGGGACGGAAGGTAACGACACTTCTCCTCTCAGTTTTTAGGATTTAGGATGCATGAATAACATCCCCTTCCTTTCGTATTTTGAGCGCCGAATCTCTCAAATGAGAGGGATTCGTGTAGCGGTTCAAGAGGAACCTCCGGGTTGAGTATGTTCATCCCGGCATGCTTGCATTAGAGATCCGCTCCGTTAGCGGATTAGGCATTGTGGGTGAAGCCGTGGTCGCGACCGATAGTCCGACCCGGTGATGTTGCATAGCGAGCTTCGGTAGAAAATCCGTTGCGGCAATACGCCGTTGTATGTATGCATTTTTCCCCTTTTGTTTGAGTGAGTACTCGCAGTCAGAACCGGACAAGGTTAGTTCCGCTTTGTGCGGTAGATGGTTTCCTTGGAGCGCGGGAAAGATGCGGTACGAATGGTAACTGGGGTGGGGAAACCTTGTTTTGTGTTGTGCAAAGGTGCGGCTAGGTCTCCGTGGTCGGCTGGCTATCCCGTGACGCGCAAGTCATGTGGGGAAAGTGTCCCGGCGAGACTAGCCCTTGTGTGAGACTGACGAGAATGCCGAGCGGAGGGCAAGCCCGGCCAATGTGGCCATGAGCGGGTGGGGTCCAGCAAGGCTTCTTAGAATCGGTCAGTGTGAGACGGAACCCTGACGTGCGAAGTCAGAATATGCGGGCAAGCCCGGGGTTTAAGACCCATGTGTGGGTGGGGCCATTGCAAGGTTTCGTGTGACGGCCTGTGTGCCGTTAGGGGCATGGTGTTTCCCTTTTGTTTGCGGCTTTAAGCCAATGAGGAAACGGAAGTACCCAATGTTTGTTGTTGTGCTAGATGCATACGAGCTAGGGTGCCTTGGGTGAAACCCGGGTTGCATTCATGTTGCATAGTAGGCCCCTTTTACTTTGTACAAAACATAGAGAACATGTATGCTGTATGAGACATCCAAGCCTGTTTTACCGCTTTAATATATATGCTCTTTTGGTATACGAAGTGTTAACTTGCAGGTGGAGTGGTACCCCGGGGTCCGTTAGGGACGGCCGGGAGGAGATGTGTTTGTTACATAGTAGAGGTCAGCCTTTGCTGACCCACGTTACTTCAAATCCTTACAGGGCAAGGATCGCATGCAGGAGCTAGCGCGCCGGGCGAAAAGCCCTAAGCCTCATGAAGTGTTGCTGTGCTTGGCTAGTTTCTTTTCCTTGTTTTGCTGATGTTGTTTGATCATGTCCGGCTTGCATGCCGAGGTAGCCTAAGAGTGCTTGGCACATTTATATTTTGTTTGGACTATTTTTGTGTAAGGCCTTAAGGCCATTTGATACTCTATCGTTAGTGGATAACTTCTGTCGGTTTGTTCTGTTTCCGCTGTGTATGTCTGGAGTTTTGAGTTTGGGTAGTTTCATATCATCTTTTAATACTAAAGCTGTGGTGTCCGTATGTTGTGGGGCCCCGGCCGGACCCATATTATATGGTCTTCACAGGGGAGGTGTTACAATTTGGTATCAAAGCGAGGTTCGCGTTCCAATGAGAAGTTTCGCGGTCGAAAGTATAAGTCGAGTCGCGTATAAGAAGTTATCTACATAGGAGTATCGCGGAACCATGAGTGTCCTTGTGTTCGAGTCTTGCAATTAGAGACTGATTTGCGTTTTCTTGCTTGTGTTTAGAGTGCAAGCAACGAGGCTGGGACCTCGAGGCCAAGAGAAGAGCTCTCGGCAAGTAGTGCGATCGCGCAAGGTCCGCTAGGGATGGGGGTCACACCGGCCGACTTCTGCCGCATGCTTGCAGAAGCGATGGTGGCGGCCCAAGCTGCAGCGACAGCATAGGTAGCAGCTCCCGTTGCTCAGGTAACAACTCCTGCTACCCCGGTCACGGCAGCGACCTTGCAGGTTGAGGAGGCCAGGCGGGCGGAGCCGCAGGCCGAGAGAGTGGTTGTCGGGCATGGGGACCGGTAAATGAAGTACTTTCTGAGTTTTCACCCTCCAACCTTCAAGGGAATCGGCACGCCCACAGATGCGGAGGACTGGTGGGCTAGAATTCAAGAGCTTCTGAGGGCAGCAGAGGCGCCGGATGAGAAAAAGGCGGAGTTCGCAGCCTTCATGCTAGAAGGAGATGCCAAGTTATGGTGGGTGAGCCATAGTGGCCGGCAGTTTTTAGGACGCACACCATCCATCGAGGAGTTTGGGAATGCCTTTCTGAAGAAGTACATTCCCGCATCAACAAGGTTAGCCCTCCAGAGGCAGTTTCTACATCTTGTGCAGCGAGACAAGACAGTGGATGAGTATGTTCAGGAATTTACTCGATTGGGTCGTTATGCGGGGACGACCATGACGGACGATGAAGAGAGGGACAATCTCTTCTACCATGGATTGAGGGAGAATCTAAGACAACCCCTCATATCGATGAAGCGTGCGGGCTTCAACGAATTGGTGGAGGCGGCCCGAATTTTGGAGAGTGACATGGAGCAATCCCAGCGTCGCAAGGGTTTCACACCCAAGCAGGGGGAAGAGAAGAAGTCGGCTCAGTCCCATGGAAAGGCGAAAGGGAGCCGATGGAAGAAGAAGCCTCCCCCGTTTAAGTCGGGCGAGAAAAGTAATTGGACGTCCGGAGGGTCACGCTCTAAGGGACCGCAGACGTGTTACAGTTGTGGCAAGCTAGGTCACATAGCAAGATTTTGTACCCAAGGGGGCGCTGAGCAAGAGCCAAGGCAGGAGCAGACTGTGCGCTCCGGCCCCAGTGCCGCAGAGAAAGGGAAGATGGCGGAGTCGAGTGCTTCCCGGTTTCAACCAGTGCAGCCAAGGGCCTACAACCTTGGGCAACAAGAAGTAATCCGTCAACCCGATGTGGTGACAGGTAAGAGAGTTCTACCTGTACCTTAGATTCCTGTATTTCAAGCCTTTATGGTTGTTGCATGTGTGTAGGCTTTGTAATGGTATCTGTGTACCCCGCTAGGGTACTCTTTGATACGGGAGCGTCGCACTCCTTCCTTGCGGAAGGCTTTATCCGGAGGATCGGAGTGGAGTCTTTCTCGACGGACTCCGAGTTGAAAGTGCGCATGCCCAATGGGTCATCTATGACCACCAGGGCTAGAGGCCGGATTTGTTGGAGTCTTGAGGGGGTCGACTTCGTGTTGGTAGCGGCGATCTTGCCATTGTCCGAGTTCGATGTGATCTTGGGGATGGACTGGCTAGCGGAGCAGCGTGCCAGTATCGACTGCTTGTCCAAGGTGGTAACCCTGAGGGGCGTGGGGCAAGCGGAAGTCAAGTTTGAGGGCCTGCATGGAGTGGCCTGTTCCCTAGTTTCGACACTTCAACTAGTGCGAGCTGTTAACCAGGGAGGTGTAGCTCTAGTAGCGTTGTTGGAGGTTAGCCTTTCCAGGCTGTCTCTTGGGGAAGTGCCCGTGGTGACAGAGTTTGGAGATGTTTTTCCCGAGGAGCTACCGGGAGCACCTCCTCGGCGGGAGATTGATTTCTCCATCGAGTTAGTGCCCGAGGCTAGACCGGTGTCACGTCCACCATTTAGGATGGCACCAAAGGAGTTGGCCGAGCTCAAGGTTCAGTTGCAGGAGCTTTTGGAGCAAGGGTATATCAGGCCCAGCTCTTCACCGTGGAGTGCGCCGGTGTTATTTGTAAAGAAAAAGGCTGGTAGTATGCGTTTGTGCATAGACTACCGAGAGTTGAACAAATTGACAATCAAGAATAAGTATCCGATTCCTCGGATAGACGATCTCTTCGACCAGTTGGTGGGGTCGGTGGTGTACTCCAAGTTGGACTTGAAGTCCGGATATTATCAGTTGTAGATTCGTGACGAAGACATACCCAAGACAGCGTTTGGTACGAGATATGGTCATTTTGAGTTCTCGGTGATGCCGTTCGGGTTGACGAACGCGTCGTCCGTGTTCATGAACTTGATGAACCGAGTGTTTCGCGAATACTTGGACAGGTTCGTCATCGTTTTTATCGATGACATTTTGGTATATTCCAAGTCGGAAGCGGAGCACGAGGTGCACTTGAGGACAGTGTTACAAGTATTGAGAGAGAACCAGCTCTATGCGAAGTTCTCCAAGTGCGAGTTTTGGTTGGAGAAGGTGGCGTTTTTAGGCCATGTGATTAGTGGGGATGGGGTGGCGGTAGATCCAACGAAAGTGGAAGCCATCAGAGATTGGCCAGTTTTGAGGACTGTGGCGGAAGTCCGGAGCTTTCTTGGACTAGCCGGGTACTACCGAAGGTTTGTGGAAAACTTTTCGCGGATAGCTCTACCCCTCACTTCGCTAACTCGCAAGGATCAGAAGTTCGTGTGGACTCAAGAGTGCAGTTAGGCGTTTGAAACCCTGAAGGAGAGGCTGATGATGACACCGATCCTAAGTCTACCAAAGGGGACCGAAGGATTTCATATTTTCAGCGACGCATCCGGATGCGGTTTAGGGTGCGTGTTGGTGCAGCATGGCAGTGTGATAGCTTTTGGGTCGAGGCAGCTGAAGCCTCATGAGAGAAATTACCCTGTCTATGATCTGGAATTGGCGGCGGTAATTTTTGCTTTGAAGCTGTGGAGGCACTACGTTTACGGTGCGAAGGTGGAGATCTTCACGAACCACAAGAGTCTAAAGTATCTCCTAGACCAGAAGGACCTAAATATGCGGCAGCGCAGGTGGGTCGAGTTCCTTGGGGACTACGAGGTGGCGATTCAGTACACGCCAGGAAAAGCCAATGTGGTGGCGGATGCTTTGAGTAGGAAGTACTCGGGGCAAGAAAATTGGACTGAAGCTCACGATGAGCGGTTAAGGCGGGACTGGGAGTCCCTTGGTTTGGAATGTGTGGCAAGAGGCGAGTCTAGCGTGGCTCGACTAAATTGGATTGAGATGCAGAGTGACTTATGCGATCGTATTCGGGAAGCGACCTGTGTAGATGCGGAGTTCCAACCTTTCGTGGAGGAAGCTCTAAAGGGCGAGGGTAGCGCCTGGGAGATGGTTGATGGGATTCTAAGGAAGGGCGGAAGGATTTGTATACCGCAGTTCGGCAAGCTCCGCGAGGAGTTGATGTTTGAGGCCCACTTCACTAAGTACTCCATTCACCCGGGTAGTACAAAGATGTACTTGGACTTGAAGAAGTCCTATTGGTGGCCTGGGATGAAGCGGGACGTAGCTTTGTGTGTGAGTCGGTGCCAAACTTGTGCCTTGGTGAAGGCCGAGTGTCAGAAGCCAGGCGGGTTCTTGAAGCCTCTTCCAATCCCCGAATGGAAATTTGATAACATCTCCATGGATTTTGTGTATGGGTTGCCTAGATCGCAGCAGGGTAATGATGCCATTTGGGTGATTGTGGACCGCTTGACCAAAGTGGCACATTTCATCCCAAACCGGAAGGAGGACGGTGTGGAAAAGTTGGTGGAGTTGTACGTCCGCAATATTGTACGACTCCATGGGATTCCGAAGAGTATAGTCAGCGACTGGGATGGACGTTTCACGTCTAAGGATTGGCGGTTGGTGCAGAAGAGCTTGGGCACAAAACTCAAGTTCAGTACGGCT
The DNA here is from genome assembly GCA_039513925.1 of Platanthera zijinensis. NCBI lineage: Eukaryota > Viridiplantae > Streptophyta > Magnoliopsida > Asparagales > Orchidaceae > Platanthera > Platanthera zijinensis. Next base: position 11,266,062 of record CM077086.1, read on the forward strand.
TTTCATCCTCAAATCGATGGGCAAACTGAGAGAACAAACCGTACTTTGGAAGATATGCTAAGGATGTGTACTCTCGACTTCGGCAAGAAGTGGGAGGATCACCTCTTCATGGTGGAGTTTGCGTATAACAATAGCTACCAAGCTAGTATCAAGATGGCGCCATATGAAGCTCTTTATGGGAGGCGGTGTCGAACACCGATGTCTTGGACAGAGGCGGGAGACACAAAGCTTTTGGGGAAAGAAGTGGTAGCCGATGCTAGTGAGCTAGTGCGGACTATCCAAGAGCGCATGAAGGTAGCTCAAGATCGGCAGTCGAAGTATTTCAATGCTCGCCACAGACATGTGGAATTCGCGGTGGGCGACTGGGTGTATCTTATGATCAAGCCGTTCAAAGGCGTTTCACGAATTCGCCGACTCAAGAAGCTGAGTCCGAGATTTTTGGGACCATTCAAGGTCATCGAGCGAGTGGGAGAGGCAGCGTATCGGTTGGCGTTGTCCACGGAGCTAAGCAGTTTGCATGACGTTTTTCACGTCTCCGTCTTGAGGAAAGCCTTGTTAGAGGCCAGCGTGGTGATTGAAGCGGCGGCGGTGCCGTTAGAGGAAGACTTGAGGACGCGAGTACGTCCTATCGGGATAGAAGATTCAGAGGTTCGGCAACTGCGGAACAAGGAGGTCCGACTCGTAAAGGTCCGTTGGGACAATTGTGGCTGCGAGGAGCTCTCATGGGAGCGAGAGCAGGCCATGCTGGAGGAGTACCCCGAGCTTTTCTCCTCAGGTATCGTTTAGAATTTGTGTTCTTTCCATGTTTTAAATTTCGGGACGAAATTCTTTTAAGGGGGGGGGGGGGGGGGAAATTGTAACGCCCCAAAATGTTGTAGGAGCGACGGGGATCGCTTTTGGCCAAAACAGTTTTTTTTGGAGCAGGTGACACGGGTCCCGACACGGCCATGTCGGAGGCCGTGTCGGCTGTGTCGAGCTCGGTCGTCGAGCTGGCCGTGTGGTCGACCATGTTAAGGTCGACGATAGTCGGGTATGGAACACGGCCAGGCACACGGCCGTGTCCCAGGCCGTGTAGCATCGGGTCGTTTCGAACTTTTTTGAGGTATTGCACACGGGGCATGACACGGGTCCGGACACGGCCGTGTCCCAGGTGACACGGGCGTGTCATGGGCCGTGTCAGAGGCCGTGTACTTCTCTGATTGAAAATGTTGAAAACGGGTGCCGTGACACGGGTCACGACACGGCTGTGTGGAGCGAGACACGGCCGTGTCAGGAGCCGTGTGCTGGTTTTCTAATCGATCGAGATGGCGAATGGGTAACATGGCCAGGCACACGGCCGTGTTGTAACCCGTGTTCGGCCCAGTTTTGTGAATTTTTAGGCTGAATCGTGGCCGTTCGTTTCTTTGGTTTGAGATCCGACGGTTGGGGGCTGGATCTGAGGGATTATGCTCGGGAATAGGGTTTGAAACCCTCATTTTCCTTTGGGCTTTATCTCTCTTGATTCTAGAGAGAAGGGAGAGCAAGGAGGAGGAAGAAGGCCAAGATCCGGCCGCCGGCGAAGCTTCGGAAGTCTGTTTCGCGAGCGGAGTTTAGATCCGCGAAGGTGGGAGCGTTGCGGTGGTTTCCAACCGAGCAAATCTTCTCCATGGCTAGGAAGAGGGGACGGAAGGTAACGACACTTCTCCTCTCGGTTTTTAGGATTTAGGATGCATGAATAGCATCCCCTTCCTTTCGTATTTTGAGCGCCGAATCTCTCAAATGAGAGGGATTCATGTAGCGGTTCAAGAGGAACCTCCGGGTTGAGTATGTTCATCCCGGCATGATTGCATTAGAGATCCGCTCCGTTAGCGGATTAGGCATTGTGGGTGAAGCCGTGGTCGCGACCGATAGTCCGACCCGGTGATGTTGCATAGCGAGCTTCGGTAGAAAATCCGTTGCGGCAATACGCCGTTGTATGTATGCGTTTTTTCCCTTTTGTTTGAGTGAGTACTCGCAGTCAGAACCGGACAAGGTTAGCTCCGCTTTGTGCGGTAGATGGTTTCCTTGGAGCGCGGGAAAGATGCGGTACGAATGGTAACTGGGGTGGGGAAACCTTGTTTTGTGTTGTGCAAAGGTGCGGCTAGGTCTCCGTGGTCGGCTAGCTATCCCGTGACGCGCAAGTCATGTGGGGAAAGTGTCCCGGTGAGACTAGCCCTTGTGTGAGACTGACGAGAATGCCGAGCGGAGGGCAAGCCCGAGCAATGTGGCCATGAGCGGGTGGGGTCCAGCAAGGCTTCTTAGAATCGGTCAGTGTGAGACGGAACCCTGACGTGCGAAGTCAGAATATGCGGGCAAGCCCGGGGTTTAAGACCCATGTGTGGGTGGGGCCATTGCAAGGTTCCGTGTGATGGCCTGTGTGCCGTTGGGGGCATGGTGTTTCCCTTTTGTTTGCGGCTTTAAGCCAATGGGGAAACGAAAGTACCCAATGTTTATTGTTGTGCTAGATGCATACGAGCTAGGGTGCCTTGGGTGAAACCCGGGTTGCATTCATGTTGCATAGTAGGCCCCTTTTACTTTGTACAAAACATAGAGAACATGTATGCTGTATGAGACATCCAAGCCTGTTTTACCGCTTTAATATATATGCTCTTTTGGTATACGAAGTGTTAACTTGCAGGTGGAGTGGTACCCCGGGGTCCGTTAGGGACGGCCGGGAGGAGATGTGTTTGTTATACAGTAGAGGTCAGCCTTTGCTGACCCACGTTACTTCAAATCCTTAAAGGGCAAGGATCGCATGCAGGAGCTAGCGCGCAGGGCGAAAAGCCCTAAGCCTCATGAAGTGTTGCTATGCTTGGCTAGTTTCTTTTCCTTGTTTTGCTGATGTTGTTTGATCATGTCCGGCTTGCATGTCGAGGTAGCCTAGGAGTGCTTGGCACATTTATATTTTGTTTGGACTATTTTTGTGTAAGGCCTTGAGGCCATTTGATACTCTATCGTTAGTGGATAACTTCTGTCGGTTTGTTCTGTTTCCGCTGTATATGTCTGGAGTTTTGAGTTTGGGTAGTTTCATATCATCTTTTAATACTAAAGTTGTGGTGTCCGTATGTTGTGGGGCCCCGGCCGGACCCATATTATATGGTCTTTACAGGGGAGGTGTTACAAACTCTATGCTGCTCACTGCAGGCATGCCTTCCGCTTATTGGGGATAAGCAGTGTTGACTGCGAATCACATTCTGAACAGAGTTCCCCATGCTAAGTTAGAGGTTACACCCTACGAGCTTTGGTTTAAGTGACTGCCGTCTTTAAATAGACTTTAGACCTTGGGCTGTATAGCCTATGTCAGGGTTTCTGACCCTAGACGGTCTAAGGTTGGACCTAGGATCAATACGTGTGTCTACTTAGGTTTTGCTGAAGATAGTGTTGCAGATAGGTTCCTTGATATTTCTAATAATATCATAATTGAATCTAGGGATGCGGTGTTCTTCGAGGACACGTTCCTCAAAGATAAGAACTTAACTATCCCAGGTATGTAAGCAACTATTACTGAGAAAGATCCTGAATCACTACCGAGCACCTCCTATTCCGTTCCGGTAGACAACTTTGGCCTAGAGTCTAGGAGGACTTCAGTGAGAGAGCGAACCCATAGAACCTTTGGTAGTGATTTTGTCACTTACCACGTCGAGGCCAATCCATCTAACTTTAAGGAAGCAATGAGATCAAGGGATTCCCTACTCTGGAAAGAAGCAATTGAGGATGAGATGAACTCTCTCCTTCAGAACAACACCTGGACGTTAGTTGATTAGCCAATATGGGCTAAAACTGTAGGGTGCAAGTGGGTTCTGAAAAAGAAGTTAAATCGCAATTGTAGCGTAGCTAAGTATAAAGCACGCCTGGTGGCTAAAGGTTTCACACAAGTAAGCGGAGTAGACTATTTTGACGTATACTCATCCGTGTGTCACTTAGCAACCATTAAGGTTCTTCTTGCTTTTTCAGCCATTGAGAACTTTGTTGTTCATCAAATGAATGTTAAGACTGCGTTCTTAAACGGAGATCTGACTGAAGAGATCTACATGAGTCAACCTGAAGGTTTCATTGTAGACGGTCATGAAAACAAAGTCTGTAAGCTTTTAAAGTCGCTATACGGATTGAAGGAAGCGCCAAAATTATGGCATGAGAAGTTTGACTATACTGTAAAGAACATGAGATTCATGTCGAGTCTCTCAGATAAATGTCTATACATACGTCATAGATCAGACCACGTCGCCATAATATGCTTGTATATGGATGATATGCTTATTCTTGGATCTGATCAATCCGAAGTGGATGACGTAAAGTCAGGTATAATTAAAGAATTTAGCGTGACAAACCTAGGTGTAGCTGACACTATACTAGGTATGCAAGTGAGCTTTGGGAAACATGATATTTCCCTAAGTCAAAGCCACTATATCTAGTCCATATTGGACACGTGGGGATACAGTGAATAGAAAGCGGCTGAGACACCATACGACTATTCTAACTGCTTAAAGCCCAATGAAGGGGCTGCGGTTCGACAGTTAGATTATTCTAAACTGCTTGGTAGCCTAATGTACGCTATGGTCTGTACGAGACCTGATATAGCCTTCACGGTCAGCATGTTAAGTAGGTTCACTAGCAATCCTGGCCAAGACCATTGGGATGCCCTTGATAGGCTGATGCGTTACTTAAAGCACACCCGAAAGTATGCTTTATGTTATAGTGGGCATCCTTCAGTTTTGGAAGGATATTCTGATGCATCGTGGTGCTCAGAAATAAACGACAGCAAGTCTACTAGTGGTATCCTCTTTATACTAGGAGGAGCAGCTGTAGCCTGGAAGTCCAAGAGATAGTCGTGCATTGCAATCTCATCTATGGAATCCGAACTCTATGCTCTAGCTTCGGCTGGTGAAGAAGCAGAGTGGATAAGAGATTTGGGGATAGACATTCCACTGTCGGGCCTGAAACTGAGTTCTGTTGTAGTTTACTGCGACAATCAGGCTACTAAAATGATTGCCATGAACACTTTGTTCAAGGGCAAAAGAAGGAAACTTAGGATGAAACAGACCTGGTTGACCTCTCTCACAAGTCAAGGGATTTTGACCCTGGTTGATGTGAGATCGAAAGATAATGTTGCAGACGCCTTTACTAAAGGATTAAATAGAGCTCTCACAGTCAAAATATCGGGGGAAATGAGATTAAAGTTCATAGAAATATGAAACTTTCCTCCAACGTTTATGTTTTGATATGCACGAGCCTATAGCTGCCAACATTCAAGCATCTGATAAGTGACAGACTGGAAACCCCAAATAATTTCTTGATGAAAAACCAAGATGGTTGGATGCGGGTTATTCCACATTTGATAACTTAACGTCCTCTCATTGTAAGTTGATTCAAGAGTTATTCAACTGGGAATTGAAAGTCGTTGTAAATGTTAATCTAAACATTAATTGTCACAACACATTATTTCACATTTGATAATATTGCACGTGATGTGTGCCCACATGTATTGGTGAGGCACATAGTGATCCGTAATGAGTAAGGTAACGCGACTAGTCTTAGTTAGATTGGATGAGATGTTGACAGAGTTACTTCACCGTTGCTAGAAGTGCTAAAGTCATTTAGTAAGAGGTAGTTTACTTTAAATGTTACTTCATATGTTTATGAATTCATAGAGTCTGATTCATGAAATTCCTTGCAGTCAACAATGGAGATTTTGGAGGAGCTGTAGACCTGGACATGTGTCGAAGTATGAGACCGGGCGGTCTGGCGGTTTGAGCCTGGCGGGTTGTTGACCGGGCGGTCTGGCGGATTGAGGTTGGCGGGTTGATTTCCAGGCTGTCGTCGTATGGTATCCGGCGGTCTGACGGCTTATCTCTGGCAGCTTGGAAACCGGCCGGTCTAGCGGTCTCCTACCGCATCTCTCTCTCTTGGTTCTGGTATTGCCGAGCGGTTAGAACATTGTCTAACCGCGCGGCCTGTTCCGGTCTCTTATTCTAGCCGCCCAGATCTGTTGTATAGCTTTAGTCCCACATTGTTAGTTTGTATTCTTCTCTCTCTCCTCCATTCTATAAAAGGGAGGCCATACCTTTGTAAATGATATCTTTTTGGATAATAAAATTTCAATTATTCAAAGTTCCGGCTTGTTTTCTAGTCATTTATTCTCTGCTCTAGTCGTCTGTTCGCTACTTTTAACATGGTATCAGAGGAATCGATCTTCTCCTCCTGATTCTGTGCGCCCTGTCCGCGCGGCTTGCCCCTTCTTCTCGCGACCTGTTCTCGCTGTTTGCGCCCTGTCCGCGCGTCCCCCTTCTCCTGCCTTTCTGTCGCAGCGACCTATCTCCTTGTTCGTCGCGACCTGCTTCTTTATTCGCCTTTTCCGTTCGCGCGGTCTATCTTCTAGCCGTTCGACCTCTTCCCCGTCTTGGACCTGCGGCTTGGTCGTGGCTTCTCTGGCCGCTGGTGTCTAACATCGTGACCGCCGCAGCTCGTCTTCTTTCTATCCGCACAGCTTATATTCTAACCGCGCGGCCTCTCGCAGTTGTCTCCTATGGCCCTTTTTGAGACCTCCACCACCACCACTCCTATCGCCACTCCGGCGACGCTTCCTACACCCTCTGGCAACCTTGGCATGGTTTCTAAACTTGTTGGCTCCAACTATCTGGATTGGAGCGTCTCCTTCACTTTTCTTCTCCGCTCTCAGCGCAAACGTCATCACCTCACCGATGACCCTCCTCCCTCAGACTCTGCTGAATTTGATGACTGGGATGCCAGTGATGCGCTTGTCCGCACGTGGTTGGCTAACAGCCTCTCCGATGAATGTCTTCCTGTCATACGCCATGATGAGACGGTCAAGACCGCGTGGCTTCACCTTGCTGCTCTCTACTCAAAGGGGGCCCAGACATCCCGCATTTATACTCTCTACGCGGATCTCTTCGCTCGCCCTTCCATGTCTCCTGCTGCGGCTTATCAGCAAGTTCAGGCTCTTGGAGCCGAAATCCTCCAAAATCGCCCCTTCTCCGCGGACTTGGCCGAACAGCACAAACACTTCCAGGAACTCCTGGTTGTTTGTTATCTTCTCCGGCTTCCTGAGTCTTTTGATATGATCCGCCAGCAGATCTTGGGCGAAGCCGAGTCTCCCACCTTGGATGCCACCGCAGCTCGCATCGCCGCTGTTACTTCACTGCTCCAACGTCCTCTATTGTCCTCCCCTCCTCCACCGGACTCCTATGCTCACCAAGTCCAGCGGGGTGGCAATAGTGGTCGCAGCCAATCTGGCACGCGCGGTCCGTCAAGGTTCCTCTGCTCTCACTGTGGTCGTACCGGCCACTCTGTTGACCGCTGCTGGCAGAAACATCCTCATCTTCGTCCCTCCGGTGATACTTCTTCCTCAACCTCCGCCTCCTCTCGGCAGTCTGCTTCTGTGGCCACCACCTCAGGTAGTGCACACGTCGTTACCCAAGGTAAATGGCTCATTGACTCTGGTGCTACAAATCACATGACCGGAAACCCTCACTGCTTCTCTCTCCTAGAGACGCATGATCGGTTACCCCCGGTTCTCGTTGCGGATGGTTCGCCTTCCCCGGTTCATGGAACGGGCATGGTTCAAGTCACTCCCTCGCTTCGCTTAGCGGACACTCTCTATGTCCCGAAGTTCCCTTGCAATTTACTCTCCGTTACTACTTTATGCAAGCAACTTCAGTGCTCTGTATTATTTACTCCTACTTCTTGTTGTTTTCAGGACCCGAGGACCCAACGGACGATTGCTACTGGGACTGAGAGCGGCGGCCTCTACTTCCTCGACAATGTTTCCGCTCTGTCCGCCTTCTCTTCCTCGTCTACTGATCTGCTTCAATGGCATCTTCGCCTTGGACATCCTCCTCCTCGGATTCTGCATCAGCTTCTTCCCCACTTACCTCAAACCAGTCCTCCGCTCAACTGCGATGCGTGTCAGCTTGGCAAGCATCACCGCTCCTCCTTCCCGCCGAAGCAAGGCCGTGGTTCCTCCCGCCCTTTTGATCTCATTCATTCTGATATCTGGGGTCCTGCTCCTACTCCCACCGTTGGTCGGGGTAGTTTTTACTTTGTAACTTTTATTGATGATTTCTCCAGATGTACCTGGGTGTATCTATTAAAAGATCGCTCTGAACTCTTATCTGTATGGCAATCTTTTTATAATATGATTAAAACTCAGTTTGCTATTTCTATTAAAGTATTGCGCTCTGATAATGCTAAAGAATATCTCAGTCATGAGTTTTCATCCTTTTGTATGCAACATGGTCTTATTCATCAGACCAGCTGTGTTTACACCTCCCAGCAAAATGGGGTGGCGGAACGTAAAAATCGCCATCTCCTCGATATCGCTCGCACTCTGATGACACAGATGCAGGTGCCTCGCTCCTATTGGGGCTATGCTGTTCTTCTTGCCTGCTATCTCATCAATCGCATTCCCTCTTCTGTTCTTCACGGCAAGACCCCCTTCTCCATTCTCTACCCGACTAAGGAACCCTTTCCTCTTCCTCTCCGTATCTTTGGGTGTACGGCCTTCGTGCATGCTCCGTCTGCTACCCGCGACAAGCTTTCCCCCCGCTCCACCAAATGTGTCTTTTTGGGTTACTCGACAACTCAAAAAGGCTACTGTTGCTTTGATCCCGTTCTGCGCAAACAGTTTGTTTCCGCAGACGTCACCTTCTTTGAAAATGCTTCCTACTTTTCTTTCCCATCTTCACCTCCTCCTGCTGTCTCTGACTCTCCACCATCTCTCTGTGAGCCTTCCACACAAGTCGACGTCTCCCCTCCTATGTCGTCTCCTCCTCCGTCTCCTCCTCTCCCTATTATCTCCCCTCCTTCGTCTCCGCAGCCATCTCTCTCTAGTCCCGGGCCAGCTTTCTCTGCCACGGATGCTCCGGTCCCTGAGGCACAAGACGACCTGGATCGTCCCATTGCCCTTCGCAAAGGGGTGCGGGCGTGTACCCAACACCCGCTTGCGGCTGTTGTTTCCTATGATCGGCTTACTCCCTCTCGCAGGTGCTTTGCTTTGGCCATCTCGGCTACCACCACTCCCCGCACTTACCAGGAGGCTCTTGTTATTCCTCATTGGAAATCTGTCATGGATGAGGAAATTGCCACTCTTACTGAAAGAGGTACCTGGAACCTTGTTCCTCCACCGATCGGTACTGATGTGGTTGGCTGCCGCTGGGTGTTCGTTGTGAAGTTTCGCCCGGACGGCACTGTGGATCGTTACAAGGCCCGCCTGGTGGCCAAAGGCTTTACTCAGACTTATGGAGTTGACTATTTTGACACTTTCTCTCCGGTTGCTCGCCTCAGCACCATCCGGGTTCTTCTTTCTGTGGCCGTCAACAGGGAGTGGGAAATTTCTCAACTTGACGTCAAGAATGCTTTTCTGTATGGGGATCTTCAGGAGGACGTCTATATGGAGCAACCTCCAGGGTATGTTGCTCAGGGGGAGACACGAGTATGCCAGTTGAAGAAGGCCATCTACGACCTAAAGCAGAGCCCTCGGGCGTGGTTTGACAAGTTTAGTGGCATTGTGGCTGCAATTGGCTTTGCAAGAAGTTCTGCCGATCACTCATTGTTTATTCGCAAAACCGCATCAGGCCTTGTGGTTTTGGCGGTGTATGTGGATGATATCCTTCTTACCGGCGATGACCAGGCTGGGGTGGACTTGACAAAGAAACACCTCCGTCAACACCTTGTCACGAAGGATATGGGCTCCCCGAAATATTTTTTGGGGATAGAAATCTCTCGGAAGCCCGACTCGTTGGTTCTCTCCCAACGGAAGTATGCGCTTGATCTTCTACAAGAGGCAAGATTGACCGGGGCCAAACCGGCCCGGTATCCCATGGCCACTGGAGAAGACAAAACATGGACAGATGACTCACCGCTTATATCCGATGCCACGAGGTATAGACGTCTGGTGGGCAAACTCATTTATCTCACGGTGACCAGACCCGACATTGCCTATGCTGTAGGCAAGGTCAGTCAGTTCATGCAAGCTCGCAGGGAATGTCATCTTCAGTCTGCCTTGAAGATACTAGAGTATGTCAAAGCAGCACCAGGGAAAGGGCTACTCTTTCAGAAGCATGGTCATCTGAGAATTGAAGCCTACTCAGACTCAAGCTATGCGGATGATAAAGGTGACCGTAAATCTACATCGGGTTTCTGCACATTTGTTGGAGGTAATCTTGTGAGCTGGAAGAGCAAGAAGCAGTCTGTTGTCTCAAGGTCCAGTGCAGAAGCCGAATACCGGAGTATGGCGTCAACCACGTGTGAGTTAAAATGGTTGCGGGCTCTCATGCTTGACCTAGGAGAGGTCTACAACTATCCTCTGCCTATGTTTTGTGACAACAAAGCCGCTATATACATATCCAAAAATCCGGTCTTCCATGAGAGAACGAAACATATAGAGGTCGACTGCCATTTCATCCGAGAAGAGGTCTTGAAGAAACAGATTTGCACTCCGTTCGTCACCTCCGACAAAGAGTTGGCTGATATCTTCACCAAGCCGGTTTCTACTTCCTTCTTCCACATTTGTGACAACCTGGGCATGATTGATATCTATGCTCCAGCTTGAGGGGGAGTGTCGAAGTATGAGACCGGGCGGTCTGGCGGTTTGAGCCTGGCGGGTTGTTGACCGGGCGGTCTGGCGGATTGAGGTTGGCGGGTTGATTTCCAGGCTGTCGCCGTATGGTATCCGGCGGTCTGACGGCTTATCTCTGGCAGCTTGGAAACCGGCCGGTCTAGCGGTCTCCTACCGCATCTCTCTCTCTTGGTTCTGGTATTGCCGAGCGGTTAGAACATTGTCTAACCGCGCGGCCTGTTCCGGTCTCTTATTCTAGCCGCCCAGATCTGTTGTATAGCTTTAGTCCCACATTGTTAGTTTGTATTCTTCTCTCTCTCCTCCATTCTATAAAAGGGAGGCCATACCTTTGTAAATGATATCTTTTTGGATAATAAAATTTCAATTATTCAAAGTTCCGGCTTGTTTTCTAGTCGTTTATTCTCTGCTCTAGTCGTCTGTTCGCTACTTTTAACAACATGGATGATGATGATCTACTAGATGAGTAGAATCATCAAACATTTAATTCATGTCTTTGTTTTTGTTTTGTAATAATTCAGACTATGTTTTTGGGATAGCATCTGTATGGTGGTTTGCCGTTTAGGCAAAAGCTTTATTTTTGGTTTATTAGTATGATCTGTCCTGATTGTTTTGCATAGTTTGGATTATTATTTTGTCTACACTCCAGCACCCCGAAACGTCACTGTTACTTGTCACGAATATAGGAGGAGATTATAAGTGTATATTCGGACGAATAACGGGGTCGGGGGCCTTGCGCGTATAAACCCTAGGTTTGGCTCTATATATACCAAGCTGGGGGCAACGGAGAGGGGGTTCCACCTTGACCTTCCTCCGGATGTTTCGAGCACCCTTCTACAAGATCTTCATCATATAAATTAGTATGAGCTCTTTATATGATGAGTTACTACTTATTGTATTAGACCCTTAACTTATAAGCTTGTATGCGCATCTTTATAAGTTAAGTTCAATTCAGTTCTTTATATATTCTGTCTTTTGTTACACTGCTAGTATAGATGTGATCTTATACACATGTATATGTCTTCTGTTATTACCTGCTTACTTGTTTAATTGTTGATATATTAACCGTTAAATTAATAATACCATCTTGTCACTTGTTATATTACTGCTATATTGCAGCTTTCTCTTTCTCTTCTTCTACCCAGTGCCTAAGAGTCACCAAGGTGAGAGAATGTGAAGTCACTTAGTCTTTATGACTAACGGTTGCCACACACACATTTTTTAGAAGGACATCCCGCAGGGGGAGTAGTAGTGGACAGGCAAGAGTGTGACAGGACTTAGACACATGTTGCAGCTTTTGCAGCAACACCTTCTGATATGGTTGTGAGGGATTCTAGTTCTTGTTGTAGTCTTCCGCTATACCTTGTTCTTGTATATTTGGGATCTCTTTTCGCTTCCTACCATCTATATATTTTGTGGACTTTTATACTTTGTGAATTATGGACTCTTAAAAATATAAAATTTATTGATGGGTAACATGGGTTGACAAATGATATGGTAATAGCTGGCAGAATAGGCGTCTTATGGTACATGTTAGTCCGTGTGTTGACGCTGCCGCCAAGACGGCTGTTTTGGGCATAAGGCTCTCCTCGGTCGTGTCTTGTGTTCCGGGAGGGAGGTTTTACACTGGTGGTGGTGCGGTTGAACGTTGGACTTCGACGTTGAAGGTTCGGTGAACCTTGTGCGTCCGCGAGGTGGATTGCAGTCCAGATCTCAGATGCACGTCGCGGATCGTGTGTGTCCGGAACATCCACGGCGTATTCGCCGGACGGTTTTATCTTCTCATATTTTATTCATGTATTTGCATATATATATATATATATATATATATATATTATATATATATATATATATATATATATATATATCATATAAAGAAGTATCAAGTGCATGAAATAAAAATTCATTGGAATCATCCTAGCCATCGATATATCCTGATATGTTAACAACTGTTGAATATTTCCTACTTAAAAAATTGAAAAATAATAGGCCTCCTAAAGCTATTTATGGTTAAGGACAAGAGAGAGAAAGAGGAAGGAGAGGAGAGAGGGAGAGAGGGCAGCGGGATGAATTGAATATAAGCGGAGGAGAGAGAGAGAGAAAAAAAAGAAAGAGGGGGAAAGAGTTATGGGAGAGGAGAGAAAGAGAGAGGGGGGAGAGAGAGAGAAAAAAATATATATACGTATATACTGATATTTTTTTTACGAAATAAATATTATAATAGTGATGTATATTTTATTACGGTCATTTTGAGTACTCATATGCATATATTGCGGGCAAAGTCAGCAGGGGGCGGGCAAAGCCCGCCATCACTGGCCGGGTACTATCGCGCTTGGGCGTAGGGGCAGAGCCCTGTGTCGCGAAGCCCGCCGGGGCCGGGCGAGCCCGCCGTCGCCGGCCGGGTAGTATGACGCGTAGCCATCGGGCCGGAGGCCCGTGCCTGTCACTCGTATATATATATATATATATATATATATATATATTATATATATATATATATATATATATATATATATATATATATATCTTTCACTATTATAAGGGAAAAGTTATCTTTGGTGAAACATTCAAAAAAAGCAATTATGCCCTCATTTTTATATTTTAATGACTTGACATATATTATAATCAATTTCAAAGAAATTAAAATATAATTTTCATTCAAGTAATTACACTATCAAAAAATTAGAAGTAATGAAGAAAATCCATTTAAAGTCAAAAAGTTTTTTAGTAGAGCTCCTACACCTACTATGGTAGGCTATCATTAGACATGTCAGCGGTATATTCGAGCAAAGTTGTCATTAGACATATCAACAGTCTATTTGAAGAGCAATGTAAATTTTTTTAATTAATTCAATTTAATTTTTTCATGTTTTCAATTTAAATTTTTAATTAATTAATTTTATTAATGTATTCAATTTAAAAAAGTAGGCAGTTGGGGGGCGGGCGAAGCCCGCCGTCGCCGTCCGGGTACAGTGGCGCGTGGCCATCAGGACGGAGACCCGTGCCTGTCACTCGTGTGTGTATATATATATATACATCTTATAAAGAGAATATAGGTATTTGGAGGCACACCATTGAATGAATATTGGCCATTGGATCATGAGCGAAAATATGAGGGGATTTGGAGAGAGAGAGAAGAGGGAGAGGGAGAGAGAGAGGGTGGAGCGATAAAGAGAGAGGGAGAGAAGAGTAATAAATTATTTTTATAGATTAAAATTTGCAAAATTTTATAAAATAAAAATAGGAATAATAATTCATATTTTTTGCGGTCATTTTAAGTACTAATATGTATATGTTTTGAAAAAAAATAAAATTTCGGGTGCGTGCGCAGCCCGCTCATAGGCAGACGCAACCCGCAGCGACGCATCGAGCACGGGCGAAGCCCGTGCGCAGGCAGGCGAAGCCCGCTTGGATGCGGCCGAAAGCCGCCCGAGAGCTTCAAGCATGGGCGTATCCCGTGCGAAGAAGCTCGTCTATATATATATATATATATATATATATATATATATATATATATATATATATATCTTTGATTATGCCTCGACGGGTTTTGGCGAGTGTAGATTTGTGTTTTTTGTGTTTTTATTTACCTTATATATATATATATATATATATATATATATATATCTTTGATTATGCCTCGACGGGTTTTGGCAAGTGTAGATTTGTGTTTTTTGTGTTTTTATTTACCTGCAAATTTTATAGCTGTGCTTGCATATGTACCGGATTTTACAGCACATACATGTCGCCATTGAATATTGCAATCAACTATGGCTTGAGGGTATTGTCGAATAGATACAGTAAATGATGATTCGGTTAGAAGTGATACTGAAATGGATAAATGGAATGGTTTTGATACCACTACTGATACGAAAAGTAAGTGCAAAGAATAACAACGGAGTGAAATTGTTCAGTTTTCATGGCAACATTACCCAATTTACTAATTTAGGCTACGTTTGGCATGGTGGTGGCGGTCGTAAACGCATGGGTTAAATCTTCATTCGTTAAGGATCACCTAACAAACGTCATTCGTTTGAACATAAAAGTGGATGAAGTTCCATAAGTGCTTGTTAAAAAATGACAATTTAACCCTCATATTCATGACCGCCACCACCGAGCCAAATGGAGCCTTAATTTATGTTAAGTGAATGAGACATGACAACTCAACCATCGCAATAGAGTAACAAATATTGAAACCTAAATTGTATTGTGTTGATATTCTTTTAGTGTGATTCAACCTTGTTAATTAGATGGTTCACCAAACACAATACGCACATCTGATATTGGTGTTGCCTCATGCGAACTCTGTGGACAAGAGGACCTGTGAAAATAACTATATCTGTACGATTCTATGAAGGAAAAAAGTATTTTGGTGCAACATTGCCCCTTTCATATATTTTTACCTTTTCTATTACAAAGTTTTTTTTTTGAATTCAAAATAACTATCTATAAAAGTCTTTTTATTTGGACACCCCGAAGGCCGGAATACAATGCATGTACCTACCATGACAACGTACACCTACTCAACTTGGAGCAAAAATAAGGTCCACCAACCGGATCTTTTAGGTTCCCACCAATCACAAACAACAGAAGGCTGTAATTTTGTGAGGTCCGCGGTGTACCGTGCCCCCACCTGCTCGTGCATTTTCATTGGCCGAGCGGACCTTCATTGGCCGAGCCGACCAAAAAAGTTTCCATCCACTCGAGCATTGTGACACAGGAGTGGGCCCCATTATTATGGGATTTCGGTGACCATGCTTCTTTCTTTTGGTTCGGCGCGCAGGTAGATAAAATATAAACAAAGTACTTAAGGCTGCGTTTGGCGCAGCTTATCGCGACTTATTTGCTTCGGAGAGATTAGACAAAAATGTCATTTTTATATCAAAATTTTATGCCTCAAACTAGTTTATTTTTTGTAACATTTGTGATACCAAACATATATTCTATCATAATGACGTTTTTGTCCAACCTTACCGAAACAAATAAGCTGCGATAAACCGCGCCAACCGCAGCCTAGATCAGTCCTAAATATTTGGGGGCCGTTTGAAATAGGTCCCTAACACTTAAAAAATTTTAAATCGGTCTCTAACATTTCAAATATTTTCTAAATATGTCCCATTTCACGACATAGGTTCCGTTTGGGGGGACTTATTTGCACCGATCAAGCGGTTACGACCGCATGAATCGGACCTTAATTATTTTCACCGGTCGTGAAATGGGACATAGGTCCGATGGTGAATTATTGAGTGGGATGCTGAGTAGACCTAATTATTTTCATTTTCATTTTTATAATTAATTTTATTTTTAATTAGTGAAATTGCTCTGTCCAAACTCCTTGATTTCTTTCCCCTTCTCCGGTAACATCGAGCGATCCGGTGGTATATCTCTTCCAATAGCGTGTGGCGGGAAAGCACACGTGTATGTACTGACAGGGTCCCCTAAAATTATGGGAAATCTGTGCTGCAAATAGCAAAAGAATCTACTGTAGTTGGCTTCGCTCAAGATAGTCCACTAAGGCTCATCAAATGTGGAATGGCCTTATATAGTATCTCCAGCGTAGAGCCGTTACACCATAGTGACACGAAACCCGATGGGTCATTCCGAGTCGGTCCTGACACGCGCGGACATATAACAAAATACCCTAACAATCTCCTCCTATGTCCGTGGTGAGACCGGCGTCGGAAAAAAGGGTGGTGTGTGTAATGTTCAACTAGAATTCGACTCAATACACAACCGTGTCCATAACATCTGTCAGAGTAAATTGGACTTAAAGAAACAGAAGTTTGTATGCACGCATAAGAATAAAACATAAACTCAGCAGCATCACATCATTGTCAAAAGTACAATCACAGCACAGGTACCAGAGCACCTAGTGTCTCATGACCAACTAAAGAGCAACAAAGGAAAAATTAGTCCAAACAACAGATAAAAAAAAAGAGAGCTAAACAGTGCTCTAAAGCCAAAGACCAAACAAACACTCTAGCAGTCATCGCCCAACAGGTCATCATCCTCAGGATCCCAGACTGCAAATGCACCTCCATCAGCAACAGCTCCTCAGAATCTGTTATCTGTTTCCAAAAGAAACGATTTCCAGACTTCTGGACACCGCAGCTGTATCTGTGTTTCTATGTGGAATGTCACGGTTACTGTTCTTCTAAAGTTAATTGGAACTCATCAAATGTGGAATGGAACCAATAAACAGAAGAAGAGCCAAACCTAGTCAGATTGTGTTATCAAATATGGAATAACACTCTCCTCCTAGATAAGGAAGACGAAACCAGATGAAGTTGTTAACATCAAATATGGAATGAAACAACTCACCAAATTCGTGCTCAGCAACCCCGAACATTAACGGAGCACAACACGCTTGCTTTGACAAAGGAAAGTGGAAAAATCAAAACATTTGGACAAAGGCGGAACTGAATCGCCTAACCTTGAAACTAAGGCTGAACTTACAACGCCTTGAGTCCCATTTCCCCCACTGTTTTGATTGATCGGTCTTTAGGCATTCCTTTCGTCAGTGGATCAGCCAGATTATCCTTCGATCGCACATCGATCAAAGTGATGATGCCTTGTTCTTTCAGATAATTCAGTAGAGCGTGTCTCAGTCGTACATGTCGCCTCTTAGTATTAAAAAGGACATTCTTCACGATTTGGACTGCTGCTTGATTATCACAGTACAGGCTCAAAGAATTGACTTGAAGTCTAGACAAGGGAATGTCTAGAATCAAATTCCTGATCCAATCTGCCTCTTCACCAGCTGAAGCTAAGGCAAACAACTCGGCTTCCATAGACGATAAAGCTATACAAGTCTGTCTTTTGGATTTCCAAGTGACTGCAGCGCCACCCAAAGTGAAAATAAATCCACTGGTGGACTTGCTGTTCCTAACTTCTGAACACCAGGAGGCATCAGAGTATCCTTCCAACGTAGGAGGGTAACCAGTGTAGCATATAGCATGATCTTTAGTACCTTTCAGGTACCTCATCAGCCGATCTAAGGCATCCCAATGCTCTTTGCCTGGACTACTGGTAAAGCGACTCAGCATGCCAACCGAGTAGGCAATTTCTGGTCTTGTACAACTCGTGGCATACATGAGACTACCAATGATCTTCGAGTACTTTACTTGATCAACGCTGGTCCCTTCATTCGGACTCAACTTGACATTTGGATCAATTGGTGTTTCAACAGGCCTACAATCTTTATAACCCCAGGTAGTGAGAATCTGCTCAATGTAATGAGCTTGACTTAGAGTGACACGTCCTTTGTCTACTCTAACTTTCATACCTAATAGGGTATCCACAGGACCAAGGTCCTTCATGTCAAATGCTTTCGCGAGAGCGGATTTAGTATCCCTCACTGCGGCAAGATCTGACCCCAGAATCAACATGTCATCCACATATAGACATATGATGACTGTTTAATCTGACATCGAGCGGTAGTAGAGGCACTTGTCTGAGAGACTGGACTGAAATCCAACGCTCTTTACCACTTGATCAAATTTAATGTGCCACATCTTAGGTGCTTGTTTAAGCCCATAGATCGATTTATCAAGCTTGCACACTTTATCTTTTAGATCTTTATGTACATAACC
Organism: Platanthera zijinensis; assembly: GCA_039513925.1. Taxonomy (NCBI): domain Eukaryota; kingdom Viridiplantae; phylum Streptophyta; class Magnoliopsida; order Asparagales; family Orchidaceae; genus Platanthera; species Platanthera zijinensis. The sequence continues at coordinate 11,284,263 of CM077086.1, forward strand.
TTCAGATTGTGACATGTAGATCTCCTCATCAAGCTCTCCATTTAAGAAGGCTGTCTTTACATCCATCTGATGAACTATAAAGTTCTCGATAGAAGCTAAGGCAAGAAGTATCATAATAGTGGATAGGTGACATACAGGTGAATAGACGTCAAAATAGTCAATTCCCCCATGTTGTTTATAACCCTTAGCTACTAGACGTGCTTTATATCTGGCTATAGACCAATCACTGTGTAACTTCTTTTTCAGTACCCACTTGCATCCTATGACTTTAGCTCCTTTCGGCAGGTCAACTAGATGCCAAGTGTTGTTTTGTAGCAGCGAGTTCATCTCATCATCGATGGCTTCTGCCCACATTAACGCATCTCTAGATCGTATTGCTTCCTGATAGGAGAATGGATCATCCTCTAAGTGGTAGGTGACAAAATTATCACCAAAATCCTTAGGTATTCTATCTCTTGAAGATACTCTAAGAGGAACAGGTTCCACCTCTATAGGTTGGGGAGCAGTACCAGAGGGGCCAGCTTCAGGTTCTACCGTAGATTCTGAAATCATGTCAGTAGACCCAGAGACGGTCAAGCCATGATCTTTGATAAATTTGTGTTCAAAGAAAATAGCATCCCTAGACTCTATCACTGTATTAGTGGATAGATCCAGAAACCGGTCAGCTGCATTATCTTCTGCACTACCTAGATAAACGCAGGTCGTTGTTCTAGGTCCCACCTTAGGTCTCTTAAGGTCTTGTATTCTCACATAAGCAATACAGCCCCAAGTCTTTAGAGTGTCATATCTACAGGGATGCCCATGCCACAACTCATACGAAGTAGAGTTGAGCTTTGAATGAGGCACTCTATTTAGAATGTGATTTGCAGTTAGAACTGCTTCCCCCCAAAAGGAATTAGGCATGCCAGCTGTGAGGAGCATAGAATTCAACATCTCTGTTAAAGTTCTATTCTTACGCTCAGCGATGCCGTTTGATTGGGGTAAGTAAGGAGCTGTGGTTTGTAGGATTATGCCCTCAGAGGCACAAAAGTCCCTAAACCCAGCTGCATATAACAAAATACCCTAACATCTACCTCCTTTGATTGAGAGTGGGGATTGATCAAAGTCAACCTTACTAGCGCCATAATAGCAACCGTCGTCGGACTCTGCACACGTGTCTATACGCGGCCGCACCAACTCACTTCGACGTGCGGCCACAACACAACAAGTTTTTGATTGTCAGGCGGAGGTGATTTTATTAGGCGATTGTTATTAGCACTGTACTTTTGGATATTAGCACTATGTTTACTCCTAATTTTTTGCGTCTTTTGAAAATACTCTTTGTACATATATTTTTAGGGAAAGTGTTCAACACAAAAGTTGTAGATCTCGACGAGATCTACAACTTTCGTGTTGAACACTTTTCCTAAAAATACATGTATAAGGCGTATTTCTAAAAGACGTGAAATCTGAGCGTATTTCTAATGTAAGTCTTGTACATGCATTTTTAGGAAAAGTGTTCAACACGACGAGATCTACAACTTTCGTGTTGAACACTTTTTCTAAAAATGCATGTACAAGAAGTATTTTCAAAAGACGCGAAAAATTAGGAATAAACGTACTGCTAATATTCAAAAATGTAGTGCTAATAACAATCGTCTTTTAATACCCACATTACTTACAATTTCCAAATAATTTTCCGTGCTTATCAGAGTGATATATTTATGAAAAAAAATGATCATTAATAATCTCTCTAATTGTCACGGGAATTCTTAATATGCAATATTGGATGGCAAAAATATTTTTAGTTGATATATAATTCTCATACATGAAAATATTTTTACTTTATTTTTCACATGCAAGTATTTTTCTAATATAATTAAATTTTATTATATTCTTTTACATTTCTATTTCTATTTTATTTTATTTTATTTTATTTATTACATATTTTTACTTTAATTTTCTCTATATTATTTAAAACTATGTATTTTTTGCTTATTTTATTTCATGTTGTTATCGTTCATGCATTTTTTAATGTTGTATAGATAATAACTTATTTTAAAAGATGAAATGAATTAGGTTTGGTCTTGGCAGGACGATAGCAGTCGTGAACATGATAATGGTCATTCATGAACGCCCGACTTCGTGTAAGAAATAGCGGCGGTTTTGTCTAAACTCCCCTTAGTAGTTTACTCGGATGATAATAAAATCAACTCAACATATAATTATGGCTCGGTTTGGGATGATGGTGGCAGTCATGAATACGTGGGTTAAATTGTCATTTATTAACGCTCATCTAAAAAACTTTATCCACTTTTATGTTCAAACGGGATGATATTTGTTAGGTTTAAGGAAAGACGGTTTAACTCATGCTTTTACAACCGCGACCACCATGCCAAATGATTATTCATTACAAATTTAGATTAATTAGAAGCTAGCCGTCAGTAACACTCGTAGAGCTTGAGATCAACTCGGAGCCTGAAATACACTTCACCTTCAAATGCATCCGTCATTAGCGTCGCCACTCCCCTTGCCATGAAGAAATCCCCCGTGCCGCCGACCACCGACACGTCCCTCCTCCTTTTCATCAGCATATCAGCGCCGGCGAGGTTGATGGTGCCGCGGTGGTCGGTTGTGTTGAGCACCAAGGAGAACGCCAGCCACGCCGTGAAGACTTCCTTACGGTCGTAGAGGTAGATGTTGAAACCAGGAAATCTGCTTCCCGAGAACGAAGACAGAGCAGCAATCTGCTTTCCAAGACTGAAGACGGCTGAATAGCTGCCCTAGCTGAATGCCTGGGAAATGAGAAGAAGATGAAAAGCTTAATTAGTATTAAAGTTGGACTCTTAATTACGCCTGTTACCTGTTTTAATTAATGCTAAGCTGCCATATATATATATAATGAGAATGCTGTACTTAAAAATGTTAATGAGAATGAGTTGAATATCTTATCTTAGCCATATCCCCTTAGTCATTGTTCTGCCCCCTTCACTTGGTAAAAACTGAAAACTCCTGTTAAAAAGAAACGGTAAAATCAATTTTTTTTGAGTTGAATTTCTTTCCATCAGTGGTATCAGAGCCATTTCCCTTTCCTGAGATCTGTTCTTGATCACCTTTCTCAACCATGGCTTCATCATCTACCTTCCTTACCCCACCATATGCCCAAACCAGTATCCCAATCTTTAATGGAGAGCTTTATGATTTTTGGAGTGACAAAATGGAGACACTACTAAAATCACAAGATCTCTGGATCATTGTATGTGAAGGACCACAACCGGATGGCAAAGCTGCAGAAGGAGATAAGATAATATACAAGAAAGAAGAACTTCAGAAGGATGCTTTGGCGCTTCACCTCATCCAACAAGGGATTGCCCCCACTATCTATCCAAGGATAATGGGCTCAAAAACAGCGCAAGAAGCATGGCAGAGGTTAGAAGCTGAATACAAAGGGTCTCGAAAGGTAATTAAACTCAAACTCTACTCATTAAGGCGCGGTTTTGATACAGTGTGTATGACTGAGGGAGAAACGGTTCAAACATTTTTTGCCAAAGTGATTACAATAGTGAATCAGATTAGAACTCTTGGTGGCATTATAGAGGAACAACAAATCGTAGAAAAGATCTTAAGATCACTGCCCTATACACATAAACACATTGTTTCTGCTATCTTGGAAGCCCACGATCTGGACACTCTATCTGTCAATGACTTAATGGCCTCATTGCAAACCCATGAAGACTTGCTTAGCCATGAGGAGTCACACCTAGAAAAAGCATTCCATACAAAGCTATCATTTCAGAACATCAGAGGAGAGAAGAAGAAGGATGATAAGTTTGACAAAAACAGAAATTATAATACAACACAAAGACCAGAAAAAAACTACTCTAGCAATAAAGGGTGCATCATTTGCAAAAAAACAAACCATGAATCAAAAGATTGCTTCTGGAGATGTAAAAACTGCAAAATTCCCAACCACTCTGCTGGAAAATGCTGGCATAAACCCAAACAAGAAGCAAATATCACTGAAATCAACCCAGATCAGTTCTTATTTACCTGTAATACATCCTCAACATCAGATAACTTATTCGATTGGTTTATTGATAGTGGCTGCTCCAATCATATGGCCAACAACAGAAATTATTTTGTAACACTTGATGAAACCATAAAATCAGAAGTAACACTGGGAGATGGAAAAAGAAAAACTATAGAAGGAAAAGGAAATGTGGCAGTAAAAGCACCTGATGGTTCAACCAAAGTCATATCAGATGTGCACTTTGTTCCCACACTAACACAAAACCTCTTGAGTGTAGGACAGTTACTCAAAAGAGGCTTTAAGGTAGAGTTCAAGCTTAACACTTGTGATATTGTGGAGATTAAGAGCAGGGCCATCATTGCCTCAGCACACATGAATGCTAGCAACATTTTCTCTATCCGTCTAGAGCCAGCTAGGATGCTTGCATATTCATGCACTCATGCTTCCCCCACACCCATTGATCTCCTTTGGCATCATCGGCTAGGCCATCTCAATTTTCCTGCAATCAATACAATTCAAAGAGAACACTTGGTTGACGGTCTACCAGTTTTTAAAACAACAATCCATGACTGCTGTTCCTGTGCAAAATCCAAATCCCACAGGCAACCTTTTCCTCACTCTGCCTACAGAAAAGCCATTGCCCCTCTTGATCTTCTTCATCTAGATCTTTGGGGACCAGCCAAGACACCTTCCCTAGGTGGAAAACTCTACTACTTACTCATTGTTGACGACCATAGTCGATTTATGTGGATTTTTCATCTCACCAACAAATCTGAAACCTTCACCTATTTCAAATACTTCAAAACCCAAATAGAGAAACAGTTGGAGAGACATATAAAAGCAGTAAGAACAGATAGGGGAGGAGAGTTTGTGTCACAGCAATTCAACCAGTTTTGCCGAGAGGAAGGGATTAAAAGAGAACTTACCACTGCTTATACACCTCAGCAGAATGGAGTTGTAGAGAGGCGAAATAGAACTGTGATGGAAATGGCAAGAACAATGTTGGAACATACCAATTGACCACATAATTTATGGGGAGAAGCCACCGCTACTGCTGTCCACATCTTGAACAGATCCCCAACCAAGGCATTAGATAATGAAACCCCCTATGAACTTATTTACAACCATAAGCCATCTGTTGCACATTTAAGGACATTTGGTTGCATTGCCTTTGCTCACACCACAAAATCAGGAAGAGACAAGTTAGTAGGAGGAGGAATTGAATGTGTTTTCACCGGATATAGCAGTGAAAGTAAAGCATATAGACTCTATGATCACAAAAATAAGAGCATCATTATCTCTCGAGATGTCACTTTTCATGAACACAAGAGTTATAATTGGGCAACTGAAGCAACTATTGGTGTTGGACCTTCTTCACTGCCGGTTGAACTTAGGGCTCCCCCTTATTCCATCCATTGCAATGAAGCCATTCCTATCCCACCTGCACCTCAACTAGAGCATGTACCACCAGCCCCATCTGATATCTGCCAAGAAACTTATGATAATTCAACTCAGCCAACAGAAGTTCAAACTGAGAGGGAAGAGCAAGAACCATTAACACCAAGAAAAATGAAATCAATCCAGGACATCTATAAAACTACTGAAAGAGCAATGTTTATTGCAACCCCTGTTGATTATAAGGAGGCAACAACACAACATGTATGGCTCACAGCAATGAGAGAAGAATTACTAGCTATTGAGAAGAATAACACATGGACCCTTGTTACCAAACCTGACAATAAAACTATAATAGGCCTGAAATGGGTTTTCAAAGTAAAACAGAATGAAGATGGGAGCATCCTTAAATACAAGGCAAGGTAGTTGCTAAGGGATTTACACAAAAGCCAGGATCAGATTATGATGAGACATTTGCACCTGTGGCCAGGATGACTACCATTCGTTTACTTATTGCCATTGCTGCCTATCACAACCTCCCAATCATTCAACTTGATGTAATTTCTGCCTTTCTGAATGGGGTCCTAACAGAAGATATATATGTAGCTCAGCCACCAGGATTTGAGATCAAAGGAGAAGAAGAGAAGGTTTACAAGTTACTCAAAGCTTTGTATGGACTAAAACAGGGGCCCCGGACCTGGAATCAAAATATTGACAGCTACTTCTTGTCTACTGGGTTTACACGCAGTCCCAGTGAACCCACTCTCTACATAAAGCATGAAGAACAAGGAAGTCTTATAGTTAGTATATATGTTGATGATCTCATTGTAACAGGGACAAACCCAAGCTTAATAGAAGAGTTCAGAAGAAAGGTTAAAGAGAAATACGAAATGACTGATTTAGGGGCCCTAAAATACTTTCTGGGGCTCCAGATCAAGTACTTCACAAGCGGTATCTTTATATCACAGGAAGCCTACACCAGTTCAGTAATCAAAAAATTCCATATGGAAGACTGCAATCCAACCATAACACCCATGTGTCCAAGTGAGAAGCTGACTACAAGAAGAGATGGAGAAGAACAAGCAGACATAGAGGAATACAGAAGTCTAGTTGGATCACTCATCTACCTCACAAATACCAGACCAGATATTGAGCATGCTGTTAACATTCTCTCCAGGTTCACCTGTAATCCCTCTAAAATCCATTATGCTGCAGGAAAAAAGATCTTGAGATATTTGCAGGGCACAAGGAGCTTTGGACTACTGTACACAGACAAAGGAAAACCAGAACTCAAAGGCTACACAGACTCCGACTGGGCTGGCTGTCTTGACGATCGTAAGAGTACAGGAGGATTCGCATTTTTCTTTGGGCACAACATTATTTCTTGGAGTTCCAGAAAACAGCCGACCGTAGCTCTCTCCACAACTGAAGCAGAATTTATGGCGCTCAATTCTGCGGCCTGTGAAGCAATTTGGCTACAGAAACTTTTAATGGATTTTATCAGAGAAAGCAACGACGAAGAAGAAGTGACAACAGTAACGCTGCTGTGCGACAACACTTCCGCCATCGCTCTGGCAAAGAATCCAGTATATCATGCAAGGAGTAAACATATAGAGATAAAATTTCACTTTATCAGAGAAGCACTAGAGAAGAGACTCATCCAACTGGAGTTTTGTTCCTCTCACGACCAAATCGCAGACATACTTACGAAATCGATGCACAGAAACCGCTTCCTGGAGCTCAGAGGAATGCTTGGAGTGAGAGACGGAGCAGATTTAGAGGGGGTGTTGAAACCAGGAAATCTGCTTCCCGAGAACGAAGACAGAGCAGCAATCTGCTTTCCAAGACTGAAGACGGCGCTGCCCTAGCTTGCCTGGGAAATGAGAAGAAGATGAAAAGCTTAATTAGTATTAAAGTTGGACTCTTAATTACGCCTGTTACCTGTTTTAATTAATGCTAAGCTGCCATATATATATATAATGAGAATGCTGTACTTAAAAATGTTAATGAGAATGAGTTGAATATCTTATCTTAGCCATATCCCCTTAGTCATTGTTCTGCCCCCTTCACTTGGTAAAAACTGAAAACTCCTGTTAAAAAGAAACGGTAAAATCAATTTTTTTTGAGTTGAATTTCTTTCCATCAGTAGAGGCCCTGAGCACGGCCGACGGCGGGTGAACGGAGGTCTCCGTCCAGCGTGATGGGATCGTCGAAGACGACGACGTCGCCGAAATGCATCAGCGGGGCGAGCTTCGTGCGGCTGCCCCACGCCGGCGCGGCCACGATGGCGGATGTGGCGTTGTGGATGTTCTTTCCGTTGTAGATTATGTCGTGGAAGAAGAGGCGTAGGGTTTTGCATGGCTGCATGGTGGAGCGCGGAGGGAGGCGGCCGGAGTTGGCGGCGGGCAGGAGGAGGAGGAGAAAGGATATCCTCATTGCATCCATGTTTTGTTGTTTTAGGTGGTTAGTTATTTGAGTTGTGATCTCTTGGGAATGGAGATGTGGTGTTATATATATATAAGAAGGGGGAGGTGGTGGTGGGCCGTGGTGGTGGCGGGGTCTATGAGATAGTGGAGCACGGGGAGTTGCTGGAATAGGTTGACTGTTGACCGGGCCCCACTGCTTGGGGTGTTGTGTTTTTTTTTATATGCTTTATTTTTAGCATTTAATGAGGTGAGAGAGTGTGTTTTATTTTGCCTATATAAAGGCCCCCCTTTGTAAATTGTTAGAACAAGAAATTAGTGAGAGAAAATCTTCCCAAAGCTTCCCACTTTGAGAGAGAGAGAGAGAGAGTGCGAGAGAAAGTGAGGTTGGCGAGAGAGAGAGTTAAAGCTGGAGAGAGAAAGAGAGCTCACGCGCGAGAGTGAGAAATAGAAAAGCTTTTCCTCCTTAAGAACTCCCGCAGGAGAGAGAGAGAGAGAATAGGCGAGAGAGAGAGTATATTAAGAGAGAGTAACTCTCTCCTGTGAACAGGAGTAGAGAGTGGCGAGAAAGATTAAACAAAGGTGGCAGAATAGAAGTTTTGGCTTTTTGTAAAAGTTATATATACATTGTTTTGAACAGGAGCGAGAGAGAGAGAGAGAGTGAGGTGAGAGTTTTTAATCCCGTGAAAGGCAGCAGTGCCTGAGAACTCTCGCCATTTTACATCCCGTCGGGACTGCCTGTACCCGTACATCAGGCCTCGCCTGACCCTTCTCGCCTGGGGACGTCTCGCCGGACTACATCTCGCCCAGAGCAGTTTGCTGCCTGCACTCGCCGGAGGATCTCGCTAGAACCAAGTCGCCGGAAGCTCTCGCCGGCACATCTCGCCCGTGCTGCTCGCGCCAAAGGAGGTCTCGCCGGCCCCGTCTCGCCGCAAGAGAGGAGGTCTCGCCGGAGCTGCCGTTCTCGCGAAGAAGGTTGCTCCCGCCACCTTTCACAGGTGGTTTTCTCGCAGGGAAGGAGTTCTCGTCGGAGTGGTTTAGTGGAGTTGGCGCGCCGTCGTTTCCAACAGGAGTGTGGGAATGGGCGGCACAAAAAAAAATTAAGAAAAAATTGGGATTCAGATCCTCTTCATTTCTAACGATTTAATAGACATGATCATCCTGAAATACATCTAATGATGCAGATTTTTTTTGATTAAAAAAATATAAAATGATAAGATTATTTAACCGGTCAGATCATATATCCTAAAATGCATCTAGATTCAAAACCGGATACTATTCATTTTGTCAGAAATGGACAGGATCCTGATCTAAAAAACAGTAGGTGCCTTACTAGCACCAACATCATTGCGCGCGGAGCACTTCTGCAACAGTATATTTCCGCCAACACAATTTTTTGCGCACGATTAATCTAAAATACGATCACTTCTCAATATGACCAAGCAATCAACACAGTTTAATAAGAAATCATACCGCTGTATTTGCTTCTGCATGATCGTGCGCTCACCAAAATATTGATGGAAAGAGAAAAGTGAGAGGGAGGGTTAGCTTAGAATGGAAGGTACGTTATTTGATGATGGGAGAGGAAATGATCGAAGAGAGGACTTTCTACACTGGCCGGCGGGTGGTTTCATGATTATTTCCCTGTGCTCTTCAAACTGTTCGTAATTAACTGGTTTAACTGTTTAACATAATGTTTTTTTAATGGTAGTTATTAATCACAATTTGTATTTGGATTATCGCATCCCAATGTTAACTATAATTCAAAAAATTATTCACGATCCTTTTCGACCTGGTGCAACCCAATATTTGTGGTGGAAAACGATGTGTCCCACGGAGTTGTTGATGGAGCCGGCAGCAGCAGATTAACTGGGGGAAATCGCGGTGACCGTTTACGGAGAGAGGGTTACTCGACGCTCGACGCGACGCTGCCGTTATCCAGCATCATCGACATATAGTACCCTCACAGGTGCTCGTCGTTACCTCGCCGAGCTTAGGGTAGTACCCCAAGTCGAAAAATTTTCCTCCGGCAGATCGCCGGCGACTGCTGTTAATGTTCCCCGAAATTTTGCACTGTCCATCATTTCACTGATGTATAATTAAAAAGGACCGGGATCCTCTCCATTTCATGCGAAATGGAGAGGTCCAGTTTGGGGAGGAGATAAGGCTTCATTTGGTTCGGCGGTGGCGGGTCGATCCGGCGGGTGAAAACGGAGTGTTCAAACCGGAGGGGGGAGGTGACTGCTCCAAACGGAGCTTTTTGGGGCATTTCTCAAGGTGGGCGGGTGAAAACGGAGCAAACGCCGCCGGAGATTCATTTGTTTACCCTCCTTCCGGCGGCGTTTGCCCAAAACGGAGCAGTGAAACGCCCAAACAAATAGAGTCTAACTCTTCCAAATCGGACGGCGGACAGACCATTTACTGTGCTCCCGGGGCCCACTCGCGGGGCCCACTCGCCAGTTCAATCCGCCGTCCGATTCGCGGAGAGTTAATCTCCTCCACGAACTGGATCCCCTCCATTTCGCGTGAAATGGAGAGGATCCGAGTCCAATTAAAAATATGTTCAAACTTGTAAATATTTTACTGATGTAACAGAGAACAATTGTGAATAAATATGCATTGACTCTTATTCCGTGTAGGGGTCAGTAATAAGACCATGATTACATGTAAAATGCAGATGCTTGCTTGTCAAATATCACAAACACTTAATAAGCAAGGCTTAACTTTTAAGTGAGTATAGTATTATAGTCGGCGCAACTTCAGTTTGATCATTGCAATACTTCAATATGTGTCTACCAGTTAATTACAAAGAATTGATCATTGAATTGAATGCTTCCATATTTTGATTCTTTTGGGAACCTTTTTTTGCATATAAGAAATGTTGCGGATCACTCAAGGCTCATATATGTAGATCGATCTAAATTGCACCGTCTTATTCCGAGAGCAGTCGACCGCACAAGCAGTCACAGAAAAAAGAAAGCTGACGAGGCTATTTTTTTAACTTTGAAAATCCCCAAAAATGATGAAAAATCACATAGCCGGATCGGTGTCGATCGACTAAACTTTCACTATTCTCTTGGTGCTGTTACAGAGCTTTTTAAAGAAATTGAGGGTGACAGACCGCCTCTCGTTACAGTTGTTAGGAGAGAGAGTGTGGATTGGGCTCGGTGGGTGCCAGACCACCGCTCGCGGAGCTAATTATGTGATTGTTGTTCGAAGCATCCGGATGGGAATCAAAGTGGAATCTTCTACCCGTTGTCCCTAGATGGGTATAAATAAGCAAAACCCTTGGGAGTTACTACGGGTATGGGTTAACCGTGTACCCGAACTGACCCGTTATGCCTCCGAATTCGATAATTGTCCAAATATACATTAACAATCTCCTCCTATATTTGTGACAAATATCGTGTACGTCTCGGAGTGCAGAAAGTGAAGAATATCAAAACAAGTTTCCGACTTTACATATTTTCATAAGATTTAGCACAGTTTTTAAAGAAAAACACAAACATGAGTTTTAAAACAATAACATAATACATCCAAAGAAGAAAGTGTTACTCAATAATAAATAAGTATGAAAAACAAAAAATGACTACAGATAAACGTGTAACAATTCTACTCAGAGAGTATATCATCATCATCTATGTCAAAGTCCACTTTCTCTCAGCCATCTTCACCAGTGTCTGCAAGGAATTTCATGAGTCAGACTCTATGAATTCATAAACATATGCAGTGACGTATCAAGGTAAAATAGCTCTACCTAAATGAGCTTAGTACTTATAGCAGTAGTGAAGTAACACTGTCAGCATCTCTATCCAGTCTAGCTAGGACCAGTCAAGTTTTGATTTTAATAAATCAGACGTTGTTATCTTACTCATTAGTGACCACTATGTACCTCATCATATGACTTGACACACCGTCATTTGCAATATTATCAAATGTGGAATAATGTGTTTTGGCCACTAATGTTAGATTAACTCATACAACGATTTTCTATTCTCAGTTAAATAATTCTCAAATCAGCTTACAGCGAGAAAGATGTTAAGTCATCAGGTGTGGAATGACTAGCATCTAACCATCTTGAGCTTTCATCAAGAAATTATTTGGGGTTTTCAGTCTGTTATTAGATGCTTGAATGTTGCGACTATAAGTTCTTGCTATGAAAACATAAACAAAGGAGGAAGTTTCATATTTCTATGAACTTTAATCTCATCTCCCCCGATGTTTTTACTGTGAGAACTCTATTTAAGCCATTTGCCAAGACATCTGTAACATTATCTTTCGATCTCACATCCATAAGGGTCATAATCCCTTGACTCGTGAGAGGGGTCAACCAGGCTTGTTTCAACCTTAGTTTCCTTCTTTTGTTATTGAACAAAGTGTTCATAGCAATCGTTTTAGTAGCCTGATTGTCGCAGTAAACGACAAGAGAATTCAATTTCAGGCTTGACAGTGGAATGTCTATCATCAAATCTCTTATCCACTCTGCTTTTTCTCCCGCTGAAGCTAGAGCGTAGAGTTCGTATTCCATAGAAGATAGAGCAATACATGATTGCCTCTTAGACTTCCAGGCTACAACTGCTCCTCCTAGTGTGAATATAAATCCACTAGTGGACTTGCTGTCGTTTAATTCTGAGCATCATGATGCATCAGAATATCCTTACAGGACTGGAGGATGACTATGGTAACTGTACAACCCCGTATCCAGCGAGTGAGCTAACAGGAGCCAAACCGGTCGACTCAGACCGCCCTAGAGCCCCAGGCGAGTTCAGCGGAGTATGCCGAGCCCAGTGTGCCGAGTACGGGCTCGGCAATCATCCGGCCAAGCTCGAAGTTCGTGGAGCTGAGCTCGACGAAAGGAAGTCAATGGAACGAGCGAGCAGATCCGGCCGAGTACGTGCGCGCCCGGAGCCAAGGGGCGGGCAAGTGCCAGTCTGCCCGTCACTCGCGAGCAGAGGCTTCAGAGCCAACTTGCCCAGGCCCAAGGTGAGGCGAGTCAGGCCTGTGGCATTGAGAAAGGCGAGCTCACTCAACGCCTTCTCCCGCGGCGTTGGGTAAGGCGAGTTCACTCAACGCTTTCTCCCGCGGCGTTGAGTGAAGCGAGCTAGGCCTATGACATCGAATGGGGCGAGCTCCCTCACCGCTTTTTACCTCGGCGTGGGGTGAAGCTTTCCCGCTCTAGGACTCGCCGCCCTTGCCGAGTGGACGCCATCTCAGGGCAGGCTCGCCCCTCAGCTGTGGTGTATTTTTATCATGTTACCCCCTTTGGACTGCCTATAGTCCTCGAAAACAGTGAAGGTTGGATATTTGCATACCGTCTTTTCCTATAAATAGGACCCGAGGGGTACCTTAGAGGGACACGTTTTCTTGTACCTGGTCTTCTAGCGCTTTCTGAGGTACCTTAGCTTCAGCACTTGGCTAAGGAGGGAAAGCGCTCTAAAATCTTCCGGGTGTGTGGTGGGACCTCCGTTCTGGAGCCTTGGATCTGTCCCTGGTCCTTTTTCTTAGTCATTTGGGCTCGTGGGGAGAGAAGTAAGTGTGCGATCACCCTTTTCCCAAGGGTCGAACTCCTCAGGGGCCGATTTTTCGGTTTCAATATTTTGGTATGGTGAGCGTGGAGCGTAGTTAGCACAGAAAATCTTCCGCAAGTCCGATGACAAGAGATGAAAGGCAAGGTTCAGACAGGGCGAACCCGCCACCCCCTCTCCCTCTCGCAACGGTAGGGATGTCTGCGGAGCTCAGAGAGGAAGTGCTCGGACTTATCAGGGTCGCACTCGGCATGCGAGCCGAGAGCACGACGCCGGTGGTTCCCGTGGTCGCCGACCCGACACTGGGCAACGACGCGCCCATCAGGAGAGCTGGGAAGGAAGTTGCGAGCGAGGGGAAGCGCGAGCCGAGGGGACGAGTCCTTTTCTCGGGCTCGGCAGGCGAGTACCACTTCAGCAAGACAGTGGGGAGGGAGTTCCCAACTCGCCCAACTGAAGGAGGAAGCCTCTTCAGCGAGTTCGTTTCTTCTGCCCCAGTTCCAGAGGGGTTCCGAGAGCCAGAGATGTCCTACTACTCAGGGAAGGGAGATCCGGTCCAGCACGTCCAGTGGTTTGAGGACGTGGTCTCGATCCGACAGATGTCGGATGGCTTCAAGTGCAGGCTCTTCGCCATCACCCTCAGGGAGAAAGCGAGAGAGTGGTTTCATCAAATCCTATCCGGCTCCATCTATTGCTTCGAGGACCTGCGCCGGGGGTTCATGTTGAGGTTCACCACCTCCAAGAAGAGGAAGAGGGAGGCCGAGTCCTTGTTCCGTATCAAACAAGGAACAGGGGAGACCCTGGGAAGTTACCTGGACAGGTTTCAGGAGGAACTGTCCCAAGTGCAAGAGATGTCAGGGCACACCATGATGGTGGCCTTCACCCTGGGTCTCCAGCCCGGGTTCTTCACCATGGAGTTGAAGAGGATGCCTCCAGTATCTTTTGAGGCGCTCCTGGAAAGGGCGGCAAGGGAGGCCGATATGGAGGCAGCACACCCAGAGTTTGCCCGGAGGTTTGCCAGGTGGGCCGTAGAGGAGGAGAAGCCAAGGGGTGGCCGAGCCAAGGAGGAGAGAAGGGCCAAGCCTCGGTTGGGCTTGGTCCTCAGTGTTCACGTCCCGAGGCTCCTTCTGTATTTGATGGATGGTTGGGCTTGGTCCTCGGTGTTCACGTACTGAGGCTCCTTCCATGTCACGATATTGTGGAATTGCATGTGGTGTGAGTCGACATGCGGTGTTGCAATCCCGGGTTAAGGATCGTGTGGCAGGTCTACGGGCTCGCCAATCGTCACACCGATGGGAGTTGACAGTTAGACCTTGGGCGGTTGGGCTTGGTCCTTGGTGTTCACGTCTCGAGGCTCCTTCCGTGCCAAGTGAACGGTTGGGCTTAGTCCTCGTGCTCATTTCCGGGGCTCCTTCTGTGTCATACCTTAGGCCAGTTCCGGGCTAGGATCTTGGTGCACATTTACCCAAGAGAACTCGCTGAGCCGTAGTATGCATGTGAGCTCCGCTGTTGTGTTCTTAGCGTTGAGGCGTATAGAGGTCTAGGCCAGGTAGTGTGGAGACCAGCCTAGTAGTGGAGATGCCCGCTCTACTGTCACCGTTTGGCCACGACGGTTGACGCCTGAGAGGTTAGCTACCTGCTCGAATAGTGGGAACTATAAGTCTGTGTCGATATAACGATTGCATGTGCTTGATCATGGGTATGTCATTGCATTGAATACATAGCATTGCACTTCATTACATACACCAGACCCTCATCGTATAAGTTTGTATGGACACTCCTATACGATGAGTTACTTACTGCTGAACGACCCTAAACTTATATGCTTGTATGGGCATCCATATAAGTTGAGTTACTTACTGTTACAACATTATACTCTCTTGCTGCTGTAGATGGTAGAATTGTAGAATAAGAGGTTACACATTTATACACTAATTCTATTGCTACTTATGACATGTATACTTACTTCACCTGTTTGTACTACTATTTTATATATTGTACCTGTTCCTTTCTCCGCCCGGTGCCGAGGAGTCGCCAGGGGAGCGGATGTGAAGCCACTTAGTCTTTATGACTAACGGTTGCTACGTTTTCCTTTTTAGGAGGAAACCCCGCAGGTGGAGCAGCAGGTCATGCAGCTGGACAGCCAGGACAGGACGATAGAGCCTGAGGGGACGGTACCGTCGCTACCGTCGGTTATAGATGTGAGTGAGAGAGATTTTATTGTAGCCATTCGGGACAATTTTATTTACGTACTCTGATTATGTAGAAGCTTGTTTAGCTTCTCTTTTGTTGTACTTATGGACTTATGCGTGTGAATTGACTTCTTTATATTATTATGATTGGGTTGACATTTATATGTTGATATTGGTTGTAGCTGGCAGGATAGGCGTCTTGTGGTACAGGCTGGCCCGAGTGCTAGTGCTACTGCAAGGCGGCTGTTCTGGACATAAGACCCCTCTCGTGCCGTGTTTTGTGTTCTGGGAGGGGGGTCTTACACCACCACCGCGCACATCTAGGCTTGTTAGAGTTCCTGCTCCGACCTATGATGGGATAGGTGGACCGCGAGTGTTTTTATATTGGGTGAAGGATATGGAACGTTATTTTGAGCGATATCATATTGTGGACCCCCACAGGATTCCCGTTGCGAGACTACAATTATTTAGTCGAGCCCAGACCTTCTGCCTCCATTAGGAGAGACGTTTTGGGACGTCCATCGACGACTCACTTGTAGGTTGATAGATTATGAAGAATCTATTAACAGATGATTATTACCCTCCCTACCGTCGTTCCCGGTTTTCTGATTATCTGAGTGATTCGCCGCCTAAGACTTTGCCTACATTGAACCAGTAAGACCCCTCGTACTCCCATACTTGGATGTCTCATGATTTTATTTCTCCCCTCCATGGCACTAGACCCGTTTCTGATCATATGAGTGACAATAAGTCTCACGCTAGATCCTTGCTCCGCCAAGATCTGACTATTTCGAACACACGTACACCTACCTTTAGGGAGAAGGAGAAGGTTTGGTCCTCTATCCCGCCACCTGTCGTTGTCACTACCAGGGATGTTATAAATCCACGGGTTAGGCATAGACAGAAAGTTATGATTTACAAGGAGAATGCTACATGTTACGCTTGTGGAGTGATTGGCCACTATGCTGTGGAGTGCCCCACAAAGCCTAGGGATTTGGCTCTTTTAGCTTCGATGTATGAGCCCGCCACTGAGGGTGATGCCGATTTCTCTTACGACTTTAGTGACGATGATGAGCTTGGATATCCTAGTGATCTGGATGAGGATGTCTCCACTGAGGTATCACCTCCTGGGATTATCCCACTTCCCCTCGACCATATTTCAGGTCCGTCTCCGATGATAGTTGAGGAACCATCTGATTACCCTGAGTTAGCAGATGTACCTACTGTGTTGGAAGATTTATCTTGCGAGGGAGTTATACTTTTGGATGATTTTAGTAGTGTAAACTCGGATGATTTCTCCTTAATATTAACAACGATACGTGACGTTCACCATGAGTTAGATTCTCTCTCGGGTTCGATTTTACTGACCCTCCCTCCTGTTCCTTTTGCTCGATTAGCGGACTTGTTAGGACACAAATTGGTTTTGCCTGGTCCGATCCACTTAGTTAGGCCGTCGTTATTAGCACCACCGTTGAACATGACTTGTGGGCTATGTATTAGTTAGTGTCCGTCTGTGGGCATGTCTTTGTTTGCGACTGTGTATGATTTCACGACGACTGTGCCTTTTGATTTGGTGTCCTCACGACATTGTTACCCATCAAATCAAATTGTACATATTTTCCATTCATCCTGGTACGATTTGCACGTACACATGTCGTTGCCTTATGCCAGTGTCTGTGGGTTGCGTCACTTTCACGTCTGTTCACCTCCGAGAGCTTCTGACTGCAGAGTTGTTGATTCGAATTTAGTCTGGTTATCCCCCGAGTGGATACTTTCGGGTTCCGTAATAAAATTATCACGTTGGAGTACCGATCCTTTCATGATTTTAAAAAATCTTGGGTTTAATGTAAATTTTTTGGATTTTTACGATGCAATCGGTTTTTCACCGTGTTTCAATTTTTTGGATTTAATTTTGCTTATCTGGTTTCCATCTGAGTGATTTTCTCCGACGTTTCTCTCTTTCACTTCAGATTCTCTTGGGTTGAGAGGTGAGCTTCTTTCCGTGTCGCTCTTCCATTTGGGTTTCTTGATTTTCGTATTGGATGGTAAGATTTGCAATGCTTTTCTTTATGTTGACACATCTACGAGGTTTTCTGCTGTTCTTGCTAATGGCAGGTTCTGTTCTATTGCGGATGCCCACATTGCTTGTCCTGCCCCGTGGATGTCCGCTTTTGCTATGCTACTTGTGGATGCTGCTGTCTCCTGCTATTCTCTCCCTGACCACTCATCAAGGATGAGTGATTTTGAGCGGGGGAGGATTGATGGCGAGGATGCCCCGCCATTTGCTCGTGCCGACATGGATCTCTCTTTTGATCGTCGATGCTACATGTTCGTGGACATAGATGACCGTTGCCGCAACTGTCTTCGCCGCTGCCGCCGACGCCGTTACTTCACATCATTATGATTATAATGTTATTTCAATTCTGAAATAATATTATAATCATAATAATTTTGTTATAAACATTTTTGTCTTAAGATTTATAAATTTATCATTTATAAATTTATAAATCTTATTAAGTGTTTTTTTAAGCATTAGTGGTTAGGATTAGCCTTGATTTAGATGAAGGGTTGGATGTAGTGGTGCATGTTATTATATATATAGGTGTATGGAGGAGAAAAAAAATCAAAACCTAACTTGGAGTAGAAAGCCTCATTCGGCCAAGGCCGAAACCCATCACCGGACCTCCATGAAATCGCGGATTGCTGCTGCCGCCACCCCCCTCTTGATGGTGTTTCCTGCTGCTCCGGCGACCTCCTACCTCCTCCGGTGTGACTCCGAAGAAGGCGGCTCGGTTAATTGAATAGTAATTGTTCGGATCACCCATAGGAATTCTAATTGTCATATCGTGCCTTAAATCTCAATTCTCGGAAGTGGCCTACATCAAGGCCCTGCTGGGCTTTTTTCGGGCCGGATCTGAGCAGGCTCCTCAGGCTCGATCTTTTTTAACAGGACTACACATGCCACGCCTATTTGGCCTCACGAAGGTTCTTTGACCGCGGAGGCCTCAGAGCAATGCCAATCCTCGATAATATTTCCGATATTGCCATCCGTCCGTGCATCGAAAGTTCTAGAATTCCGAAGCAGCATTTCCATGCCACAGAATTTCAAAGCCCGCCAGAAGGCTGAAGGCGAGATTTTTCCAGAAGCATCGTCGGCCCCACCGTTCCCCGGTCCAACTAGACCGCAAACCTGCTGACCGGTCGAATGTCGACAGAAGGAGCTATACTCTTCTGGAAGAATCCCGAGCTCGAGGTAACTGGATGCTATAAAACGCAATTTTCTTCGTCTTCCTGCTTGAAGAAAGACGCTGAAAAAAGATTAAAAGCCCGAGCAGGAAGAATTGCGACAGAATCACGCCGGTATCGAAGTAATCTGCCCCGTTGATCGGCGGAGGGTCGATAGCCTTTACGTCTTCATAGATTTCGATTGCCCCTCTTTTCCACTCGTAAGTTTTCAATTCCAATTTCTATCATTTTCAGATTCCACTATCTGCCATTGTTTCTGAAACTTTTAGATCGCTGGCAGTCTTTATTGTTCTTGATCTCTGTTGTGTGGTAATATTTGAGAAACTTAAAATGCTTGCAGTTTTTGTTTTCTTTGCGAGGGGTTTCAGATTAATTGATATTTGTCTAGGTTCTGTTGTTTGTGAAAATAAGCCCCCCCAAACGGACCTATTATTCACAAGCAGCTGAAAAAACTCTTACTTAAAAGAAAAATTGAACTCTAAGATCAACAATTGAATTCAAATTGGAAGAGCGTAACGCCACAAGATCAATCTTAAGTGGTCGACAATGTTTTCTCTGAACAATTGATCATTGTGACAGGGGAAGAATTGAACTCCTCCCTTCTCCCGCCACTTACAATTAAAAAGAGCCAAAACAAGTTCAAAAAAGAAAATAAAAAACATCTCATCTTAGGACAACCAATATTTATAGGGAGTTGTTATGAGCACCGCAGTTTTGGCTAGGCGCACCGCACTTTCTCCTAATTTTTCGTGCCTTTTGGAAATATGCCTTGTACATAAATTTTTAGGAAAAGTGTTCAACACGAAAGTTGTAGATCTCGAAGAGATCTACAATTTTTGTTTTTAACACTTTTCCTAAAAATACATGTACAAGACGTACTTTGGAAATACACTCAGATTTCGCGTCTTTTAGAAATACGTCTTGTACATGCATTTTTAGAAAAACTGTTCAACACGAAAGTTGTAGATCTTGATGAGATCTACAACTTTTGTGTTGAACATATTTTCTAAAAATGCATGTATAAGACGTATTTATAAAAGGCGCAAAAAATTAGGAGAAAGTGCGGTGCGCCTAGCCAAAACTGCGGTGCCCTTAACAACTCCCTATTTATATCAAGGTTTTGAGAACCAGACTGGAGAACGAACCGGTGGGATCAAAGGTTCAAGCTCTGATTGATTGGACTGATCGAACAGGGGTTGAACCGTACTATTAGATAATAACATATTATGTAGCATGAGTCATAAATTTATAACATATTACATATCATGTAAATATCAAATTGAGCACAAATATTATTAAATAATATAATTATAATATATATATAAATGAAGATGATATATAGTAATACATATTGCAACTAAGATTCCATAATATTTTTTTTTTTTTTGAAAATTTATATTTATATTTAATCTAAATAATAAATATTGTAATTAAGTTATAACTTTTTAATTGAAATATCAAAAATATTATAATATAAATAATTTATTAAAAAATAACTTTTAAATAATTGAATAGTTGTATATGGTAAGATGTATATATTTATAATTAAAATATATATTTGAATAATTATAATGTTTAAATAATTAAATAGTTATAACTTTTAAATAATTAAATAGTTATATATACTCATTAGTCATAATTTTCTTATTATAATAAGTTATTATTACATATATATAAATTAGTTTTGGTTTTTTCATCAAGCAATAATTGGCAGTGTGGTCACTATCACTTATTCAATAACCTTTACCCGGGTTTGAATCCCAGTGTCTTTACTTTTATAAAACAAACTTCCTATTACCTGTGTGGTTGGTCTGCCTGGTTGCCAAATAACTAGTGCCCCGGTTTTCGGTTAACTCGGTTCCTGGCCGGTCCTTGACGAAGGTGGTTTAAAAAACTTGACTAGACCGCCCTGTGAGCCGGTCAGCGGTCCGACCGGTAGAACCGGCCAGTCCGGTCCTATTTTTAAAATGTTGATTTATATAGTCATTTACTAGCAGTTTTACATTAATGCTCTTGCCGAATTTAAATTGTCGTTATTTTGGTTTTCGGCTAACGTTGCTTGCATACTGATGGTGCTCCCATTTAATCAACTGTCAAAAAGAGGATAGCTAACACATCAAGAATGTATTAATGTTTCTCCCATCGCTAATTCCTTGTCGCCAAGGAACCAAAAATGAGGGAGATGTTTTTGCAAGAACCATAGATCTTTTCAAGTAGCTTCCAATGTTGTTCCATTGTGTCTGTTAAGGGAATATTCCTTGAATATTTTAAGAATATTTTTAGAGTTAAGGAAATATTTAAGGATATTTCAAGAGTTGTTAAGGGAATATTCTTTGATTGATCAATGGAGGACACATGTACCAAATTTAATATTCCATTGGTAATATATTGGCAAATGAAGTGATAATTGATCTCGGTATGATTAATTCGTTCATAAAAGTCTTCATTATGATAATATGAGTGCTATTCAAATTGCTCACAATGATTTCTTTCATGAACGAAATAAGCATATTGTGGTTTACTGTTACTTCACTCGCCACTATGTTACCAATGAAACATTATGATGCGGAGCAGAGACGAGGACACGTTTTGAGCCCGTTCGGGGCTGATTTGACAATTTTTCATATATGGAGTGCCCGGATCGACGATCAGGCTCCGCGATTACGTCCGGAGCGTCGCCGCGAGTCAAAATACTATATTACTTTATTTTTTTCAGTTTATTATGATATATTTTTATGCGCGAACCTACCGGCCAATCATAGCCATTGATGGGGATGCACTAGCTTCTCTTTTATTATAAATAAGATGTAGAGGGGCTGAATTCAGTCATTGTTGGATTTGGAGAAAAGCTTTCTCGGATTCCAGCGATCCCTCCTCGGTGCCGACGCCGTGGAACCCTAGGTGACGACTCCTAGACCGCCAAACTTCCCCCCAAGGTAACCCCTACCCCCCTCCATCATTTTCCATCATCTTCTCCCCTTTTCAACCGCCGGAATCCCCTCAAACCCCCTCCCTACCACCGTTGGCCTGCTGGAATTCCGCAGTCGCCGCTCCCAACCCCCCTTGGTTCCGCCGCCCAACCTCCTCCCCTATTGTACTGCCGCCCCTCCCCTTTCTCCTTATACCCACCGTCAGCCAGTAGCCCTCATAACCAGCCCCACCGCCACCTCCTTTCACCAAAACCAGCCACCCTAGAGGAGTTTCCACTATAGCCGGCCACTACTCTCCCATCCCCTTCGTGGATCCACCCCCCCCCCCCCCCCCCCGCTCCGAAAACCCTAGATCTATTTGATCTAGTGCTACCACCCTCCAATCCGTTATTTTCACCGTACAAACCTTCCATTTTTGCCCGAATCCGCTCTTAAATAGCGGATCTACTCGCCCCCGGTCCTGATCTACTCATTCGTGGCCGAATACGCCGTTTACCCTCCGTTACTGTAACGGCCCGGCCCTTTAGACCAAGCGCCGCTACAAGGCTACAGCCCGCACACCCCAACGCCATCACTGTGCCTTTTTTAAATCCGCACAGTAGGTTGTTGGCGCAAGGTTTCGAACCCGCAACCCTTTAACAGCCTCGCCTAACAGCAGCTCAGGTTGTGACAGCTGCTGTTAGGCGAGGCTGTTAAAGGGTTGCGGGTTCGAAACATTGCGCCAACAACCTACTGTGTGGATTTAAAAAGGCACAGTGATGGCGTTGGGGTGTGCGGGTTGCAGCCCTGTAGCGGCGCTTGGTCTAGAGGGCCGGGCCGTTACAGTTACCACCACTTTCCGCTGAGGGAAGCCACCGTCACCGTCGCCTCGCCACCGGTTCCACCTCCGATCGCCGTCTTTACATTCGGCCTTAAAATCCTTAAGAGCCTCGGTTCAGCCCTCTACATTGTGAGCATTTATGGTATTATATTCTGTGACTTAACATTTTTATTCGGTGTTTATCTATATTGTACCGAGATTATGGTTGTGTGGTAGTTATTTCTTTTTATGCTATTAATTGTTTGTGGACTTATTCGCCGTGTCTTTGCTTAGGCCCTCCGAGCGGAGGAAGTCGTTGTCAAATTGCTGAAAATAATTATTTGTCTCTTTTATTTTAATTATCTGTGTGATAATCTTAATTTCATTGCTTATAATAATTGTTATCGTCACCCGACAGTCAGATTGCATTTAGCGTTGCATTAGTATGTTCCCCGCCCCCGTACTTAGAGTCTTAGTCTCTGTGCACCACGAGCCTACCCCTACATCATTTTGGCATCAGAGGGAGGTTTGACCATTTGCATGCTTTGTAGCGGTAGGTCATATATAGTCTTTAGGTTCATCCATGACTAATTATCGGCGTCGTTCCTCTCCTCTCTTGAGAGATTCTGAGTCCGCCCATACCCAATCTCATAGAGCGACTTCAGAGAAATCCTCACGTTATCACGATGATTATTATTGTCTGCGGCACACCATTTTCTGAGATCGTGTCAACCCATCGACACGACCTCACTATGCCAGAGACAATCAGTATGATGATTGTTGTTGTTCATATCCTTGCCCGCGAGCGGATCGTGTTGATCCTTCGACTCGACCCAATTACCTTAGGGATGACTATTATGAGGATTCCCACTTTGAGAGAGATCTTGAGAGTCGATTTTGTACAGTTTCCCCTTCCTTTGACGGCTCATCGAGTCTCGAGTCTTTCAGTTATTGGCTCGTGGATATTGAGCATTATCTTGATCACTTTGAGTTATTGAGCGTCGCGTTAAGTTTGCGATACTTAGACTTTTAGATCAGGCGATGACATATTGGGCTAGCGTTGAGAGGACCTGCGAGCGAGACCGTCTTTATCGCATCACTAGTTGGGTGGACATGAAGCGTATATTGTGTCAGAGGTACCTACCTTCATCATATCGGAGTCGCTTGCTTGACCAATTATTTTCCCTTCAGCAAGAATCTATATCTGTCGCTGAGTACAGGGATTGCTTTGATGAGTTAGTTGTGAGGAGCGATATCCGAGAGGACTCAGCCATGACCACTTGCAGATTTCGATCTGGGCTTCGATCTGACATCCGTACTAAGGTGGTTTATCATAGCTCGAAGTCCCTCGAGCAGACGTATCAGCTTGTCCTTCATTACGAACAGTCTTTGAGATCCGCCAGAGCTGGTCGGTTGGACCCTCACCTTGACCTCCGCAGTACCAGTCTTTCTCATACTAAGGTCACCACGATGTCTACCACTGTCCTGTTACCCACGACGGAAGTGATACCTGATACGGATTGCTCTCACCCCAACGAGATGCTTAGCCCCGTGAGTGATCTATCTCTTGTTTTTGACCCGTCTCTTGTGACTCCGACGGAGGATGAGCCTGAGCGACCTATTGAGTATGTAGTGTTGTGCCCCTTACCCACACCTCCACTTTTGTCATGTCCGGGGTTGATTAACACCTTACCCTAGACTCATGTCTTGACACCGTACCTGCAGACCCATTCTTGAGCGTAGGTCTATGTCGTTTTTCCCTTGGCATTACCCCGAGCCACGTTACGACCGAGAACTATGACGAGCTCATGCACCGAGGCACTACCCCTTTCAATGGTACTCATCGGGAGGGCCTTGACCTTAGTGACGAGCCCTATGGCGAGCCCCCTGCTGAGCCTTTTGATGATCCGTCACATCTTGGTGAGGATGAGACTCAGGTGAGGCACTCATGTATGACTCCTCCTTCATTATCACCTCTGGCCTTGCTCCAGAGAAGGGACCTTGAGTGGAGCATGACATATGTAGGGTCTACCTTGAGTCCACTTGAGCATACTCATATTGTGAGGACCTGCCTTATGTCACCTCACACTCTGGATGAGTGTTTGGACACGCCACATGCTGAACCACCCGATGAGTTCTTTCTTGTCTGGGACGCTCACCATATTGTAGAGACACGACTTCTAGTCGGTACACACGATTTTCACTCAGGTGGTCGTCTCCTTTGTGATGACATTTCTTACACACCTCCTGGGGACCCCCCTGATGTGTCACGTTTTCCGAGAGACATTTGGCTCTTTACGAGCCCGTATTTGAGTATAGTTGGCTCTCACGGTCATCTGAGCACTCGTCACACACGTGATGAGTTTGTCTACACTTTACAAAAGGAACCTCCTGATAGGCTACCCCATTTTAGAGACATCTCACACATTATTAGATTTTCCTATAAAAAGTGTACTGTGTATGTCGTGTTGTCCTTGCATCATTTGTATTACCTGCATGAGTTTGTTGAGTATTTTGCACAACATTTGCATGAGTCGGTCCGCCAACGAATAATAACAAGCAATGAAAATTGCAAAGCCCGTGCAGATAAGTGAAGGAGAGAGCAAATATTTAATGTATGCGAGAAGGTAATGGTGCGAATCCACCCCGAGAGGCTCCCTTCGGGGCCTGCCAAGAAGTTAAGCGTGAAGCGAATGGGTCCGTACTCTATTATTAGTTGTATTGGGACCAACGGCTACCGACTTGACATCCCGACCAGTATGGGATTTCACCCTGTGTTTAATGTTGAATATCTGACTCCATACTATGAACCTCATGAGTATGTGGACCCGAGCAGTGGAGATGCCCATCCACCCCCACCCCCACTGTCGTTACCATATCACCCTCATACATCCTCACCCATTGTTGACCTCCACACACCTGGGGACTCGTCTTCTTTGGTTTCACCGCAGGCACTACCGATCGCACCGGGATCCACCCCTCGTGAGTTGAGCGTTGAGAGCTTCATGGAGACCAGACTCCACCAGTGCATTCCCACTACAGACGTTGGTGAATCTTGGGTACTTGCAGCAGAGCTTGATCGATTCGCCCCTGGACTTCGACTTCAGCACGTCCATCTCCATTCACCAGAGATGACATCTTTTCAGTCAGGGAGAGTTGATTGGTGTGGACACTTTCCAGCGACGACAATTGAGTGACCTCTGGTGGACTTCTTCGAGTTTTTCCCGGCATGAAGCGAGAGAATTTTGATCCCTACTCATCGGGAGATGAATTCTTTCAAGTCGGGGAGATTGATGCGGAGCAGAGACGAGCGCGTTTTGGGCCCGTTCGGGGCTGATTTGGCAACTTTTCATGTATGGCGTGCCCGGATCGACGATCGGGCTTTGTGATTGCGTCAGGAGCGTCGCCGCAAGTCAAAATACTATATTACTTTATTTTTTTCAGTTTATCATGATGTATTTTTATGTGCGAACCCACCGACCAATCATAGTCGTTGATGAGGATGTCCTAGCTTCTCTTTTATTATAAATAGGATGTAGAGGGCTTGAATTCAGTCATTGTTGAATTTAGATAAAAGCTTTCCCGGATTCCATCGATCCCTCCTCGGTGCCGACGCCGTGGAACCCTAGGTGACGACTCCTAGGCCGCCAAACTTCCCCCCAAGGTAACCCCTACTTCCCCCCAAGTTAACCCCTACTCCCCTTCATAATTTTCCATCATCTTCTCCCCTTTTCCACCGTCGGAATCCCCTCAAACCCCCTCCCTACCCTCGCCGGCCTGCTGGAATTCAGCAGCTGCTGCTCCCAACCCCCCTGGTTCCGCCGCCCAACCTCCTCCCCCTACTGTACCGCCGCCCCACCCCTTTCTCCCTATACCCACCGCCGGCCAGCAACCCTCATAACCAGTCCCACCGCCACCTCCTTTCACCAAAACCAGCCACCCTATAGGAGTCTCCACTCTAGCCGGTAACTCCTCTCCCATCCCCTTCGTGGATCCACCCCACCCCCCCCCCCCCCCCCCCCCGTTTCGAAAACCCTAGATCTATTTGATCTAGTGCTACCACCCTCCAATCCGTTATTTTCACCGCACAAACCTTCCATTTTTGCCCGAATCTGCTCCTAAATAGAGGATCTACTCGCCCCCGGTCCGGATCTACTTATTTTGTGCCGGATACGCCGTTTTACCCTCCGTTACTACCACTTTCCACCGAGGGCAGCCACCGTCACCGTCGCCTCACCACCGGTTCCACCTCCGATCACCGTCTTTACATCTGACCTTAAAATCCTTCAGTGTCTCGGTTCAGCCCTCTACGTTGTGAGCATTTATGGTATTGTATTCTGTGACTTGACATTTTTATTCGGTGTTTATCTATATTGTGTTGAGATTATGGTTGTGTGGTAGTTATTTTCTTTTATGCTATTAATTGTTTGTGGACTTATTCGCCGTGCGCTTGCTTAGGGCCTCCGAGCGGAGGAAGCCGTTGTCAAATTGCTGAAAATAATTATTTGTCTCTTTTATTTTAATTATCTGTGTGGTAATCTTAATTTCATTGCTTATAATAATTGTTGTCGTCACCCGACAGTCACATTGCATTTAGCGTTGCATTAGTGTGTTCCCCCGCCTCTGCACTTAGAGTCTTAGTCTCTGTACACCACGAGCCTACCCCTACATCACATTACATTTGGTTTCTCTATCTCCTATTGATCAAACTGTGAATATCTTTACCAAGACTCATCTTCCTGGTCACTTTGATGCGTTAATATCCAAACTTAAGATGACAAATTTTGTCCGATCTTAAGTTTGAGTGGGGGGGCACATATATTTCTAGAGTTGTTAATAGAATATTCCTGGAATATTCTAAAAAATTTTATAGTTATGTAAATACTTGTAGAATATCCAGAAATACTCATGTATTCTAGAGTCTTCTATTACATATATAATTATTATACAAATCTGATGTATAGATCAAGAAAAATAAATTATTTTGATGTTGCAATCTGAAAATTGGTTCAATTGAGTTCAAACCAAAGGGACGATCAGAGGTTACTAGTTTAGTAATTGACCCGCGCGAGACACTGCAATAAAAAGCTAAAGAGCATAAAGAATAGCTCTGAATTACCTACAAACAAGACCCGCATGTTGTATCAAGGAGGTCCCGCCGGTAGGTTGTCAGGATCGAGATCCTAAATAAGATCGTTTCAAGGATTGGATTGGATTGTAGGATCAGATCGAGGATCGTAAGATCCTACTATATTCATGTTGAGAATAAAATTAAAACCAGGATTAAACAAAAGGAGACTCCCGTATATATATACACGAGATTACAACACACGCCCTAGTACAGGACACCATAAAACATAAAAAAACATAAAAGGTAAAACTAAGAGTATTCTAACACTCCCCCTCAAGTTGGGCGTGCAATGTCTGTCATGTCTAACTTACCCAATATTCTGTCAAATGAGTTCTGACTCAACCCTTTGGTAAGTATAACTGTAAGTTGTTGGTTTGATGGAACAAACGGGATACTCACAATCCCCTAACTATGTCTTCCTTTATGAAGTGTTTATTGATCTTCACGTGTTTTGTGCGATCATGTTGGACTAGATTGTGGGCGATGCTGATAGCAATTTTATTATCACAATAGATTCTGATTGGACCATCACAATTCACGCCAAGGTTCTTCATGACTCACTGAATCCACAACCCTTCAAATATATCATATGCTATGGCACAAAACTATGTCTCTGTGCTGGATCTGACCACAATATATTGTTTCTTGCTCCCGCTGGTCGCCAAATTTCCCCCAATAAGAGAGCAGTACCCTGATGTTGACCTTCGATCATCAACTGGACATGCCCAGTTCGCATTAGTGTAGACCTCTACCGTCAATGCCTCGTTGGGTGAGAACAGAATTCCCTTGCCAGGAGAAGACTTGAGATACCTCAGGACCCTGTACGCAACATCTAGATTATGAGATCTAGGTGAGTGCATATACTGACTAAGGACCCCCACAACATAAGATATATTCGTCGAGTGTGAGATAGATAGATAAGCTTTCCCACCAGTCGTTGGAAGTCTGATATGTCATTAATAACATCTCATTCATCCCTTCCTAGTTTGTGATTGACCTCAATTGTGTATATGTTGGTCTGCACCCAAGCATTCTAGTTGTCTCAAGTAAGTCGAGAACATACTTCCTTTGAGATAAAAATCTCATATTTGGATCTGACAACCTCAGTGTCAAGAAAATACTTGAGGGGACTAAGGTTCTTCACTTCAAATCTTATTCGTCGTGCGCTTGCTTAGGGCCTCCGAGCGGAGGAAGCCGTTGTCAAATTGCTGAAAATAATTATTTGTCTCTTTTATTTTAATTATCTGTGTGGTAATCTTAATTTCATTGCTTATAATAATTGTTGTCGTCACCCGACAGTCACATTGCATTTAGCGTTACATTAGTGTGTTCCCCCGCCTTTGCACTTAGAGTCTTAGTCTCTGTACACCACGAGCCTACCCCTACATCACATTACATTTGGTTTCTCTATCCCCTATTGATCAAACTGTGAATATCTTTACCAAGACTCATCTTCCTGGTCACTTTGATGCGTTAATATCCAAACTTAAGATGACAAATTTTGTCCGATCTTAAGTTTGAGTGGGGGGGCACATATATTTCTAGAGTTGTTAATAGAATATTCCTGGAATATTCTAAAAAAAATTTATAGTTATGCAAATACTTGTAGAATATCCAGAAATACTCATGTATTCTAAAGTCTTCTATTACATATATAATTATTATACAAATCTGATGTATAGATCAAGAAAAATAAATTATTTTGATGTTGCAATCTGAAAATTAGTTCAATTAAGTTCAAACCAAAGGGACGATCAGAGGTTACTAGTTTAGTAATTGACCCGCGCGAGACACTGCCATAAAAAGCTAAAGAGCATAAAGAATAGCTCTGAATTACCTACAAACAAGACCCGCATGTTGTATCAAGGAGGTCCCGCCGGTAGGTTGTCAGGATCGAGATCCTAAATGAGATCGTTTCAAGGATTGGATTGGATTGTAGGATAAGATCGAGGATCGTAAGATCCTACTATATTCATGTTGAGAATAAAATTAAAACCAGGATTAAACAAAAGGAGACTCCCGTATATATATACACGAGATTACAACACACGCCCTAGTACAGGACACCATAAAACATAAAAAAACATAAAAGGTAAAACTAAGAGTATTCTAACACTCCCCCTCAAGTTGGGCGTGCAATGTCTGTCATGTCTAACTTACCCAATATTCTGTCAAATGAGTTCTGACTCAACCCTTTGGTAAGCATAACTGTAAGTTGTTGGTTTGATGGAACAAACGGGATACTCACAAGCCCCTAACTATGTCTTCCTTTATGAAGTGTTTATCGATCTTCACGTGTTTTGTGCGATCATGTTGGACTTGATTGTGGGCGATGCTGATATCAATTTTATTATCACAATAGATTCTGATTGGACCATCACAATTCACGCCAAGGTTCTTCATGACTCACTGAATCCACAACCCTTCAAATATATCATATGCTATGGCACAAAACTATGTCTCTGTGCTGGATCTGACCACAATATATTGTTTCTTGCTCCCGCTGGTCGCCAAATTTCTCCCAATAAGAGAGCAGTACCCTGATGTTGACCTTCGATCATCAACTGGACATGCCCAGTTCGCATTAGTGTAGACCTCTACCGTCAATGCCTCGTTGGGTGAGAACAGAATTCCCTTGCCAGGAGAAGACTTGAGATACCTCAGGACCCTGTACGCAACATCTAGATTATGAGATCTAGGTGAGTGCATATACTGACTAAGGACCCCCACAACATAAGATATATTCGTCGAGTGTGAGATAGATAGATAAGCTTTCCCACCAGTCGTTGTAAGTCTGGTATGTCATCAATAACATCTCATTCATCCCTTCCTAGTTTGTGATTGACCTCAATTGTGTATATGTTGGCCTGCACCCAAGCATTTTAGTTGTCTCAAGTAAGTCGAGAACATACTTCCTTTGAGATAAAAATCTCATATTTGGATCTGACAACCTCAGTGTCAAGAAAATACTTGAGGGGACCAAGGTTCTTCACTTCAAATTCTTTAGCTAATCTAAACTTTAAAAGTTCAACCTCTTACGTATCATCGTCGGTTATTATTATATCATCCACATTGACAATTAGGGCAACCACTTTATCCTTCCGTGTTTCACAAATTAGGTGTGATTAACATTATTCTGTTTGTATCCGAAAGAAATCATAGCCCAGTAAGGGTATTGTAGTGTATTTGAGCTCACCATCTCAAATGCGCTCCAATTGCGTTCACATTTGGAAAAACTACATGTCAAATTTAGAACTCAAATTGTAATGTTTTTCAATTTTGGGCTATTATCTCCATAGAAATCCCACCAATCAGCTATAAATTACAATATTATAAATGTTTAGGCTCTATTTGTTTGGGCGTTTCACTGCTCCGTTTTGGGCAAACGCCGCCGGAAGGAGGGTAAACAAATGAACCTCCAGCGGCGTTTGCTCCGTTTCCACCCGCCCGCCTTGAGAAACGCCCCAAAAAGCTCCGTTTGGAGCAGCCACCTCCCCCCTCCGGTTCGATTACTCCGTTTCCACCCGTCGGATCGACCCGCCACCGCCGAACCAAATGGAGCCTTAATATGATATTAACTTGCATAATGATTAATAAATTAAAAATATTTAACTTGAAGTCCTTTTGCTTTTAGTTGTCTTTGCAGAGTCTAATCCAAATAAACCTCTTGCATGTTTGAAATCATCCATCTGAATATATATCTTTGTTCTCTCATCTTCGTTTAGAATCAATCGTTGGAGACAACTGTAAAAGCTAATTTTGACTTCTGCATCTGCTCTAAAAGTTGGGCAGATAATGAGGATTCAAATAATAAGCTGCAGCATGCAATAGTCTATGAAGTTGACTTGCCCATCTCTCATTAATGATTATCCATATAAGCTCATATCCACAAAAGAAACACGAATTCAAAATAATTGCGTATAACACAGAATAACATTACATATTATCTCAAAAAAGAAAAGAAATTAATTAAATTACTAACTTTTTTGATATTATCAAAATTAATTGTTTTTTTTTGCTCTATTCATCTGCTCATATATGAATTTCATCATAAGATCCTCTGAATCAACCATTCTAAGCACATTGATTAATGAAAAATTTGCTTTCAAAACATATTGTGACATGAGACCAAAATTGCTGTGTGACCAAAACAATTTTCTTAATCAATTTTCCCTCCTGTAAATCTACTAGACTTTCATCTGGAAGAAGTAAACTTAATCATCAAATTACCTTTGTTCTCAGAAAGACATCTCAATGTCAAGTAAGTTGTTGCAAATCTGGTGACTGCCGGTCGGATCAATTCTCTCCCCTTTGTAAAATCAAGCAATCAAGTATGAAACAAAGTTCTAGAATAGATGTATGTTGTTATTTTTCTACCCTTTACTATCGTTAATTTATGCAGCTCTTTTTTTCAAAATCTTCTAAAATCAAGTCAATATAGTGGGCAGTACATAATGTCTAATATAAATTTTTTCTTGTTCATAAACATATGACTAGTTGTCTTATAGTTTGAAGCATTATCTGTTACCACTTGCACAACATTTTACTCTTCATTCTTTTTCACAACTTCATCCAATGTTTGAAAAACTGTATGATATTTTAGCAATATCAGAAGAATCTATGGACGATAAGAACACAATACTTTTTGAGCTATTCACCAAAAAGTTGCATATAAATCTCCTTTTCCTATTTGACCATCCATCAGACATAATTATGCAACCAACTTTTCTCCATTTCGCCTTGTACTCCTCTAGTAATTACAGAGTTCTGCACACCTCTTGTTTTAGATATTTAACTCTAATGTCATTATAAGAAGATGGTTTCATTCCAGGATCATGTTGGCCGACGCTTTGATCATGTTGGTCGATCGCTTTGATCATGCCTTGTACTCCTCCGTTTGCTACTTTACGAGAGGTGGCCTCTACTAATGATATTTTGCGGACGGAAGATCCAACCACCATCTCTATTGCTCACCTGATGGAGAATTGTGTCTCCTTACACCGCCTCTCTGAAGCTCCAAGAATTCACAACTTCTTTATCTATTATTTCGACCCCTAATTCTGTGCAGGCGGCTCTCCAACATCCGGGATGACGGACAACCATTGATGAGGAAATGTTTGCTCTTTGCTTTTTGGGAAAACCAAACTTGGGATCTTATCCTTCTTCCTTCATGTCAGACTTGTGTGAGTTATAAGTGAGTATTTGTCATCAAACATGATCAGGATGAGACAATTCAACGTCTGAAAACTCTACTTGTGTCTCGTGGATTTACTCAACGATAAGGTTTGGATTATGATGAGACCTTCTCGCCGATCACCAAACTCAATACTATTTTGTTTTGATCTCCCTCATTGTTCATCGACACTGGTCTTTGCATCAATTTGATGTGAAGAATGTATTTCTCAATGGCGATTTACAGAAGATTGTTTATATGCAACAACCTTTCAGGTTTGAGACTATAAGAGAGTCTCTTGTATGCTGTCTGAATAAATCTCTTTATGGTCTTAAACAGTCTTAAGGCATGGTTTGACAAGTTTAGTCAGACTGTTCGTTTCGTTGGGTTCACTTGAAGTTCAGCTGATTTCTCTCTATTCACTAATCATCGTCCAACAACCAAAATGATTCTCTTGTTGTATGTTGATAATATTTTGATTACAGGAGACAATCTCACAGAAATACATATAATGATCAAACAACATTGGACTTTTGTGTTTCAAACTAAGGACCTGGGAAATCTTCGGTATTTCCTTGGTCTCGAAGTGGGCTCGACATCCTGATGGACATGTTTTATCTCAACGAAAGTACTGCCTTGACTTGCTTCATGCTGTTGGTTTTTCTAGATGCAAGCTCGCTAACACCTCTATAGATATTATTCATAGGCTCTGTGGTTATGCCTCAGACTCCGATCTATTCTTTCCAAACCCATAATATTATCTTCGTTTTGTGGGCAAGCTAATATATATCACTATTACGAGACCTGATATATTATATGTTATTGGAGTTGTCAGTCGATTTATGTGTGAACCACGTATCTCTCATCTCTGGGCAGTTGTGTGTATCTTTCGATACTTGAAGATTGCTCCTGGACAAGGACCTGTATACAAGACTTCTTCGTCTCTCATATCTCTTATTGCATATTCTGACGCTGGTTATGCTACCTCACTGGATGATCGTCGTTCCATAAGTAGATATTGTACCTACTTTGATGGACACCTTATCACCTAGCGCAACAAAAAGCAGTCTATAGTTGCTCGCTCGTCTGGTGAAACTTAATATCGGTCAATGACCTCTGTTGTATCTGAGCTCACCTGGTTGGAAGGCCTTCTAAGTGTTTTTGGTGTTAAACTTTTCTCACCGATCATTCTCTATTGTGCAGTCAAGCTACTATACATATTGCTAAAAATTCTATTTTTCATGAACGTGTCAAACATATTGAAGTTGATTGTGACTTCATTCAGGAAAATGTTCAACTGAAGAAACTAGAATTATAACATGTTATTTCTGCTGGGCAAGTTGCTGATATTTTCACAAAGACATTACCTCGACCATTATATTATCATTTTTTATCAAAGATTTGATGCTTACAATTTGTATGCTCCATCTTGCGGGGGAGTGTTGAAAATATGTAAAAATAAAGGCCCTTTGTAAGGCCCAACTTAGGCTCATTTCCTACTTGGGATTTGCCCCACATCTTAGAATGAGACTTTCTCTCATTCCTCTCTTCTTATATAAGTGTACAAATACATGTATGTGTACAAGTTTTTATGTGAAATAAAATCCATGAATATTTCTCAAATTCCAATTTTGTCTTTATTTTACAATCTTGTTCATTAATCATCAACACAGGTTCATCATCACCCTCAGAAACAACCTGACTCACTTCCTCTTCTTCTGTAAGTAGCTCTAATGAATAAGATTGCTTCTTGTTCAATTATCTGTGGCCTGGAGTATACTTGCTATTGCACCAAATGTCTAACCTCTTCTTCCTTTTCTAATACATCTCACTTGAAATCGATCGACTCCCATGTTTCGGTTGCACCAATGTAGTGTGAGAAGGACCCATTGTTGAAGAAGACTTTGTTGATTTAACATGAAGTTTAATAAAAGGAGGAGGTGGTATGTCTCCTTTACAACTAAAATTTGGAGGACAGAACTGGGATTTCTTTAGCCCTAAGGCTTTCTTTCGATCTTGCAGTCGAGCTAAAGAGAACATCTCCAGTAGCGTTTTTGGTTGGAACAAATGCATCATATATTCGATTTCATCTTTAAGTTCTGCCAAACATAAACTAACATCATGTTCTTCTGAAATATGAATGCGGTGTAGAAGGAGATTGAATTCATCGAGATAGTTCTGAACTGAATTTTGTTTTCCTAAAATTTTGAGCTCACTCATTGAATCATCAAATAGAATAGATCCAAAATGATTGTGTAGGGCTTGGCTATATTCCTCCCAACTCGGCCATTATCGAGTGAGCCTAGATTTCATATGCGTTTTATGTCAATACAACACTTTCACTGTCATACTGACATGTGCTATTTTCACCTTGAGATCCTCAAAAATCCTGTCGAAATCAAAGAACTAATCACATTTGTAAATCCACTCCAACAATGCCTCCCCAAAGAAACAGGAAAATTCATTGCGAGCAAGTCTGGTAGCCATATGATTGGAATGATAGTGTGAGTTTCGAGCATTAGAGGAGGAAGCCATACCTCCAGATTCGACGGATTTTTCAGATCTAAGACTTGCAAACATCGTCCAGACTTCCTCGAGGGTGCGATTATGTGGATCAGTTAAAGTCTGGATCATGTGAGCCATAGATTCTTGATTTTGTTTAAGAATGTTCAAATCATGGTGGAGATCCTTAGATCAGGTTGCATTGAACGTCGGCATATTCGCAAAAATCAGATCGAAGGCTCTAATACCAGTGATAAGGTCCTTCTAGGTTGAGCTGAAAATATTCACAAGCAGATGAAAGATCATTTACATAAAAAAAATTGAACTCTAAAACCACAATTGAATTCAAATTGAAGAACAGAACACCACAAGATCAATCCTAAGAGGTCTATAATGTGTCCTCTGAACATATGATGACCATGATAGGTGAAAGATTGGACTACTCTCTTCTCCCGCCACTTGCAATTAGAAAGAGCCAAAACAAGTTCAGAAAAAACATAAAAGCACAGCTCATCTTAGCACAAACGCGCGATTTATAGTCATTTTTAGTGGTTTTACATAAATGCCCTTGCCCTATTCAAATTGGCACTATTTCAGTTTCCTGCTAACCTTGCTTGCATACTGATGGTGCTCCCGTTTCATTTCTCAGTTGCAATGACAATGTAAAATTAAACCAACCAGCATTTCTAAATCAAGAATATTAAAATCTAAAGGTTAGGAGTCAGTTGATAGTCCTATATTAAGACCAAGATCATCCAAGTTTTTTTTCTTTTTAATAGCATAGACATTTATAGTTCCAATATATATTGTTTTATTAAAAAAAATATTTTATTCTGAAGGCATGTCGCATTTGTATAATCTATCTAAATTGTTCTACACATCAATTGTGAATCAATTGAAATATTTCATCCCAAACTGTTCAATTTGAAATATTATTCGAATGTATTTATGTCTTGTGATTCACTGATTTGGAAGCTACTCTCATGATTTTACATTCAATTTCGAATCAATCCACTTTCAATGATTGTACTGAAATTTATGCTTTATAGGTTTACTGCATTTAGAACTTTAATTCAGTCCATGCTTGGAACTTTTTCTGATGATATTCATGATGTTCTTATCAGTAAGAGCCCTCTCAGCTTGGGCTGAATTGGAATTGGGTGTAAACAATTCAATTGCAGATGTTTGCTGGATGGAATTTGAATTTGGTTTAACCCAATTCCAATTCTGGAATTTGAATTCGGCGGAATTGGAAGTGTGCTCTTCCAATTCTGATACAATTCATTATAGCTCAAATTCTTCCTTCTCCAATTCTTGGAATCAATATATATGGATTCAAGAAGAAAGTAATTTGTCACTTCTTCATTGTCTCATTCAGCTTTTAAGTAGGCTAATTTTTTTCTCACAAACTATTTTTTTTTTCAGTTTTGCAGGATAGTAAAATAACCAATCTCTCACCAGCATGCTCATAAATGTTTCCTGATTCCAGGAACATGGATCCACACTCTCAGCCCATGCCTCATCTAAGAGAGCACAGCCCCTCTCCATACCATTATCATCCCAACTGGGAACAAGCTCCTCTTCACATGAAGACTGACTCGTTCAAACATCCATCAGGTTTTGAACACTGGCCTTATGGTAAGATAGAACACAATAACTGCTGCAATCATAGCTACCCTCCTGATTACTACAGCTATAGGTCTCCATACTTCCACTTTCAGCATCCACCTCCAATGTATCATCCTGGTCCATATCCTCCCTATCCTCCCCATCCTGATTCCTATCCACCTTACTTTATTCCTCCTCTACATTATGCGGTTGACCATACTAGATTTGATTATGATAAAGACAGAAATCACTGCTGTGGCTGTCCAAATCATGTTTGCCATAGGAAAGAGGGTAGTAATGTGAGGATTGAAGAGGAACAAACTACTCCAAAAGCTGAAGAGGAGTCTGATAAAGGGCCAAAAGACAGCCATAGTAGCTTGATAGAATTCCCCAGCAGCCATTATTCCTGGATTCCCGGTAACAGTACAGGGGAAGGGAAGGCTGAGAAGAGTTCACAAGCATTGCCTGTACTTGATTTCCACGACAAATTCAAGGGCGTGCAACGGGGTCTAGGAGAGAGTACTTTCAAGGGTGATGACAAGTTTTCACAAATGCCATATCCAATTTATTGGTTACCTCATAGTGACAAACTGGAAGACCCCGTGAGAGATAAGAAAGAGACTCGTGCCAGTCCAAAATTAACCGAAGGCTGGCCTTCGATTTTCAGGAAATCACCATTGAAGCTTTTGGACAATGAGAAACCTCTTGACAAACCAGTGGTGATGGAGGAAGTGCCTAATATTCAAAATTCCGTGGACAGAGTAGCCGAGAAGGAAAGAAAAATTAGGACTATTCCTGTTGTGCATCTTGGGAGTGAAAATGAGAAGCTTAGCATGCCTGATAATCCACCGAGTAAATCTGTTACTGGTGAGAAGTGTGATGTTTCCATGAAAAAAGATTCTAGTAAGCAGCAGGCACCAGTAAAGACATCGAAGCTTCCCCCTGTCTGCTTGAGAGTGGATCCCTTGCCAAAGAAGAATGTATCAAATGGGAAGGCCAGGCCACTAAGTTCACCTGGATGTAAAGAGAAAGGTAAAATCAACAAGGACAGCAGTGAGCAAGTAGCCACCATTAAGAATGTTACAACAGAGAAAACCCCTGACAAAGATGTTTTGGTAATTGATGTCAAAGGCAAATCATCAGGTGAAAAAGGCAATGAAACAGCTAGAGAAATTGTTTCTGGTCATGATATGAAAGGCATTATAGAGAAATGTGGTAACAAGGATGTTAGAGATTCTGCAAGTGATGTTGATGTTGAAGTGAAAGGTGAAACAGATGATTTCTCCACTATTCAGCAACTGAAGATTAACCAGGACAAGGAGAAGGTTGATACTTCAGATAATAAGATTAATAATAAGGACGAGGTGAAGAAGAACCTTTCACCAGATGATGCGGCATTACTTGTACAGTCCGCTTATCGGGGTTTTAATGTGAGAAGATGGCAGCCTTTGGAGAAACTCAGGAAGATTGCGCGTATTCATGGAGAAGTATCTTCCGTCAAGGCCCGGGTTAAAAATTATGAAGTTTCATCGGAGCGGGATGTGAAGCGAAGAGAAGTTATTAGTGAAGCCATAATGAATCTTCTGTTGCAACTGGATACTATCCAGGTATGTTGAAGTTAGCTTTACTTTCTTTGGTTTTTTTTTTCTGTTTCAATCAATTTTGTTTTAGTAGAAAAACTGGCCTGCTGCTTCTACCATTGCTTTGCTGGCTTGGCGGTATTGTAACTTTCGGTTTTAAATACTAAAAAATATTTCGGTTAGTCTTGGCCTCCAAAAGTGGGATCCCTCCTATACACAATATGCTACTCTGACAGTATTTGATTGTCAATGTAACAATGCCTATTATTTATAAAACATACATATTTTTTGATTTTGTATTAGCTAATGTTTTTTTTAAAAAAATCACGCATTATGCTTATTTCAATTGGATGAAAATCCAAGGGCTTGGATTTATTTGATGGTTCTATTTTCGGCTATCTAAGTTTTTCTTTTCAATATATTAGAAATAGATATAGATAGAGATTTATAGAAACTATCTTATACTTAGTTGTTATCTTGACATGATTTTGCAGGGTTTGCCTCCAAGCCTGCGGGAGGTTAGAAAATCTGTTGCAAGCGAGCTTGTATTACTGCAGGAAAAGCTTGATCAGCTGTCCGACCAAGCAGTGGATGGCCGTCAACAAGGAACTGAGAGGAAAGATATGGGCTTTCATTCTGCTTCAGAGACAATTTCTGGGCAGCCTTTTCCATACTCTACAGAAGAAAAAGGTTCTGAGCATAAGATTGAGGCATCTTCAATGGATTTTGAACACAAGTCGTCTGTTTTAGATAACAAAACATCATGTGCTTTGGAGGAAGCTGATGGGGTTGATGAATTGGTTCCTTCTGGAACTGAATGTGATCAAGCACCCCAAGATGAAGACGATAATGATAGGAAGGAGAACATTTTATCATCAAATTCCGTGAAAGTAAGCACGGTTCATACCTCTATCGGCGAAGATGTTGTTTTTTCTCCTTCTGGTAGTGAAGTAACTGGCACTGTTTTGGGACAGCAGGCCGAGGAAGATTTTAATAGCAATGGATTACTCGAGAAGGAGGTGAAGTTCGAAACGCAGGAAGTTCTGCCAATAAAACCGGATGAAGGGAGCAGACAATCCTTGTTGGAGGAGAGTGCCGGAGATGGAAGTAATATGGAACAAGCTTTGACCATCAAAGATGATGAGATCGTTGGTGAAAGAGATTGCGATTCTATTGTGGAAGAAGGTGATGTGGACACATCTGAGAAGATAAAGATGACTGCTGTGCACTGTGCTGATGTAGTTGAACCTATTGTGGAAGAAGGCGATGTCGACGTATCTGAGAAGATGAAGACTGCTGCTCGCTTTGCGGATGAGGTTGAACCTATTCTGGAAGAAGGCGGAGTCCACGTATCTGAGGAGATGAAGATTACTGCTGCTCGCTCGGCAGATGAAGTTGAACGATCAGAAGATTATCTGCTTGAGCCAGTATTATCAGACACGATGAATCCGAGTCAAGCAGGTGATGCTGAGGATGCTGAAACACAAAGGCTTTCATCAGTTAAAAATCAGAGCGGAAGTGGTGACCTTTTAGAAGCGGAATCTAGTGCCATTTTCAATGACAAGGGTGATGCAAATTCTCTAGAGTTTCCCATTGTGCCTATCGCGGAACCAATTTGTTCCCCGGTAACAATTGAAAGTGAAGGCGGGGATGAGCAGACCAATTCATCGGGATCTTCCATTGATGACAGCGGAGTGAAGGAGGTCGGTGATCAGATCGACGTTTTTGCTCCCATTTCAACAGACGGAAAATCCATGTCTGGCATGCTCCGGGATGAGGAACGAAGCATCAATGAGAAAAAACTTGTTAAGGAGAATGCGGAATTGAGGCAGATGCTGGAGAGCTTACTGCACGCCGGACGGGAACAAATGAGAGTCATTTCTGATATGAATGACCGGGTGAGGAGTCTGGAGAGGCGGCTATCAAGGAAGAAGAAAGTGAGAGCGAATCATAACAAAGCGAGCAATCCTTCTCATTCTCTGCTTGGGGGAAGCGGAGCATCATCCCGCGAGAAAGAAGGGGCCGGTTCTTCATCCTGAATGTTTGGACTTGCCATCTTTCTATGTATTTTCTGTGCATCCTCTGCATTTATAATGTTAAATTGTCTTTCACAAGGATATTTTTGGAATGCAGTTTGAGTTTTGCATAAAAATAACTTATATGTTAAGTCCTGCTCAGATGCTCCAAAGGTTGCATAAAAATAGCATATGCCAATCCCAGCTCAATCAAATGCATGCAAAATCGCATAAAACTTTAGTATATATTACTCACATACCCCTTAAATCCTAAATCCTGAACTCTTTTGGACATTATCCATAGATCTGGTGTATCATTAACTGATTGCTCATCAAAAAAGATTTTGAAATTTGTATTCTGAAATGCTAATATCTCATTCTATATATAGGAATCATATTCCTGATGAATTTGTGAAATAGACTAAATTTTCAATGTATATATACAAAAAGTTTGATCCAGAAAAAACATGAACCAAGCAGAATTTCGTATTTGAACTTCAACGCTTCGTCTCAAATTTGGCATAAATATCTTTCATGTTAAGTTTGTCTAACATCAGTTGAAGCTTCTACCCAGAGGCATAGGCGGACCTACGTTCAGACACACCCGGGCAATTTCCCGGGTGTGTTTTCGCGAATTTATTGTCTGCCCAAGTTTCACCGAGAGAGAAGGAAAGATGGAGAGAGAGAGAGAGAGAGTTGCGGCCTTAGAGCTTCACGTCTTTCTCCGGTTCCGCAATCCACGTCCAGGCTTCACCAAACGACCGAAGTCCAACATCAATCTTCTTCGGTGATCTCATTGTTAATGCATCATGTATGATCAACGATCTACTCATTTGTCCACACTTCACGAGCTTCGATCTCCTTCGATTTCATCCAACTCGGTCTATGCTTCTTCAAAGTCTATGAGTTGTTGTTCCCGCTCGACCCCATGCCCTAGCGATGAAGACCCGACATCCATCGATTTGAAGGAGGAGAGTGTGAAGAACAAATCTCAGACATGGACTTTCAGAATACGAAACAGAAGTAGATGAAGAGGAAGAATGTGAGTCATTCAAGAGGGGAAGGGAGCAGTAAATGGATGTAAGAATCCTTCAGGATATACATTTATCTTGTAAAATGCTTGCTTTATTTTCTCATTCATCTGCAGAATAACTTGAATTTGTTTGGATTCAAGGTGAAGGTTTCTCCAAATCTTTAAGATTTATTTAGGATTTTTTTGGATTATAGTTTTCTGCATAATAAAATTATGCTAGCCCCTTTTGCATTGCAAAAAAAAGAAATTTAATTTATTTCATGCACTGAACCTATTTGATCTATTGCTTAATGAGAAAATTTAATCCATTTCCTGCAATAAATCTAATTTTACACAAGTTAATCACCTTATATTAAGGATTGACAGTGTTGCTATGTTGCTAACTTGCTATGGGTAAATTGCAAAAACTTCAACGTGCTAGATTGTCATTGTAATAGAGTTTGGATGATCTTTTTTTGGTACCAAAATTTTCCTGGCTAAGGTAAGTGTATTGCATATGTTTTTTTCTTTGTTCATTTTATTGTTTGAAATTCTTGTTGAATCATAATTTGCTTTGACAAGAGTTCATTTATCCGAATTTATCTATTTCACCAATTTTTTATAAAAAACGACAATTTATAACTAATTTATAATTAGTGTTCGGGTAAAGAAAAAATCCTAGTTCCGTCACTGGCCCACTGCTAAGGGGCTTGTGAAAGTGACATCCTATTTGTAGAAGAATTGACATGGCCCATGTAAAAGGCTCGATTTTGGCTTGTATTGTCTAGTCTTCCACCATGATTCAGAGTTAAGTTTTCACTCCTCAAGCCTATATATATCTATAAATTCTTGTATTGTTTTTTTTGATATGCGAGAAGAAATGAACTATTTTTTCGCTCTATATTCTACTTTTCTATGAGATATCAGAGCCAATCGATTCAAAATGGGGAACTCTTAACCATTGAATTCT
Source organism: Platanthera zijinensis (assembly GCA_039513925.1). Taxonomy (NCBI): domain Eukaryota; kingdom Viridiplantae; phylum Streptophyta; class Magnoliopsida; order Asparagales; family Orchidaceae; genus Platanthera; species Platanthera zijinensis. The sequence goes on from CM077086.1 coordinate 11,326,770, forward strand.
CTTCTGGCCGTGTGACTATTTTTTTTTCTTTTAGTCCATGTACTCGGACTTTCTTTTGATTTGCCAAAAGGAAGATGAACAGAACTGATTTAGGCTCTGTTTGGGACAGCTTAGGATGATGAATAAACCGCTAATTAAAAATTGATGGTTGAATAGAGATTTTATATAATAAATGATGAATAAGCAGTCGACTGTTTGGATAGTTTGTCCAAAAATGCTTATCTAAAATTTCATTCATTCATAAGGATTTGTTTGTTTGTACGCGTTTTTTTTATCCGTGCACGATTTTTTTGCCTGGGGGCGATTTTTCGCTCGGACGTGTTTTTTCGCCTGTCACGATTTTTTTCGTCCAGTCAAGATTGTTTTCGCCCAAGCTGGTTTATTTTCGCCCGGGCGTGATTTTTTCGCCAGGTTGCGTTTTTTCGCTCGATCGCGTTCTTTCGCCCGCTCGATTTTTTTCAACCGGGTGCATTTTTTTTATGCGGGCGCAATTTTTTTGCCCGACCGCGGTTTTTTTCGTCCGGGCGCGTTTTTTTCGCTCGAGCGCGTTTTTTCCCGCCCGATCGCGGTTTTTTTCGCTCGGTCGCGGTTTTTTCGTTCGGGCGCGTTTTTTTCGTCGAGCCGCATTTTTTTGTCGGGGCGCGTTTTTTTCGCCCGAGCGCGATTTTTTCGACCGACCGTGTTTTTTGTCCCGGGCGCAATTTTTTCTCACAGGTGTGATTTTTTCCCCAGCAAAATTTTTTCAACCCGAAACACTTTTTTCGCCGGGAGAAAAACGAAAAAACGCGTCCGGATGAAAAAATCATGTCCGAGCGAAAAAAATACGCTCAGGCAAAAAAATACGCGTCCGAGTGAAAAAATCGCTTTTTAGCGAACCTGGGTGAAAAAATCATTTTCGTGCGAAAAAATCGCTTCCGGGCGAAAAAATCGCCTCCGGGCGAAAAATTCGCGTTCGGACGAAAAAATCGCGCCCGAGCGAAAAAATCGCGTCCGGGCGAAAAATTCGCGCCCGGGCGAAAAAATCACGCCCGGGCAAATTAATTGCGTCCGGGCGAAAAAATCGCGCACGGGCGAAAAAACGCGTCCGGGCGAAAAAAACGTGTCCGGGTGAAAAAACGCGGTCGGGCGAAAAAACATGCCCGGGCAAAAAAAACGCGCCCGGGCGAAAAATACGCGCCCGGGCGAAAAATAACGTGCCCGGGCGAAAAAATAACGCGCCCGGACGAAAAAATAACGCGCCTGGACGAAAAAATAATGTGCCCGGGCGAAAAAATAACGCGCCCGGGCGAAAAAACGCGACCGGGCGAAAAAAATGCGCCCGGACAAAAAAATGCGCACGGGCGAAAGATTTGCGCCCGGGCGAAAAATTCGAGTCTGGGCGAAAAATTCGAGCCCGGGCGAAAAATTCGCGTCCGAACGAAAAAATCACATCCGGAGAAAAAATCACTCAAATGACTTTTTTTAAGAAATAAGCGCTTATGAGTAATCGTAAGCTGGACCCGGATAGCTTATAAAAAATCAACTTATAATCTGTTTTAAAATAAGTGATTTTATATAAGCTGCACAAACAAACAGCTATAAAACAACTTTTGCGTTTTAAGTAGAGATTATAGATCAGCATAAGTTGTCCCAAATAGAGCCTTAAATAAAGAAACAATTCAAACACATTTGCACTTGCTTACAAATAAAGTAATTATACATACTAATGATCCAACTTCAATTCAAATGATAATATGAGCCTAATTAATTAAAGATAATTATGATTACCGTGACATAACATGCATTTTTAAAGGAATAATTTCCTTATGAATTTATGCGGGTCGCCCGGTCTTTTCTCGGTCCGGAGAAATCAGATCACCTTATCTCAGAATCAGACCGGGCGCACAAACAACTAAAGTGAACTGTAGCAGATGGCAAGAGACGTTTTTTAACGTGGAAAACCTAGAAAGGGTGAAAAATCACGTAACTGGAACTGTGCCGAGCCAAAATCCACTAGTTCCTCGGAGTTTTACAAATTTTGATTTGATCTCGGAGGGCGACAGATCGATACTCCGTTACAGTAGTAGAGTACAGAAAATGAGAAAAACGACTAAGTCTTCGTAGCCTCGATGGAAGCGCACTGGCCTTGGAAAGTTGCTGAGCTCGTGGAGAATATATAGGTTTGAGGAGTGATTCCGCGAGCTCACCAAGGAATACTCACCATATCTTATTGATGGAAGCGCGCTGGCTTCTGGAGGAGCGCTCTCGTTGATGCAGAGCCTATATGGAAGCGCTCTTGCGGAGGCGGTTGATGTGACTTGGAGAGTGTTGAAACCATAGCGCAAGGGGAAGAGCGGAGAGTATTCCTGAGCGGAGAATTGGCTCACGTCCGCGATCTTGCCAGAAAGCATCAGAGTTCGCTCTTGCCTCTGGAATTACTTGTTCTCAAATGAAGGTCTGGGAGCTTATTTATAGTTTTTTGGATGATTATTGTGGTAATCGCGTCGGTGAGTGATTTGTGCTGGCGAATGACGTCGCTCCGGTTCGATCACCTGGATCACCATTTTTGCCAAAATGACGGGAGTGCCCTCAGGCAGTTCGGGCGGCCCGGGCAAGATGCCGGAAGGCGGCGGCGGCTGGAGGCGGAGGAGGCGGCCGGAGACGGTGGAGGTTGACGGCGGCTACCGCCGGTGCGCATGCACGCGCGTGGCGCGCATGGGCGCAACACGCACGCGGGGTGTGGCCGCGCGGTGCGCAACTGAGGGGGGTCGGCCGCACGGGGGTACGGCCCTGCGGCCGCGCGGGGTGCGGCAGCACGGGGGCACGACCATGTAGGTTGGCCGCGCGAGCCGTATGTGTGCGATGAACCCGCGCTCGCAACCTACGGGGGGCGTGGTCACACGCGCGTTGGCCTCGCGCACCTGGGAGCAGGCTGGGCGCACCGTGCGGCCCTGCTGTGCGCGGGTTCGACTTACTCTTTGGTGGCTCCCGGGGATTGCGGCTTTGATGCGCGTAATCGGTACGGTCAGGTTCACACGTACTTAGCCTGAGTCTTGCCGATTTGACTTAGAAATTTCAAGGACCCCATCATGAATTAATTTTTTTTGCCACCATTAAATTTGTTTGTTTATCATTGTCACACAAATAGGTAGCCACCAAGTTCATTATTAATTGTGCTTTATTTAAATTGATTCATTTGGGATTTCCACTTCACCAATAAGATATGGTGAGGCAGTGGGCTTTGAAAATTGATGGGGTTCCTTGAATTTATTGAGTCAAACCAAAAAGATTCAGTCCATGGACACAGGCGCATTCAAAACCAACCGGACGAGCCGCGCGCGACAAGCCACGCTTACCTGAAAAGTCCCGAAAGCACCCTCAGAGGGAGTCAAGGCCTGCCAACACGCGTCGAAGTGCCCCCCCCCAGGCTGCACGCGTGCAACGCGCACACGGTCGAGTAGGGCCACGGGCCGCACACTGCGCACGACTATGCAAAGTCGCGCCCTGCGCACGGCTGCGCAGTCAAGCGGCCATGAAGGGTCGCGCACTGCTCGCGGCCATGCAGGGCCGCGCATGGCCTCGCCCCGCGTTCCGCGCCCGCGCCGACGGCCCGTGCCCCCGCCGAGGGCCCTCATCGCCAGCGGAGGCCCTAGCCGCTGGCGGGGATCTCCGCCACCTCCGACTACCGGTGCCGCCTTCGAGCACCTTGCACGGGCCGCCCGAACTGCTCGGGGAGAAGGGGGGGGGGGGGGTAAACCTGTCATTTCGGAAAAACTGGCAATCCATGTGATCGAAATGAAGTGATGTCATTCGCCAACACAAATCACTCCACAGCGTAATTACCACCACGACCCTCCAGAAAACTATAAATAGGCTTTCATACCTTCATTTCAAGCCAAACAACTCTAGAGGTAAGAGAGAGCTCTGAGATTTTCCAGCGAGATCGTGGATTTAGTCCGATTCACCGCTGCGGAATTCGCTTCGCTCTTCTCCTTGCGCTACGGATTCCTCACGCCTCAAATGACGTCAACCGCCTCTGCGAGAGCGCTCCCATCTAGGCTCCACATCAACGAGAACGCAACCTCCTGAATCCCCGTGGATTTAGAAGATTTTCCAGTCAGAACGCTCTCACCAAGGTTCCGTGAGCTCGACGTCATCTCAAGGCCGGAGTCCTTCCATCGAGGCTCCGAGAATTTAGCCATTTTTCCTATTTTTCTGTACTTGTAAAGGAGTCGAGGCATGTCGCCCTCCGAGATCAAACCAATTTCTGTAACACTCTAAGAAGCTAGTGGATTTTGACTCGACACACTTCCAGCCACGTGATTTTTCACCCTCTCCGGGTTTTCCACATCAAAAACGTCTCTTGTCCATTGCTACGATTTTTTTTAACTGATTGTGCGCCCGGCTTCTCACAGATCTAAGGCGGTCCAATTCTCCGGATCGGGAAAAAGACTGGTGACCCGCAACCAGAATGATTTAAGTGATTTTGAATTATGCTTTTAGGAGATCAAGACATTGATGTGGAGGGCTACTGTACAATGAAGGGGAGAAAGGGGGGTGTGTCGGTGGATGGAGATTTTTTGGTGTGCGCAAGTAAAGCAGCAGCATCTACATGTCTTAACACTTTTTTTTACTCTTTTTATTCATATTTTTAAGTGTTCAATAATATATTTTGAAAAAAAATCAAAATACGAATTATGATAATTTACAATCATTTTAAATATCAATTTTTGGGCATTCTAGGTTCTGTTTGGCGCGATTGCAACGACTGGAGAAACAGTGGTGAGAAGCAGTGGTGGAATAATCAGCTATTTGGCAGAGTGGTAGCAGAATCTGCGAATCTGTTTGGAAGAACAACATTTGCAGTGCTGTTAATCATTTTATTTTATAAATATTATATAAATAATATTGTATTCTTTAATAATATATAACTTATATAATTATATTAATTTAATAACTTATAATATAATTTAATATAAATTTAATATAATAACTTATATATATTTGATGGGTACCTCCTAATTTATAGAAGATTATGTTAACTCCCGCACACCGGATCGCAACTCCCGCACACCGGATCGCAACTCCCGCACACCGGATCGCAACTCCCACACACCGGATCGAAACTCCCGCGCACCAGATCGCGTAACCACCGCGCGCCGGATCCCGCAACCGCCGCGCGTCAAATCGCAACCGCCGTCGTTACGGGCGGCAGGCGCCCGGCGCCCGGCCACCCCCCTTGCGGCTGGCGGCCGCGGCCGGCCTCCCGCGACCGGCCACCCCCTTTGCGGCCGGCGGCCCTGGCCGACGGCCCGGGGCCGGCCGCCCCCTTGCGGCCGGCGGCCGCGGCCGGCCGCCCCCTTGCGGCCGGCGGCCCCTGCCAGCCCACTCTGTGTGGCCGGCGACTGCGGCCGGCCGCCTCCTCGCGGCCGGCCGCCTCCTCGCGGCCGGCCGCCTCCTCGCGGCCGGCCGCCTCCTCGCGGCCGGCCGCCTCCTCGCGGCCGGCCGCCTCCTCGCGGCCGGCCGCCTCCTCGCGGCCGGCCGCCTCCTCGCGGCCGGCCGCCTCCTCGCGGCCGGCCGCCTCCTCGCGGCCGGCCGCCTCCTCGCGGCCGGCCGCCTCCTCGCGGCCGGCGACCCCTCCTCCGGTCGGGCGGCCTTGGCCGGCCGCCTGCGGCCGGTCGCCCCCTCCCTCGGGCGGCCGCCGGCCGGCGCGCCTCCTCCGACCACCATCGTGGGTCAGCCTTCTCTCCACCATCCGATTGTGGCAAGCGATCACAGCCCTCCGATCTGCGATTAACCACCGTAACCACCGTAACAAACCTAACCGTCTCGGAAACCCTATATAAGCACCCATGATAGTTCATTTCAGAGGATCCGGCTTCATTCTCTCATTCGCTTTCTCTCTTTTCATTCCTACTACTCCTCAGAGCTTCTCTCTCTACTCTCCTCCTCTGTTCCTCTTTCACTCGCTAACTTGGCAGGTTCTCCTCTAAGCGCCGCCCAAAGAAGAAAGGGAACAGAGTGCCAATGAAGACAACCCTCCTCAGTCAGAGGGATAAAGTGCAGGCATCCTACGGAGCGCAAGCCTGAAGAGCAAACACTCAAGAAAGACGCATGTCAGAGTGCACGAACTCCTAAGCGGTGACCTGTCACCCAAGGAGAGCTCTCTCAACCCCCCAGTATTTGTAACGAGGCGCGGCATGTCGTCCTCGCATTCTCTCTACAAGAGCACTGTAACAGAGACAAATAGTGGATCTTGGCTGGCACAGACCCAACTACGTGGTTTTTTTCCCTTTCCGGGGTTTTCCACGTTAAAGTTGTGTGTGTACAATCTCTCTGTTTCTACTTTGACTGTGTGCGTACTCGATCGTCCTGAGCTAAGACGGGCCGATCCGGAACCGGTCTACCGAGGACATTGAGCGAACCGCAACAATATTAATATAATAACTTATAATATTATGATTTTTTTTAATCTAAGTAAATAAATTTTAGAGCAAATAGATCAAATCTATTACATTGAGTCAAAATTTGTGCTTTTGAGCAAAAAATTTGTCTAAGCATGTAATGCATGTAGAAGAGGATGGTGTGTTACATGCATAAAAAAAATCATAAAGGAGGGGGAGGAGAGAAATGGATAGTATTCATTTCACAGTCCCGATCTATTTCTTGCTGATACGCCGGATTCATTAATCTTATTATTTTATATTTTTCTTTCAATTAAAAAAGTATGTATCATTGGATTAAGGTTTCGTTTGGGGGGACTTATTTTCCGCTTGACCAGTGAAAATAAGTCCCCCCAAATGGAGCCTAAGTGAGAGTACATCAACACCATAAAATAGACTTCTTTTTAAGACTCCAAATGGAGAAAATCATCATCAGGTTGAAAGGGATAATAAATAATATAGAGTACTAGCTTTCATGATTATCTTTGCTCCATTAAATTAATGTGAAACATTAACATCAAGTACTAATCCAAAATTTCTCCCTATATTAATGAGAGAAATAATTAGGCGCTCTACTAATGTAAATAGCTAGAGTTGTATGACTTTCTTTGATATTTAGAAGAGCGTGTTCTCAAGAGCAAAGCAGGCTAAATGGTACTTTTGCGGTCTAACTCAACGCCCCAGTCGGGCCGGAATATTTGGACCGCCTTAGTTCTCGGGACGATCGAGCGCGCACACAGTCAATGAAGTAGATCAATCGTACACACAAGTTTTAATATGGAAAGACCCTTCAACCGGGTAAAAAACCACGTGACCGGATGGATCTGTGCCGGTCAAAGTCCACTATTTCCTGACTGTTACAGCTTGTTTGCGGAATCGAGGGTGGCATGCCACCTCTCGATAAAATTTTGGTGTGGGAGAACACTTAACACACGGCGGACGACAGTTTGTCGCGTTGAGAGTTTGTTACAGGTTGCACTTTGCGACGATGGGCTTCGCTGAGCGTCTTGCTGATTCTGGACGTGGGAGCAGAGTGTCTGAACTTGCGGTTGCGGATGCCACTTGGAAATTGAGAGATTGGACTTCGTCGGGTGGTTTCAACTTGGCTCGCACGTGGCCCGGGTGCGGCTCAGTGCTGCTCGTAGGAGGAATTCGGCAGAGCTTCGACCTAAGTAAGAAGAAGACTCAGAGAAAAAATGTGAAAAATGAGGAGCCCTGAGACTCCTTTTATAGGCTCCAGCGGGTGGTTATGGTGATTATGCGACTATCCGCACACCGTAACCACCCCAAAATTAATATTTTTTCATAGTTTTAAGGGTGCACATTTATAATAATTAATCTTGTTATTTGCATAATAAATAAATCATTAAATTATTAATTAAATTCCCTCACTAACCCGGTGATTAGTGGGTGGTTACACGCGAATCGGACGGCGGGGAACGTCTCCAAACGATCGAACGGCAGGGGCAGAACTCCACGGGCGGCTGGCGAACACGCCGCCGAATTCGTCGGCGAGGGGAGGACCACCGACAGCGGCCAAGGAGGAGCGGCCGGCGGAGCCGCTTTCCCGGCCGCGGCCAGCGGCCGAGGGAGGGAGCGGCACGCGCGACCGCTCCCTCTCCACGGCCGGCTAGGCCATCTGCTCGGTCGCGGCTAGCGGCCGAGGGGGAGCGGCCCGCGCGGTCGCTCGCTCCACCGCGGTCGGCGGGCTGGTGAGAGCGGCCCGCGCAGCCGCTCTTCCGGCCGCGGCCGGCGGCCGCAGGGAGCGGCCCATCGACCGCGATCGGCGGTCGAGGGATAGCGGCCCGGGCGACCGCTCTCTCAGCCGCGGCCGGTGGCCGAGGGGGAGCGGCGGCCGGGGCCGCCCCCTCGGTCGCGCGCAGCTGGCCGGCACGACGAGAGGAGGGGGCGGATGGCGTCCGGGGAGGAGGCCGACCGGCCGCCACCGGCAAGGCGGGGCCCGTGACGGTTTATCCAGTACGCGTGATGGGATCAGCGCGCGGGGGGGGGGGGGGGTGGGGGATCGGGCGCGGTGATCGCGCGTGCGGTCAACCCCATAATCTCACTACTTTTGTGGTGTAGATCATGAGTGTGTGGTTATGTACATACCTATACTTATAAAATGGATCTCATCCCTAACAATTGCCCCACAGATCCTTGTTGCAAGAGACCGGCTCAGACGAAGAAAAACAAGGATCTTTCTTTGCTCATTTTTTACGGTGGCGACGATGACGAACGACGAAGGACTTGAGATGACGAGTAGTGGCGGCCTGCAAACTCGGGTAAAAATGTTAGAATATGCCAGGGTTGAGGAGAAGCGACGAACGTGCCCAGAGAAGGAAGCTGGCGCTTGGGTGACTGTGTGCCCCGGTGTGTGTGTGTGTCTTTGGGCACGCTGTATGGTCTTGGCGTCAAACTGTTGAGAGGCACCTTTATGGGCATGACGGGGGCGAATTTTTTTCGATTTGTAGCTATTTTATTTAAATTTATCCTTAATTTTTATGCTATGACTTGAAGCGTACTGCGAGGCCGATGCGTCTTCGCTCCTCCCTTACCGACGATCATGTTGCAATTTGGAGGAGAAGGTTCGGTCTGCCTGCCGACCTTGAAGTGAAGATGCTGCGTGTTGATGAGAGGGTTCAAAATCCTCCTCGTGGTTTGTTGACGATCTGCGAGACTACTTTGAGATCGGGTTTCCAATTCCCCCAATGCGAGGAGGTAATCGAGATTCTGAAATTTTGCGGATTGCCGATTTCCCAGTTTACTCTCATGGGGGTAGTACACCTCGTGGGATTGATTATCTTCTTTCGTGAACATGACAGGAAATTCTCTTTGGACTACTTCTGAGATTGATGCGATATTCGCTCTGATGATGACGAACATGTGAAAATTCATAGTAACAAGAGCTGGCTTGATTTTGAGACTCAGACGGACCCTCGCCAAAGAAATACTTTATTTGGTTATGCCAGGAATTCTCGACGCTTACGGGAGCTATGTAACGTATTGCCTGATCGTTGTCATCGTCAAAAGGGGAGATAGCAGGAGTTTTCTCCAGTTTTAGGATTTTAAGAGCCCCGCGAGATGGCGAACAAGTTGTTCAGTATTTCTTCGTTTGTGGAAGAGAAACGCTTGTTGTGGTGTGTCATTTCTTCAGACTCTGGGCGAATTACTGTGGCATTTCTTCAGAGCCCCGTGAGTTGGCGACACTCCTTCTGGTGGCAGTGGCGGTTCAACTCCCGAGGTACAAGTGCTTGGATTTTTTGCTCCCGGGCTTCCCCTGCAGAGACGACGACTCTGAGGCTATCTTCTTCTTTGAAAGAGATGAATGAAGTGATAAGCAAACTTGATTATTCTTGGTTCTTCTTTGTTTTTATGTTGCACTGACTTTTCGCCGTCTTTTCTTTTGTAGATTGAGGCTCAGGTTCAAATTGTCTTTACTTGGAATGATCATTACGTGAGCTTGAAGGACGGGTATCTGACCCTTCAGGAGGAGTTTCGGGCGGCAGCGGGCTCGCTTGTTATTATGAGGGATGATCATGACCGAGACATTTGATGCGCAAAAATTAGATATATAAAATGCAACGCAAGTATACGTGTCGCATCAAGTAATAAAGTAGAAAGTAGAGTGTCGAATCCACATGGACAATATTTTTATTTGAGCTTATGAGTACTAGTAATATTCTTTTCGACTAAGTCAAGCAAAATATAAGTTTTGAAGAGAAATTAAATAAAACTAACTTAAGTAAAATATCAATTTTATATAAAATTGAAATAACACTAACATGCAAATTGTAAATTACTGAGAATTGATAATGATGAGAAATACGAGCTTTGTATATTGATTCTTATCCTTAGCTTGCCTTTGTGTGAAAATACAAATGAACTTAGATTAACTATTATCTTGTGGAAATCCTAAACTTGTGAAGAACATCTCTCAATTTCATCTTCACGTTATATATATTTAGTGAGTAGCTTTAAATAAAAGTTACACAAGTAAACATACGTATACAAGCGAGGATCTTAACTCCACAACTATAACGATAGCGATACGCTAAATCATATGTAGCCAAATTAAATTCTCGAGACTTGCGATCGCAGCTCTCGCATATAGATCACAGTAAAAAACACAAGATGGTAATCTTTTATCGTCATCACTAGAGACGAGAATATAATTTAAGATAAAAACTAATAAAATTCATTTGCTCATGAAAGCATATAGGCAAACTTCAGAAAATTCACAACATATAAAACTCGTTAGAGGATTAGTTCCTCATAGTCGGAAATACATGATTTTGCAATAGGAATTGAACAGCCATGGTAACAAAAAAGAATTATGATACGTAAACCAAAGAGTCGTCGAGATAGCCTGTAGAATTCCGTTGCCCAAGCCACTGTACTTCGCCTTCTATTCTCCTCTTATCTGATCTCCTCTCCGGCTCACTCCTTCTTCGATGATCCTTGCTTCTATATATAGTAATTTGCCTCATAAAGAGCCTTTAATTTGATGAAGAATTGCCTCATTTCAATCTTGTAACCGCCACCAATTTGAATTTAAAATCCCAGTTTTTCGTCAGCATTTGTTGTAGTAATTCTGTCTTAAAAGAGCCTTTAATTCGCAGAAGAAACGCCTCCTTTCGATTTTGTACTCGTCGCCAATTTGAATTTCAAAATTCCAGATTTCCGTCAGCAATTTGTTGCAACAACTCTGTCTCTGAAAAAATAGAAATAATTAAGTAATAAATAATATGTTCGTAACAACTTTGTCTCTGAATAAATGAACATAACTTGGCAGTAACCGACTTGTTGCAATAATATTTCTGAGTACTGGAGTTAATTATAATTTATTCTTCCAACTTGATTCATTTTTTATATTTTTTTCAAAGGAAAATCATAATCTTATGTTTAAAGTCTGAATTTTATCAGAATATAATTAAAACCTTATTTCACTTGATTTTATGATGATTTACAACTTAAATAAGATGAAAGCTTGTAAATAAAATGATGAAATAACTTCTATTTGAGAAGTTATCAACATTTCCCGATTTCGACGAATTGGATCAGAGTTGAAGGCGGAATTGGAAGAGACTCGAGTGTCTTTGGGGGTGGAAAAATCTCTGATGGAAAGAACTACACAAATGCTGAAGCGTGCTCAAGAGGAGACTTCTCGTTTAGAGACAGAGCTTTGTGCTATGAAGGCCCAAGTGGAGGTGTTATCTTTTGATAGCCGTGTATCAGAGTTGAAGGCTGCCAGACTTGCGGAGTACATGAAGTCTCTGATGCGATATCATTGTTTGATTAGCGAGGAGGTTCGCGATGAGATCTAGAGCAAGGGGGTGGAGCCTCAGATGGAGGACGTTCGGGAGATGGCACTCAGGCGTGGAGTTTTGAAGGCTTTTCATCTTGTTGGCAGGTGCGTAGGAAGTGATGTATCCGACGAGAGTTCTGATGTTGACGCGGCTGATGTGTAGCAGTGTTATATTCCTGTATTAGTGTGTTTGCATCTTTTACTTTTCTAGTCTAATATCTTGTATGTCGTCTTTATTGTTTGAAGGTTCTGATTGGCGCGTCTGCACATGTACTTGCATGTTGTTGTGATGATTGCGTTCTTTTTCTTCTTTTTGCCCGAGCGTTGCTTGACTCATGGTGTTGCTTTGTGCGAGCTGTAATTGCGTCTATGGCTGGTTAGTGAACTAGTTCGCACGAGGATCGCTCGCGGATTAATCTGCACGAGGATCGCACACGGCTTAATTTGCACGAGGATCGCTCATAGCTTAATTTACACGAGGATCGCTTGCGGCTTAGTTTGAACGAGGATCACTTGCGACTTAGTCGTGAGGGAGGGGGGTAGGCCCTGACGATGTCGTGGCGTAGAAAGACAGGTTCGGTGAATAGCTTTTGTATTCAAACCGTATGCGCAGTCTTACCGTTTTGCACGAGGATCGTTCGCGGCTTAGTCGTGAGGGGGCAGGCCCTGACGATGTCGTGAGATAGAAAGGAAGGTTCAGTGAATAGATTTTGTATTCAAACTGCATGCGTAGTCTTACCGTTTTGCACGAGGATCGCTCGCGGCTTAGTCGTGAGGGGGCAGACCCTGACGATATCGTGGCGTAGAAAGGCAGGTTCAGTGAATAGCTCTTGTATTCAAACCTCATGTGCAGTCTTACCATTTTGCTCGAGGATCGCGCGCGGCTTAACTCGCTTGAAACTAGTCGGACTCCACTGAAAGGGAAACACAATATTTTATACAAAAAATAGTTCACACAAGTTCAGCCTTGTGGTTTCTACAATATTCGGTTGGGGAACAATGATAAAGTGAAAAACTACCAGTAGAAGGTTATAGTTCAGGAAAAAAAGCGGCGGGAGCGAGTTTGGAAGACGTTTAGGAGTGATTGCTGAAGTATCACGGTGTGATCACAGTCAGTCTGGATGACAAGGAACTGCACATCATAGGTTGCCTGCCCTGACTCCTTTCTAAGTGTGACAGGAAGGACGATGGTGCCTATGACCGGTACTGAAGTTCCCCCTGGGATGCATGCGCTAGTTGATTCTAGCTTGAGGCTGCCATCGGTTAGTTTGAGCTGAAGTAGTGTTGATAGGAACAGTGCGTTCACTGGAATCACTTCATCCACCAAGACTTGGCTTAGTTTAACTTACGGCTCGCCGATGCCGATGGTTATGTTTCTCGTGCTCTAAGCATGAGGTTGCTTCTCCTTTGCTAGGAATTGGTCGACTGCCCCCAGGTTAGCGAGTCGCTGAATTTCTTCCTTTAGATGGTTGCATTTGTTAGTGTTGTGTACATGCCCTTCGTGATATTGGCAATATTTCGATGAATTTCCTCAACCTCGGGCGAGCGACCCGGGCTTGTGCAATGCTGGGTGATCACGAATTGTTTGGAAAATCTCATCCAGTGGGTGCATTGAGTTGCGTGAGTTCTTGATGTCGGCGTGACTTCTTTATTTGACATGTGTTTGCGCGTTGCTTGCAGTTCCTTTTATGTTGCTAGTGTGATTTGCTCTCTTGTTTCCTCTTCTGAGATCCGTCATTCGTTGTGTTTCTGATGTCCCAATTGTATTGTTGACCATCGAGGTAGCGATTTTGCATGTCTAGGGTTAGTAGTGCCGGAGTGGAGGAGCTACTGGTGCTTGAGAATTCCTTTTCAATGTCGTACTACTTATACGGAGCAACTTGGTCGTGGCGAAGAGTTCTCCTGGTGGTGGTGACTCAGTTTGCACGAATGGTGGCGTGGATGATGGCTTTACTTCTTGACATATGGCGAGCATCATGGCTTGGAGTTCATTTATTTGAGTGACGTGTTTGGCGAACATGCCCTCGAGCTTATCCATGGTTGCTACTTGGTCAATCTTGTCCATGCGGGAGGGGGCTGATTCGATGCACCCCTCAGGGACTAGTCCTTCGATGGTTTGAGCGTTCCTTCTTTCCATCGTCTTTAATCCTGAGTACCACTGTGTCGGGGGTACAATCTTCTGAGGATGCTGGGAACTCGCTTCCCACAGACGGTGTCAAACTGTTGCGATCTAACTCAACGTCCCGGTCAGGCCGGAATACTTGGACCTCCTTAGCTCTCGGGACGGTCGAGTGCACACACAGTCAATGAAGTAGATCGATCGTACACACAAAGTTTTAAAGTGGAAAACCCCCTCAACCGGGTAAAAAACCATGTGACCAGATCTATGTCGGTCAAAGTCCACTATTTCTTGGTTATTACAGCTTGTTTGCGGAATCGAAGGTGACATGCCACCTCTCGTTACAATTTTGGGGTGAGAGAACACTTAGCACACGACAGATGACAGACCGTCATGCCGGGTAGGGTTGTAACGATTCGATTTGGTTCGGTTTGTAAGCAAAACCATAAACCGAACCATCCCTATGTGATTCCAAAAATTTGGAACCGAACCAAACCGCTCAAACATTGAAACCGAACCGAACCAAACCAAAAGATTTATAGATAGAGATCATAGATGGTGCAATGATTGAGGCTCAACCACCCAACATGAAAGTGCTGTCTGAACACAATTCCTACCACCTAACCATTTCAAGACTCCAAAATCAAATGAATGAAAATGAAATATTCATCAGCATTGTTTGTTTGGAGAAAAATCAAGATTAGAGATCAACGACAACTTAGATGTTTAATCAAAATAAAAAATAAAAAACTTAAAATATATAAGAGAAATACCTGATGTATGATTAACTGTATGGTTTAATGAAATTTAATTAATAAATTAAATATTTTTATATTCAATGGTTCAGTTTGATTTGACTCGATTTGGTTTGCCACAAAAAATCATAAACCGAACTGAACCGTATGATTTTTCAAAAATCAAAACCGTAACCAAACCGCGGCCTGCTGAAACCGAACTTAACTGTATGGTTTTTCTAAAATCAAAATCGTAACCGAACCGCGACCTGCTGAAACCGAACCAAATTTGGTTCGGTTTTGCTGTTCGGTTGGTTTTGGCTTACAAGCCTAGCATCAGGAGTTTGTTACAGGTTGCACTTTGCGACGATGGGCTTCGTTGAGCGTCTTGCTGATTCTGGATGTGGGAGCGGGGTGTCTGAACTTGCGGTTGCGAGGGCCACTTGAAAATTGAGAGATTGGGCTTCGTCGGGTGGCTTCAACTTGGCTCACACGTGGTCCGGGTGCGGCTCAGGTTCTGCTCGTTGGAGGAATTCGGCAGAGCTTCGACCTGAGGAAGAAGAAGACTCAGAAAAAAAAGGTGAGAAATGATGAGTCCTGATGCTCCTTTTATAGGCTCCAGGGGGTGGTTATGCGGCTATCCGCACACCGTAACCACCCCAACATTAATATTTTCTCATATTTTTAAAGGTGCGTATTTATGATAATTAATCCCGCTATTTGCATCATAAATAAATCATTAAATTATTAATTAAATCCCTCACTAACCCGGTGATTAGTGGGTGGTTACACGTGAATCGGACGGCGGGGAACGTCACCAAATGATCGGATGGCTAGGGAAGAACTCCACGGGCGGCCGACGAACTCGCCGCCGAATTCGCCGGCGAGGGGAGGACCGCCGATGGCGACCGAGGAGGAGCGGTCGGCTCGGCCGCGCGCCGGCGGCCGAGGTAGAGCGGCACGCGCGACCACTCTCCCGGCCACGGCCGGTGGCCGAGGGAGGGAGCGGCATGCGCAGCCGCTCTCTCGACCGCGGCCGGTGCGGCCGCTCCCTCGACCGCGGCCGGTGCGGCCGCTCCCTCGACCGCGGCCGATGCGGCCGCCTGCTCGGTCGCGGTTGGTGGCTGAGGGGGATCGGCCAGCGCTGCTGCGGTGCCGCTCTTTCGGGCCGCGGCCGGCGACCGAGGGGGAGCGGCCCGCGCGACCGCTCTTCCGGCCGCGGCCCTTGCGGCCGCACTCTCGGCCTCGGTCGGCGGCAGAGGGAGAGCGGCCCGAGTGGTCGCTCTCTCGGTCGCGGCCGGTGGCCGAGGGGGAGCAGCGGCCAGGGCCGCCCCCTCGGACGCACGCCGACGGCAGAGGGGGAGCAGCGGCCGGGGCCGCCCCCTCGGCCGCACGCCGGCGGCTGAGGGGGAGCAGCGGCCGGGGCCGCCCCCTCGGTCGCACGTCGACGGCCGGCGTAGTGAAAGGAGGGGGCGGCCGGCGTCCGTGGAGAGGCGGGCCCACAGCGGTTTATCCACTACAGGTGATGGGATCGGCGCGCGGGGGGATCTGGCACGGTGATCGCGCGTGCGGTCAACCCCATGATCTCATTACTTTTGAGGTGGAGATCATGAGTGTATGATTATGTGCACACATATGCTTATAAAATAGATCTCACACTCCATGATCTAGTGAGTTTGGACAAAACGGTACCGTCATAAGATGTATATTTGTCGTGACAGGTTAATACCGCCGTTAGTTTTGAATATAAAAGTGAATAAAATTCCTTACAAGAGACCGAGCGTAAACGAAGGACGGGCTCAAAATGATCGGGTGCAATCACGTCGCTCGCCCCGGACACGGCGGGCCCCGGGTTTAAATAATTTGCACCGCTGCCGGGTCACCCAGGTGGGCCGGGTTCAACAGTGGCCCCGTTGGCAACCTGGACGGCCGTTACGTACGGCAATTTTGTCAATTACTCCCAAGTTCTCCGGTCCTGTAACGGCAAGTTACGGCATTCTATAACCCCGTCGCCCTCTGCGCGGAACTTCTGCCAGCCTGCCAACTAGCAGCTGGGGTCGGGCTGGGGACGAAGCTTGTAGAGATGCATTAGAAATGGACAGGCTGAGGGTGTCGGTGATGGCTGTAACTCGAGCAGCATTTAAGCTACCCGAAGAAGAAGACGATGATAGCCAGCGAGAGAGAGAGAGAAGAGGAAGGGGCTTGCTAGTGTCTGCTGTTAATTTGCTCCGGCTCTGAAGACGGATGGGGGAATCGAGCGGATCCGTCTCCATTGACGTCGAGAGATTCTTGCTCGGGGGAAAGGTCTGCTTGATTCTCAAATTTCGCTGAATTTTAATGCATTTCTTCCCATTTTATCTGAAGGAATGGATACCTAATTTGGCATGTCCTGCTCCGACTATAGCTCGATTCAATTTCAAACGAATAAGCTTTCTAAACTTCGGTTAGTTTGTGGATTTGCTTGCGTTTGCTGCCAGGAACACATTGTGCAGACAAGCCATGGCTGTGCTTCGGTGACAGTGTGTGGCGATCTGGAGAAGCCGGCTCTTGTAACCTATCCTGATGTGGCGCTGAACTGTGAGTTATAAGATTTTAATGAACTTATCTGCTTCGATATCTCCATGGGATTGTCTCAAGCAGAGGTCATTTATTGAATATATCCATTTTTTTTAAAGATTTATGCTTTGTTTCCTTTGAAAATTATGTAATTGAATGGAGTTCAGCTCTAATTAATGGAACTTTTTTGCTTTTCTTAAAATTTTCCCCTAATGTTTGAAGTAGCTTTTCAGCAAGCAATTGGCATTGAAACTTTCAAAGTTTTACAATTGATCATGATGTTGATAATCGAGTGTAGAAGAGGAATAGAAAGATAGGATCACTTGTTGGCTTTGGTTGATCTGCTGAGCAATCCATGCGGTTTTGCCCTTTCTCATAGGCGGCCTTCGAGTGCTTTCCAAGAGGTCATCCATCCCAGGACTACTTCCACCGGAGAGCCCTTGACCATACGACACATGAGTGAGTTTACATGGCTCATCTAAATATGGCTGAGTCCACATGGGACGAAGTATCTTAACTTCTGGGAATATGGTTACATAGAAAGGCGTCCGGGTGTTTGGCGCGCCTCAAACTTTAGGGTGAGTTTCCTAAAATAATCCAGATTGGATAATTCTTAAAGAAACCACAAGTACATGTGGGGAGGCGGTCTAAATTGGAAGAGGATCAGTGCTTCAGAAGAATTAGGATTCAAGACATTTCAGCAAAATTAACTGCACATTGTTAGGGATATAATTCCATTATTTAGGAATCAATTCGCGCGTGTTCTTTAATTGATGGCTATGCATGCCTTGTATTCTTGGAATGAATCCTCACAGATTTCACCCACAATGGTTCAAGGTTGTTGACTTTGTAATTTGCACTTTATAAAGCCCCAAGATATAGAAAATGTTCTCTATTTGTAATTTTTAACCGAATCATATAAATCTTGTATGTTTCTATGTGGGATTTGGTCTAATTTTGTAGTATCCCTCCCAAACAATAAAATGAAACTGAGAGAGGAAACTATGTATCTTATTTCTAGATTTGTGGGGTTTTAACCAGATATGTCATGCTTTCAAGGATTATTCTTTTGCCCGGAAGCTGCGTCTTTGCTTCTGCACAATTTTTGCATTTATCACATCAGTCCTCCTGGACATGAGGTCAGTGATTTTGTTTGCAGCTCCTCTAAGTGCTTGTTTTTTTCCCTTCAGAGGTATGAGTTCTTATTTATATGCATACAGTTAGGAGCTGCTCCAATATCTTCAAACGTGCCAATGCCTTCTGTTGATGACTTGGCAGATCAGGTTGCAGAAGTTCTCAATGTTTTTGGGTAATAGTACATGCCATATTGATAATAATTGATCGTTTGAAGTTCTGATTTCTTCAATAGTCATAATACACTTGGCTGAGAATAGCATTTGGGGAACAAGATGATACATTTTTGAACCATTTTATTTAAGGTCATTTTACTCGGGGTTCCCCTCCAACTTTGCATAGTTAATAGGACTTCCGGTCTACTTTTTAGAAGCACCAACACTTTCCTTTAGAGTGTACATTTTTGTACATGTAAGTTAACATTGTTAGTTTGTGGAACCTGAATCTCTTACTGTTCTTTGGATGTACTGGATGGTCGTCACAGTTTTTATATGTAATTTTCTCGTTTTTTTCGACATTAAATCTTCTTGTTCTTGTCTATACATTTTTTGTGGTTTTTGTGCTTTCATTTTTGCTCTGCGAGTATTTTCCCTACAAACATTGTGAACCCAAAGGGCGTCTCTTGATGTAAAAAGTAGAGGGTGGTCCATATAACTATGCAAACTCGCTGGGTACTTTTTTGTAATTATTCATCTTATTTATTGAAGTCTCTTTCTACATCCAGGTTAAAAGCTGTGATGTGCATGGGTGTTACCGCTGGTGCTTACATCCTCACCCTTTTCGCCGTATGTCCATTTGTTGGTAATGCTAATAGAAGTAAGATAATTCACCAGTATGGTTAACCATGGCTCAACATATTGCAGTCTAAATATCGAGACCGAGTTCTTGGTTTGATTCTCGTCTCTCCCTTATGCAAAGCTCCCTCTTGGTCCCAATGGTTCTACAACAAGGTACCATTTCAAATCCTTCTCCTTTACCAGAAAAAGAAGGAATATGTGATTTCTTAGCACGAAGACCAAATTCTCAATCCAGGTGATGTCTAATTGGCTTTACTTCTATGGGATGTGTGGGCCAGCAAAAGAGTTCTTGCTTCAGAGATACTTCAGTAAGGTAACCAAGATTCAACTCTGCATCAGTGAGAATTATGATATGCATATAGCCATCCATGGCAGGAAGTTCGCGGCAACACAAAAGAGCCTGAGTCGGATATAGTACAAGCTTGCAGAAGTGTGAGTAAATCTTCAATTACTCTTCTTTTTGTACAAGCAAGCTTAAAGATTGCATTTTCCCCCCTGATCTTGCAGCTTCTGGATGAAAAACAGGGCAGAAATGTGTGCCGATTTCTTGAATCTATAAACGGGTACGTCTCTATAACATTTCTTTGTGCATGATTTGACTGATTTTGAACAATTGGTGAAGAATGATCTTGATACAGGAGGCATGACTTGACCAAAAGGTTGAAGAATCTTCATTGCAGGATATTGGTATTTGTGGGAGGTGGTTCTCCATTTTACTCTGATGCATTCCACATGACCTCCAAGCTTGACAGCAGATACACTGCACTCGTTGAGGCATGTATTATTAAGTTTCTCATTATATTTCTTTTTTCTATTTGATTACTGCTGCTGGGTTTGATTGACCTTGATCTATATATATAAATATATCCACACCCCATCCTCGGAATTCGGATTTATTCTACTCTAGACTTAGGCTGTGTTTGGCGCGGCTTATTGCAGCTTATTTGCTCCAATGAGGTTGGACAAAATCGTCATTGTATGTTTGGTATGACAAATGTTACTACCGTTACAAAAAAAAAACTAATTTGGGGCATAAGATTTTAATATGACAATGACATTTTTGTCCAACATCACCAGAGTAAATAAGTCACGATAAGCCGCGCCAAACGCAGCCTTAGAGTGTTAACTTCATACTTCCATAATCTGAAAATGTAGGGTAGGTTCAAGAGAAAGTCTTTATTTATAATATTCAAATGGAAACATGTGAGTACTACTATTCTAAAATTTAAGACTGATTTGTTCCAATTTAACATAAATAGTTGATAATTTTGTGGGAACAACAGCCAATAGGAATTGAAGTTGAATGTGTTAGAACGACAGTGAGCATAAATGATTAGCTTTTATTCATGCCTTGAAGAGAAATAAATAGGTAAACAGAGGGAGACCAATGTACAATTTGAGGATGTGACTAAAAAAAAATCATAATGAGTTTTACATAATGGGCTTTTTAATTCAACAATCGCTTGAGAGCTCTCTACATACAACATCAATCATCACACACCAAGAGCACACTTGATCGCATTAATGTTGTTGACGCCATAAACATAATGGATCTGACTATAACGTACACTCGGTCACGTTGGAGGAGCTCGCAGGTGCAGGCGTGCGGGTCAGTGGTGACGGAGGAGCAGCCGCAGGCAATGGTGGTTCCGATGGAGTATTTCCTCATGGGTTATGGTCTTTACCGGCCGTGCCCGCTAAGTCCGAGCCCACGCGGCCCGCTCAGCCCCTCCTGCATTTCGCCAGAGATGCTGTCGCCGGAGAGCATGGGCGTGAAGCTGAAGCCGATCAGAACCAGATTGCTCTAAAATCCTGATGTGATGGGTTGGTGGCACGTAGCATTGCTGACTTGTCTGCATTCGGCAAAGGCAGCTGTCGGCTGGGGTATATATATATATTTATATATACATGGGGATATACATACATATCAATCATTATACTTTCTCAAGGGAATTTTTTTATATATAAAAATTTGTTTTTTTGCTCGTCTGTAGATAAAATATTATCTTATTTGTTTAATGTTTAATAACCTTTTTCCTTTTAAATATTTCCACATTAGTCAATAAAAACGGTCAACCGCCAGGCTGGGAATTTGTCTCGTAAATGAACTGAAATGGAGCTCAAATGCAAACGAAACCCTAATACGTGTTTAGCACAAATGCAAATGTGCTTAAACTTGATCATTGGTAATTAATTTATGCGTTAATGGCCACCCACGGGGCTTGTATGTGCTAACTATGTATCATATATATATATATATATATATACA
The DNA here is from genome assembly GCA_039513925.1 of Platanthera zijinensis. Lineage (NCBI taxonomy): Eukaryota > Viridiplantae > Streptophyta > Magnoliopsida > Asparagales > Orchidaceae > Platanthera > Platanthera zijinensis. Next base: position 11,348,106 of record CM077086.1, read on the forward strand.
CTAGCATCTTCGAACGGGCTTCGCCCGTTCTCGATGCGTCGCTGCGGGCTTCGCCCGCAATCAAGCAGGCTTCGCCCACTTGGCATTCCGGCGGGCTTCGCCCGCATTCCGGCGGGCTTCGCCCGCCCCCGGCATAATTATTTAAAGTAATAATTATTACTTTTAAATCAAATTATAATTTAATAATTTAAATCAAATTTTAAAAAAAAATTAAAAAAAAACCCAAAATCCCCCCCCCCCCCCCGCTTCGGCCTCCCGCGCCTTCACGGGCACCCCCGCCGCCGCCGGCGGAGGCGCCGGCGGCCTGCCCGGCGCCCACCGGCGGGTTCGCCTGCCTCCGGCGAACCCGCCGGGGGTTGTCCGGCGGCGTGCGGGCAGGGCCACCGCCGGCACGCACGCCGCCGGACAACCCCCGGCGGGTTCGCCGGAGGCAGGCGAACCCGCCGGTGGGCGCCGGGCAGGCCGCCGGCGCCTCCGCCGGCGGCGGCGGGGGTGCCGTGAAGGCGCGGGAGGCGGGATGCGGGATCGGGATTTTTCCTGGAATGAACAGTAACCCTTTTACTGTTTTGGTTATTGGCAGCCCCTCCCTCTTCAATCCGACGGCCAGAAACTGAAATTGCTTGAGCGGACGGTCCGGATTCAATCTACGGTGTGCTTGAAGATATGCATATTGTTTTTAATAATAAAGATATAAGTTATTATTATAAGTACAAACTATTTGGTTTGCGAAATTACATTATTTAATGATTTAGGCTCTGTTTGGCACGGTGGTGGTGGTCATAAACACATGGGTTGTTAAGGATCGTCTAAGTATCTAACAAACATCATTTGTTTGAACATAAAAGTGAATGAAGTTTCTTAGGTGGGCGTTGACAAATGACAATTTAACCCGTGTTCATGACTGTCATCACCGTGCCTAACGGAGCCTTAGTTTCCTAAATATACTTGGTTTTGTCATAAAATGAATTTAAGAGGTTATAATTCTTTTTCAAATTTCTTCCTGCCTTTGGAAACTTTCACCCCATTAGTTTATAAAAACTGCCAAAAAAGTTCATTTGAAAGCAATGTATGAAGTTTAATAATTAATTTGATTTCTTAAAAAAAAAAAATTCATAACATTGGCGGCGACCACGGAGAATGTCTGAGATCTATCGATTCTGCGAAAGTCTTTCTCGTGACTGGGCTGAATTGTGTTTTTTCGGCTTGTCTGTGGTTGATTTGAGTGAGGGAAAAATTATAAATCCTTGTTCGTTTGGGAGGAATTGAGAAGAGAGAATTGAAATTGAAGAATCAATCTCAATTACATTGCTCTGCGCTCCGATTTTTTTAGGCGGAAATTGAATTTGGCTCAATTCCACATGAATTCATTTTTGTCTACTGGAGAGTCAATTTGGTTATCTTCATTAAATGAAACATCCACATTCTTGAGAAGAAAGCACACAATCCAGTTGTTCTTCAAATGGAGGGGTAACTAATCTATAAGTTTTTTTAATAGAACCTATTTTCAAATTTTTAAGATTGTTCATCTTCTGAATTTTTGTCTTGTAAATGAGCACCTACAATGAATATTTTTGTCTATGCAAGAACAGCAGTCTATCCATTCCAATTCATGTGATAGAATTCTTGACTGCAACCGAACATTAAAATTGAAATTGTCTTTGTTGCGGACAAACTCGACGCCCTGGTCGGACCGGATAATCTTGGACCGCCTTAGCTCGCGGAGCGGTCAAGCGCGCACACAGTCAGTTGGAAAAGGGGGAATGAACACAGAGAGTTTTAGCGTGGAAAACCCTTCAACCGGGTGAAAAACCACGTGACCGGGTCGCTGCCGGTCAAAATCCACTAGATTGCTGGAGGTTACAATTTGATGGGGGAATCGGGGCGACAGGCCGCTCCCGTTACAATCTTGAAGAGGGGGAGAGTGTATGCAGCCGTTGGTGGGCAACAGACTGCCTCACCAACGGGACTTGGATGGTGGAATGCGCGGGACGCTTTAGGCGCGTGCGCTCAGAGGCGGTGTGTATTCCAGGGTGGTTGCTGCTTCCCTTGCTCGTCTTTCTCTGTTCTGGGGGAGCTTCCTTTGCGATTGAGCGCTGGTGGGGTGCCAATAGCCGATGACGGGGCTGACGGCCAATGACGGGTGCTGATAGCCGCTGGCGGGTGCTGATAGCCACTGGGGGCCGCTGGAGATCTCGGGTGCGCGGACATGCTGTGCGCGCCGGTCGCGCGTGCTGCACGCGCAGGCGGCCCGCGCGCTGGCCGCGCGCGCGCTGGCCGCACGTGTGCCGGGCGCGCGCTGGCTGGCTGCGCGCGCGCAGGCCGCGCAGGCCGGCCGCGCGCGTGCAGGCCGCGCAGGCCGGCCGCGCGCGTGCAGGCCGCGCGCGCGCTAACTGCGCGCGCCCTGGCCGCGCGCGCGCAGGCCGCGCGCGCTGGCCGCGCGCGCCCTGGCCGCGCGCGAGCTGGCCGCGCGCCCTGGCCGCGCGCGCGCTGGCCGCGCGCGCCCTGGCCGCGCAGGCCGCGCGCGCGCTGGCCGCGCGCGCCCTGGCCCGCGCGCGCCCTGGCCGCGCAGGCCGCGCGCGCGCTGGCCGCGCGCGCCCTGGCCGCGCAGGCCGCGCGCAGCGCGCGCGCAGGCCGCGCGCGCCGCGCGCGCGGGCTGCCCGTACGCGCGCGCGCGGGTCGCGCGCGCTGGCCGCGTGCGTAGGCCGGTCCTGGCGAGGCTATGCGTGCGCGCAGGTTATGCGCGCGCGCCGGCGGTGCTTGTGCGGAGGTCGTGTGTGCGTACAGGCCGGGCGCACGTGCATGTCGTGCGCGCCTGCAAGCCGTGCGCGGTTATGGAGGAGGTTGTGCGTGTGAATAGTTACGTAATTTTACCACTTTTGGACTGACTAGTTTTTTGTGGTGCGCAGGTACCGAAGCGCTCTGCTGGACCAATGCGTCTACGCTCCTCGTTGACTGAAGATGGTGTGGCTATTTGGAGAACGAAGTTCGGACTTCCTCCTGACTTGGAGGTGAGGATCCCGCGTCCCGAGGAGCGGGTTCAAAATCCTCCCCGTGGTTGGCTGACTGTCTGCGAAGTGTCGCTCAGATCTGGTTTCCGTCTTCCTCCCTGCGACGAGGTGGTGGAGATTCTGAAGTTTTGCGGAGTTCCTATTTCCCAGTTTGCTCCAACCGGGGTTACTCGTATCATGGGCTTGATTGCTTTTCTTCGTGAGCACGGGGGCTCTCTTTCTCTAGACCAGTTTCGGGATTGGTGCGACGTGCGCTTTGATGGTGGTGAGAGGATCGAGGTGCGCAGCAACAAGGTTTGGCTGGAGTTTGAGTCCCGCAAAGATCGTCGTCATGGTAACACTTTGTTTGGATATGTGAAGAACTCTTGGGGTCTTCCTGAGGTGTGGAATGCGCTTCCTGATCGTTGTCGCCGTGTGAAAGGGAGGGAGCGAGACTTCTCTCCTGTGCTGGGATTTTCCGAGCCTCGTGAGTTGGCTAATCGTCTCTTCAATATATATGCGTTTGTCGAAGAGAAGCGATTGTTGGGATGTGGTATTTCTGTTGGCACGGGACGGGTGGTGTCGTCTTCTCAGGGAGGGGGCCGCAAGAGAAAAGCGGTTATGGCCCCCGTTAGTGATGTTGACGTTGTGGTGGTAGCCTCTGATGATTCAGTCCCAGAGACGCAGTTACCTGTTTCCCCGGCTCCACGGGCGCTTGCTAGCGCAGCGGTTCCCCGGATGTCTTCCTCTTTGAAGGCGATGAGTGACGCGGTAAGTTGGTGCCTTACTGTTTCTTCCTTCTTCTTTTATTTTTTGTTTGAAGGAGGCTAATTGCGTGTTTTTCTTTTTGCAGATCGAGACTCAGGCACAGATAGCGGTCACCTGGAACGATCATTACGTGAGCCTGAAGGATGGATATCTCGCTTTGCAGGAGAAGCTTCGATTGTCGATGGGCTCACTCTCTTCTCTCAAGGAAGAACATGATCGGGACATCGCGCAGTATCATCGAGTTGGGTCAGAGCTGAAGTCCGAGCTAGAAGACGTGCGTGCTTCCTTGGACGTGGAGAAAGCCGTGGTGGAGAGGACTGCCCAGATGTTGAAGTATGCGAGGGAGGAGATATCTGGCTTGGAGACTCAGTTGCATGCGGCGCGAGATAAGGTTTCAGGCCTTGAGACCCAGCTTTGTGCGGCGAGGGCGCAGGTAGAGATGTTATCTTCGGATGACCATACATCAGAACTGAAGGCCGCAGGTCTTACGGAGTACTTGGAGTCCTTGGACTATATGCAGGATCGTAGCCTGATCGCGGAGGAGGTTCGTGATGATATTTGGTCTAAGGAAGTAGAGCCTCAGATGGATGACATACGCCAGTTAGCGCTTCGTCGTGGTGTTTCGAAGGCCTTTCGCTTCATAGGGAAGCATCTCGGGTGTGATACTTCCAGTTTCAGCTTTGCAGATGTTTCAGATGATGAGCGTTCTAGCTCGGATGCTGATGATGTGTAGCTGCAGTGCTTATCTGCCGTTGTATGTCTCGTCATTTCTTTGTAGTCATTTGCTTCTGTTATAGCTTTTGAGATTGTCGCCGTTAGGGCTCCAATTCATTGTTTTCTATGATAGCCTTACTTGTATGTCGTTATCATGTGTTTTGCACAGATGCATTTTGACACGAGATGGTTGTTGGTGGGAGTTGATCTTTGTCATGGTGTATTAGTATGGGAGTGACCCATGGCTTAGTGTGTGGGCCTGGCTCGCGGCCTAGTTTGTATGAGGGCTTCTTCGTGAGGGGGTCAAGTCCTCACGGTGTTGCGTGGAACAGGTTCACGGCTTTTCGCGCGAGACGGGCTCGTGGCTTCTTCGTGAGTGGGGCAGGCCCCCACGGTGTTGTGTGGAACAGGTCCACGGCTTTTCGCGCGAGACAGGCTCGTGGCTTCTTCGTGAGGGGGGCAGGCCCCCACGGTGTTGCGTGGAACGGGTCCACGGCTTTTCGCGCGAGACAGGCCCGCGGCTTCTTCGTGAGGGGGGCAGGACCCCACGGTGTTGCGTGGAACAGGTCCACGGCTTTTCGCGCGAGACGGGCTCGCGGCTTCTTCGTGAGGGGGGCAGGCCCCCACGGTGTTGCGTGGAACAGGTCCACGGCTTTTCGCGCGAGACAGGCTCGCGGCTTCTTCGTGAGGGGGGCAGGCCCCCACGGTGTTGCGTGGAACAGGTCCACGGCTTTTCGCGCGAGACAGGCTTGCGGCTTCTTCGTGAGGGGGGCAGGCCCCCACGGTGTTGCGTGGAACAGGTCCACGGCTTTTCGCACGAGACGTGCTCGCGGCTTCTTCGTGAGGGGGGCAGGCCCCCACGGTGTTGCGTGGAACAGGTCCACGGCTTTTCGCGCGAGACAGGCTCGCGGCTTCTTCGTGAGGGGGGCAGGCCCCCACGGTGTTGCGTGGAACAGGTCCACGGCTTTTCGCGCGAGACGGGCTCGCGGCTTCTTCGTGAGGGGGGCAGGCCCCCACGGTGTTGCGTGGAACAGGTCCACGGCTTTTTGCGCGAGACAGGCTCGCGGCTTCTTCGTGAGGGGGGCAGGCCCCCACGGTGTTGCGTGGAACAGGTCCATGGCTTTTCGCGCGAGACAGGCTCGCGGCTTCTTCGTGAGGGGGGCAGGCCCCCACGGTGTGGCGTGGAACAGTTCCACGGCTTTTCGCGCAAGACGGACTCGCGACTTCTTCGTGAGGGGGGCAGGCCCCCACGGTGTTGCATGGAACAGGTCCACGGCTTTTCGCGCGAGACGGGCTCGCGGCTTCTTCGTGAGGGGGGCAGGCCCCCACGGTGTTGCGTGGAACAGGTCCACGGCTTTTTACGCGAGACAGGCTCGCGGCTTCTTTGTGAGGGGGGCAGGCCCCCACGGTGTTGCTCTGATTAGCGCCATATGTTTCATTTGATCGTACGATCTCCGTGCGGGCGAGTCATTTTCTCGATTCAAAGAGAAGAATAATATAAAATGAATGAAGTAATTTGAGAACGGTGATAACATGCCCGGGGTTGGTCCCATGGTTTAAATAGTTTAAAGCGAGATGATGGTTCTTACTAGCTCAGACGGGCGGATTTCTATAATTTTTAATAAACACAATCATCAAATGAAGGAAACGACTTAAGGATGGAGGTGGCTTGAGCAGGATTGGAAGACATCCCAGAGTGACTGCTGGAGTATTGCTGTGTAGTCGGAATCGGCTTGGACGACGACGAACTGTACGTCGTAGGATGTCTGTCGGTGTGCATCTTTGAGAGTGATTGGGAGAGTGATGGTGCCGATGACTGGTACCGGGTGATCTCCGAGAACACGAGCGCTTGCAGATGTTAGTTTGAGATTTCCGGCGGTGAGCTTGAGCTGAAGCAGAGTTGATAAAAATAGTATATTGGTGGTGACTTCCTTGTCCACTAGAACTTGATTCAGTTTGGTGGGTGGTTCGCCAATCTTGACCGTCGTGCATCTTATGTTCTGGTTGTCAAGTGGTCTTCTTCTTGATAGGAATTGATCAACTGCTCCTAAGCTGGCCAGTCGTTGGATTTCTTCTTTTAATCCATTGCATTCGTTCGTGTTGTGGCCGTGACTTCGGTGATATTCGCAGTATCTTGCCTGGTCTGCCTTGGGGTTCGGCCGCGACGCTCTCGGTCGTTGAAATGATGGATTATTCTGAATTGCATACATCACATTAGTGCAGGTAGTATTCAGAGGGATGTATTCCTGGAGTGAATGTTGCCCCCCATTCCTCGGAGGGCTGTGCTGACTACCATCGAGGCGACTCCGATTCTGGCGTCGTTCTTTTTGCATCGTATGGGTTGGTTCGCCTTCTTTCTCCCTCTTCTGTCTTCTGCTTGGTCTCAGATTTTCTGGTGAGGGCTTTTTGATTGTCATGAACCTTTTGATGAAGAGGGCGGCAAGTTCGATATAGCTGTCAGTATCTTCTCTTTGTATGGATTGAAGCCAAGTCCGAACTTCTCCTATTAGTGTTGTTGAAAATACTCGGATCATGAGTTGATCTGAGGCATTGCGAGCGTGCATGATGGCTTCAAAATGCTCCAGGTGTGCGAGTGGGTTGCCTGTCCCACTGAAACTAAGGATTTCTGCGTCTGTGGCTGTGCAGGATCTAGGTAAGTTATCGTTAAGTAGGTATTCATCTGGTTCCTGCTTTGTGGCATAAGTGTCAGGGGCCATTGTGTTTCCAGCGCTTTCTTTATGATGAGGACGTGTGAGGTAGTGGCCATACATCTCCTGGAGTGATGTTGCAGGCACGGGGGAGCTATTTGTGCTTGAGAATTCCTTTTCTATGTCGTATTCTCTGTATAGGCCAGGCCTGGCGGGGGCAGGGAGTTCTTCTGACGGCAGTAAGACAACTTGTTCAAATGGTTGAGGCGTCTTTAGGTGGTGGAATGTCGGCTTATTCTGTGCCGCATGGGTTGCATCAACGTGGATGGTGCTGGGAGGGGAGTATCCTTGAGGTAGATGCTGCCCCCCAGTTCCTGAGGGGTCTTGCTTTTGAGGGGCAGGCTGACGCCACTCTTCTTGTCCTGTATTAGTTTGCTCTTTTCTTTGCTGGGATTCTGGCGTCGGGTTCAGCAGTGAGAGAATGACTGGTGCCCCCAAATTTCGGAGTAAGGTGAGCATTTCGGTTTGTAGTTCTTCCATCTGGCGGATACGTCCTTCCAAGGCGGGTGCGGGAGCTAGGGCTGCTCCCGTGGTTAGTGGTACGTCTACCGGGGAGTGAGATCGTGCAGGCTCAGTGTGTCTGCCAAGTGCGGGTCCTTCGGCTATGCGAGCACTCCTCTTTGCCATTGCAGTAGTAAGGACGATGAACTTGCTCTGCGAAGAATATTGGGAATGTTTCCCACAGACGGCGCCAAACTGTTGCGGACAAACTCGACGCCCTAGTCGGACCGGATAATCTTGGACCGCCTTAGCTCGCGGAGCGGTCGAGCGTGCACACAGTCAGTTGGAAAAGGGGGAATGAACACAGAGAGTTTTAGCGTGGAAAACCCTTCAACCGGGTGAAAAACCACGTGACCGGGTCGCTGCCGGTCAAAATCCACTAGATTGCTGGAGGTTACAATTTGATGGGGGAATCGGGGCGACAGGCCGCTCCCGTTACAATCTTGAAGAGGGGGAGAGTGTATGCAGCCGTTGGTGGGCAACAGACTGCCTCACCAACGGGACTTGGATGGTGGAATGCGCGGGACGCTTTAGGCGCGTGCGCTCAGAGGCGGTGTGTATTCCAGGGTGGTTGCTGCTTCCCTTGCTCGTCTTTCTCTGTTCTGGGGGAGCTTCCTTTGCGATTGAGCGCTGGTGGGGTGCCAATAGCCGATGACGGGGCTGACGGCCTATGACGGGTGCTGATAGCCGCTGGCGGGTGCTGATAGCCACTGGGGGCCGCTGGAGATCTCGGGCGGCGGCCGGTGGTTGGCGGCGAGAGGCGGCCGCTGGTTGTTGGCGACGAGGGGTGGCCGCCGGCGGAGAAGAACGGGAGAGCTCCCACCTGAGGAAGAAGAAGGGGGGGAAAGCGTAGGAGAAGAAGATGATCAAATGAGGAGCCCCTGGGGTCCTTTTATAGGCTCCAGGGGGAAGTTACGGCGGGCCCCACCACTAACATAGTGGGTTAGTGGGTGGTTTTGCCCCGATCGGACGGCCGGCGGGGCCTCCCCCTCGATCGGACGGTGGGGAAGTCATCCCGAGGTGGGGCCGCCCGGACGATGCCGACGGCGAGGAGGCGGCCGGACACGGCGGCGGCCGGCCATGGCCGAGGCCGGTCACGGCTGCGGCCGGCCATGGCCGCGGCCGGCCATGGCCGGGGCCGGCCATGGCCCGGCCGGGGCCGGCAATGGCCGGGCCATGGCCATGGCCGAGACCGGCCATGGCCGGGGCCATGGCCGAGGCGGGCCATGGCCGAGGCCGGCCATGGCCATGGCCGAGGGCGGCCATGGCCGAGGCCGGCCATGGCCGAGGCCGGCCATGGCCGGGGCCATGGCCGGGGCCATGGCCTCCGCCGGCCATGGCCTAGGCTGGCCATGGCCTAGGCCGGCCATGGCCGAGGCCGGAGGGGAACCGCCGGCGGCGGTTCCTTCCCCTAAAGGTGGGGAGAAAGGGAGCCCACTCCCATGATCTCTATGAGAGATCATGGGGGTTAGGGGGGCCCACCCATGATCTCCATTGATGGGGATCATGGGGGTCTCCTTTTCCTTATAAATTAGGGTGGAGCCCATCCGTCTTAATTCCAATTCCTGAATGAATTGAAATTGTCTTGATTTCAATTCATGCAGGAATTAAAATTGAGCCTCACATCAAGCAGAATTTAGTCATTGTTTGGCATGGTGGCGGCGTCGGTCGCCGGTCGTGAACGTGGTGGTCATGAACCTCATAGGCTCACCGCTCATAGTGTTTTTTAAACGAACTCACCGGAGCAAATAAGTTGCGCCAAACGAAGCCATGGGGCGCCCTCTGTTTGTCGCAGTTAACTATATAATACTTACATGAGCATATATGATGATGGTTATTCGCAACTTTGTTTTATAAAAAATAGGATCTGTGGTCACAATCGGGGTTGATAACAGTTATCGTCCTTCCACCGCTCTCCCAAACACTTTATTTTTTAACAACTACGATGGCAAACTTGACAGAAAAGCAAAAAAAAAGAGGCCAATATGGATTGACCAAAATAGCCTGAGAGCTTTGGTTAGCCAGTTAGCTGATGTAGTACAAAGGGTCGGGCAACTTGAAGGTGCGCTCGCCCTCGGGTGAGCCCAAGATATCGCTCCACTGATCGCCGATGTTGCCCACTATTCTGTACCCCTGCTCCGTCAACTTCAGCCTCTCAGATGATTTGAATTGCAGCGCATTTTCGTGAGCCAATGCCCCATTCCCGCTATGTAAAATAGATAAATATTAAAAACAAATGATGGAATAAAATAAGATAGCTTGTGAGTAGCCGGTTAGTTCGAAAGCAAAATAGTTAATCGATTCATGAAGATTCGATTAAAATTCGTATTTATCATATTCAAATTCAAGTTCAAATTAAAATATTATTTGAATCCGAATTTGAAAAATATTATCTCAGTTGTCAAAATTCACGAATAGTAGAAATATCTACCGTATATTATAAGGGAAAATCACCATTTAGTGCAACATTGGTATTTCCTAAAATGTCTTTACATCAAAGGGTGTTTTACCCCACCAAAAGGTGTTTTAACCTTACATATAAGATCTATATCTTATATTATAAGGTAAAATCACTCTTTGGTGCAACATTGACATTTCTCAAAATGCTCATGTATCAAAAGGCGTTTTATCCTTATATATATAAGATATGTATCTTATATTATAAGGGAAAATCATCCTTTGATGCAACATTAACATTTCTCAAAATGCGGCCCGTTGCTGTCACTCGTTAGTCGTTATATATAAAGATAATATTGTCTTCGGATGAAAATCTTTTTTAGTCCATAATTTGAAGAGAATTTAAATTTGAATTTAAATCTCAATCTCAATGAATCTAAATTCAACTACAGAATTTTTTGACGAATCCGTAGCTGAATTTAAAATATTTGAATATCATCAAAATATCTGTCAATTATGAGAAATTTGTGTTGAATTGAGAAACAACTAACCGTAAAATATCATCAAAATATTTCCATAAATTAATTCCAATGAATTAATTAGGAATTTCGTCCGTATTACATTAGATGATTAGATTAATAAACACAATATATTATAATATTTTTGATAAAAGAATTTGAATTTCTTGCTCGCCTGGTTATTTTATTTCAGGTGACTCACCGAAGTATGAGCTTCTCCCAGGAATAGTATCCGGCCTTCTTAAGATTAGAAGCGGTGATCTGTCTCTGCTCCTCCGCCCTCCCGGTGAGAAACACCACCTTTATCCCCAGCGAGAGGAGCTCTTTGTACAGCTTCAGGCTCTCCGGCAATGGTGGCGCCGTTCCCGTCGCCACCCACGTGTCGAACAAAGTTGCGTTGAAAGGCTCCACTCTGTCAAATTTAGGCAGCTGTTATTAGCACTACATAAATCGATATTAGCACTGAAAACATGAAATTTTATAGGATTTTTTTAATGAGCACACGCTTTCCCTATTCCGCCGCACACAGAGACCGCCACCTTCCTCATGCGATTCTCCCGCAGCCAAGTTTCCTGCGGCCCACCCCCTCCCCCACGACCCTCCCCCTCCAAGTGGCCGGTGAACCTCCTGATAACTCTGGCGAATGCTCTTGTTCTTACTGCCCCCTTCCTCTCGCGGCGCAGCCGACTCCCCCGCGACCCTCCCCAATCGAAGCGGCCGACAAACTCCGGCCTTTAACTCCGGCAAGTGCCCTTTTCCTGCGAGACCAAGTAGCAGCTGACGACCACCCTATGAACCAAAATCTATTTGCTGTGTGGGGCATGCCGTAGTTTGGGAGATTTTCTCCTCTTTCACAAGGCAAAAATTATTTGTTCTTGCAGAAATCTCAAAGGTAACTCATCTTCTTCGCCGCCTTGAATCATTTTTTTAGAATTTCATTGTTAAAATTTTAGGTTATTCTTCTAGATTTTTATATTGTTGTTGAGGAGAATAAATCAAGAAAATAATACTACTACACGCCTACAACTAATCGGTATGAAAATATGCAGTAAAAATTTAATTAAAATTATTTGTGATTATGCTTTGTGATTTACTTGTATTTCTTATTATGTGAAGATCCCAAAAACATAGTAGATGATAAGGTTTCCAAAATCGAAGTTAATTTGAGCATGCATTTTCAAACCAATAAAGCATTTGGTTCGAAGTTGATTTGAGCACACATTAAAAGATACACCTTGAGTTTGTCATGTGAACATGAGCTATATCCTTACATCACAAATTCAAAAGCAATTTCGTTATGATTAATAAATTCACATTAGAAACAACTTTTATTAAATGACAAAATTGAAGTTGACATTGAACTTGAAGCAATTATGTTAAAATTTTGACTCAAATGAACAACAACAAAAAAAAGAAATAAAACAAAAATTAAGAGAGATTATATATCCAACAACTATTTACACAAATGAACCATCTATTCCATCAAAGTCAAGGGGAAAGCCTAAAGGCAGTTACAAAAAATTTAAAGTGCAGGTTCTGTTAACTAAGCAGTTACCTTCATATATTTGAATATGTATTGATGGAGGAAATTTTTTTGAAAATTACAAAAAACAAAGAAAAAATAAATTGGTTATTCAAAAGGGGACGGTTTGTGGATAGAGTACGGAACCAATTTATGTCATTTTGGTCGGAGCACATTATCGATGAATTTGATGTGATGAGAGACAGTCATTGTGGGTGTCAGGTCATTAGTTATGCTTTGAATGTCCATGGTGATTGACAACAAGTGAGAAATGATTTATATTGGAAAGTACAAAATCATGGAAAGTATGGTCAAATTTTTGGCCGTCATAGATATGAGAAATTATTGGAGAAAGTCAAGTGCATTGAAATACTGACATCATATGAGAAATGGATGACAAGGTCTGATATGGGTCTTGTAATTAGTTCATGCTACAACTTTACTCTAGTTCAACTATCAAAAGTGCAAAGTTTGACGTTCTTCCCACTACATTCCGCTATACCGGAGGTGGCACACGTGGTTTGCATGGGATTTTTGAATGAAAATCACTTCATTCAATTGACATTAAATGAGTGCAATCCAATACCACACATTGTTCCGACATGGATGAGGTATCATGAAGTAGTTGTCGAAGTTTGGGAAATGCACTACAAATCAAGGATTGCAACTTCTCAACCTAACACTGGATACACTATGTTAGTGGAGTTGGACGAGAGAGCATAAGGATGGTATATGTTCTTATAATCTTACTATAATGGTTCAATTTTTTTTTAAGATGGTCATATTTAACATATTTTCTTTCTTTTGGGTAGGTGTTACGGCTACAAGACCTCTACAATGAAGAGTCAGAGATTTACATGCATATATATAATCTTGGTACATGTTATTAATGCTTGACTTATACAATATTATATATATAGTCCTAAAACTTTTTTTTGTAGGTGTTTTAATGAAAGAGAATCAAATTTTTTTGGGTCCTAATAACTTTTTTGGACATTATATTTCTGAAAATGTGTTATCTTTTATGTCTTTTTCTATAATATTTTAGTAAAATTTTGGACTCAGAAAATATTACAAATATTACTTGCGGATAGTAAAAGATATTTGCTTGCGAATAGACAGTAACTTAAAACAGTGCTTGCAAATATCATCGAGTGCTAATATAAAAAATAATAGTGCTAATAACAACGACCCAAATTTAACCACACTGCCTATTTATTTAACTCGAAATTAAATTCGTAGGTAATATTTATATATTATTTTAATTAATGGGTTAATTACGTGGACCTTTCGAGTTTGCATAATTACAGGTTGCACCCGTCTATCTTTCAAAATTACGTTCGGCATGGCGGTGGTAATCATGAACACGTTGGTTATGAATCGTCTTTTATGAACGTTCAACCTCATCTAAAGAACTTCATCCACTTTATGTACAAAACTAGTTTTTTTTTTTTTTTTTTTGTGACGGTTATAATCGCTGTCAAGTCAAACATGCATTCTATGACAATGGTGTTTTATCCAAATTCACCGGTGCAAAAAAGTCATGTCAAACGGAGCCTAAGTTTATCAATTTATAAATATGTTTCTTCTATCAAAAATACGAATGAAAAATAATAAAATCAGCTAAAATATTTTATAATATTCCAAATTTATATTTTTATAATAATTCTAAATTTTTTACAAAGAATAAGAATTAATACACCTCTTTTAATATTAAGTTATTACAAAAAAAAAATTGAATATTATCAAATAATTTGATATAAAGAAGGGAGAAGCCACCTCTTTTAAGGTAGAGTTGTTTCAAAGGAGAAAATTTGATTATCATATTTCTAAGGGAAATTCGCACATGTTTTCGTAAATCAGAGAAATGTAGAGGGAGATAAATAAAGGCGATTGTTATTCGCACTACAGTTTTGATTATTCACACATGTTTTTTCCTAATTTTTCACGTCTTTTGGAAATACGTCTTGTACATGCATTTTTAAGAAAAGTGTTCAACATCAAAGTGGTAGATCTCGATCCATCGAGATCTACAACTTTGATGTTGAACACTTTTCTTAAAAATGCATGTACAAGACGTACTTTTGAAATACACCCAGATTTCGTGCCTTTTAGAAATACGTCTTGTACATGCATTTTCAGGAAAAGTGTTCAACACGAAAGTTGTAGATCTCGATGAGATCTACAACTTTCGTGTTGAACACTTTTCGTAAAAATGCATGTACAAGACGTATTTCTAAAAGCCGCGAAAAATTAGGAAAAAAAATATGTGCAAATAATCAAAACTGTAGTGCGGATAACAATCGCCTAAATAAAATTTCAAAACATAGAGGGGTGCAATCTGTAATTATGCAAACTCCTAGGGGGAGGTTCAGGTAATTAACCCTTTAATTAATTTATTAGTTTAGCTCTTTAGCTAATTATGCTGAATTAATACCCGAAACCATGGCGAGAGTAGTAAGGCAGGTTGGAGAGCGACGTCTCGTCGACATCGAAAACCCAAATTTGCTTCCCGCCACCGCTCGAAATCTGGAGGCCGCGTGCGTACTCCGCCGCGGCGGCGGCGACGGCGCGCGAGTCCTCGCGGTACCGACGGCCCATCATGTAATGGCCGAAGTAGGATTCGCAGCCGGCGGGCACTGTATTCCACCCGCGCAGGCTGTTCGTCTCCACCCCAAACTGCCAGCTCGAGCAGGAAACGCCCTTCACCTTCACGGCCGCGCCGGCGGAGCCCATCACCGGCCGGAGGAGGTGGATTTGCCGTGCCGGTGCCGCCGACACCTGCATCGGGGGGACGAGGCCGAGGAGGGCGGGAAGGAGGAAGAGGAGTGGAAGGAGATTCATGGTGTGAGACTGTGAGTGGTGGTGACGGTGGTGAAAGGGGGTTTTGTAGCAGGGCGGGAGAAGTTGTTTCTCCACGGTGTTAATTATATGATTAGAATTACCGGCGGGGCACCGGAAAATCCCCAAAATAATACTGGCTGATTAATTTCTCCATTGAAAAATAATTAATATTTTTAAGTAATAAATAAGTCCGTGTTGCCGTTGAAGGGAAGTCTATAATAAATGAGCATTTGCTACCAATATAAGGACAAGAAATTTAAGGGGATTGGTTGGTGTAGATTGTAGAGTACTATTTTACTATAAGCAGATAAATTTTTTAGATTTTTTTTTTGCTTTTCAGAACTCTTACCTGCAAACCAATATAATTTATATGTTTTCAAACACTGTTGTGGTAGAGCCCTCTTCTAGCGGCAGCATGTACCCTACTCCGCTTAGTTCTAGGGCTAATATCGAATCGAGTTCGAGTGATTTTGTCTCGGCTTGAAATCGAATTTTTCGAGTCGAGTCGGCTCGAAATCGAATCAAAATGACTCGATTCCGAGTCGGTTCGAAATCGAATCGAGTCGGCTCGAAATAGAATCGGGTAGGCTCGAAATCGAATCAAGTTAGCTCGAAATTGAGCAATTTTTCGTTTTATTCCTACTTTGCTTAAAATTAAATTGGACAACTTATACATTTAGCAAATGAAACACTTAAAATCTTCGTTCTTTTTATTTAGGTTTAAATTTTGTTATTTTTAATCTTAAAATAAGGATATATAAATACATAATTCTTTTAATTAATTCCAGTTGATTCGAATCATATTTCGAGCGATTCAGGACTGACTCAAAATCGACTCGAAATTAGATTCGAGTCAAACTGAATCGACTCAAATTGAGTCGAATCAATTTTAACTGATTCCGATTTGATTCAATTTTCGAACGATTTTCGAGCGACTTTCGAGTTTCGAATAATATGCTCAGCCCTACTTAGTTCCGGTCTTATTCATGACAGTATTGACCAGTTGGACCTGTATGTAGGGCCGCAACACCTGCGTCATAACTTTCATAAAAGTACTCGGGGCATTAGATAGCCCAAATGGCATGACCAGCCACTCATACAGACCATCCTTGGTCTTAAAGGCCGTCTTCCATTGTTCTCCCTCGCGAACTCGTATCTGATGGTACCCGCTACAAAGGTCGATCTTGGAAAAGATCTGGGCACCAGATATAGTATCCAGCAAGTCATCGAGTCGCGGGATGAGGAAATGGTACTTAACCGTGATTTTATTAATGACCCAGCTATCAATGCACATACGCCAACTACCGTTCTTCTTAGGGGTAAGAAGGGCAGGAACCGCACATATTGGGAGAAGAGTGAAGGACTTGATTTTTTTGTCAACAAGTTCTAATGTTGAGAAGATGAGGGCTAACGACAGCGCAGTTATCTGGCATGAAAGACTGGGACATGTTAGGATGGATAAACTAAAGGCTATGAACGCAAGAGTCCTGGTGAAAGACCTGTCTAGTCTTTCATCTCTGGTCGAAGATTATGTTTGTGCAGGGTGTCAGTATGGAAAGGTTTATCGTCTTCCATTTGACAAGTCCCTATCCAGGTGCAAGGTCCTGCTAGCTAGAGTGCATCCACGGTGATCTGATAGGACCGACCGTCACCCTCAGTCTTGGAGGAAGCAGATACATGTTGGTCTTGGTTGGTGATTTCACCATATATATTTGAGTATATTTTTTGAAGGAGAAGTCAGAGGTTTTCCAGAAGTTTATGGAGTTCAAGAAGCTCGTGGAAGACCGGCTTAATATGCAGATAAAGAGGTTGAGAACAGATAATAGAGGAGAGTTCACTTCAAATGAGTTTTTCAACTTATGCAGAAAGCATGAAATCCAGAGAGAGTTTTCTTATGCACATACTCCTCAACAAAATGGAGTTGTAGAAAAGAAGATCTATCACCTGGAGGAGACCTGCAAGTGTTGGCTTCACTCTAAAGGAATTTCCAGATCCTTTTGGGCGGAGGGAATGGCATGCGGAGGTTACGTCATCAACCAGATTCCTCCAAATCCCAACAACATGAGTCTCCACATGAGCTCATATTCAAGGAGAAGCCCGACATGACACACCTTTAGGTTTGGATCCACCTGCTATGTGCATGTTCCAGATGCTCTTATAACTAAGCTGGATGTGAAGATAAGGAAGTTTGTCTTTATTGGCTATGACAAGAAGAAGAAGGGTAGGAAGCGCATAGACCCTGAGACAAAGAAGTTTGTTGCCTCAAGGAATGTGGTAGTTGATGAGTTGACGTCATACCAGGGTAGTTCCTTTGTAGAACTACATGAGAGCAATGTGGATGGAAGGCGAGAAGAAGCTGCTAGTGATCTTCTGGTGGAGTTATCTATGTCTCTAGGAGCTCCGGTTACATCTAGCTCAGGGGCAGGTGCTTCTGGTTATGGATGTAGGGTAGCGATGCTCCTAGTTTTCTCGGCAAAAGAGCTAATACAGAAGAGACAGCTGAAGTGGTGGATCATGGTCAGGCCTTGCGGAGGTCTATGCGAACCATTATACCACCAGCTCAATACATGGATGAGAATATGATGAGCTTTGTATCATATTTCTTTGCATGTCATCTAGACGAGTAGGAGCTGTCATGTTATGAGAATGTTGTTGGAGTAAAGGAGTAGGAAGATTCCATGGGTGCAAATATGACTGCCCTCAGGAAGAATGAAACTTGAGAGCTTGTGTCTAAGGTCAATGACATAACTCTTATTACTTATAAATAGGTACATAAGCTCAAGAAGAAGGCTGACGGTAGTATTGAGCGGTACAGAGCCCGCTTTGTAGCTCAGGGGTTCTCTCAGCAGCACAAAGAAGACTATGAGGAGACATTCATTCCTGTGGCTAAGATGACTTTAGTTCATATGGTGATTGTCTTAGCGGGTTACCGAGGTTGGAAGATTTGACAGCTTGACGTGAAGAATATATTTCTTTATGGGGAGATTGACAAAGATATCTTCATGGTTCAGTCACCTAGTTATATGTTATCCAGGACACGTCTGCAAGCTCAAGAAGGCCCTCTATGGCTTGAAACAGGTGTCTTGGGCATGGTATGAGAAGATTGCAGAATATCTCCAATTCTGTGAATACTTTGATTCTGATTCTGATTCAAGCATGTTCGTAAAGAAGAGGAGGGAGCTTCAGGTCTTTGTGCTGTTGTACATTGATAATATTATCGTCATGAGGAACTCTGAAGAGGAGATAGCTAGGCTCATGATAGAGCTAGCTATACGGTTTGAGATGAAGGATCTTGGGGAGCTCTACCATTTTCTTTGTCTTGAAGTGGAGAGGAAAAAAAAGCGATGTGATCGTCTCCCAAAAAGGGTATGCGGAGCGGATCGTGAAACGGTTCGACATACTAGGGGGAAAGAGCAGCTCTATGATACGCCCTAAACAGGTATACGTATTACACGCAAGTGCACGTGCCGGATCAAGTAATAAAGAGTGACTAAAGTTCGTTATGTCCCTCATTAACCTAGCGATTTTGGCGGGTGGGAAAAACTTGGCTAAGAATTTCTCCACCACTTCTACCCAAGTAGTGAGTCCATATTGGGAATCTAGCCACTCCTTTGCTCTTCCATCCAAAGAGAATGGGAATAAGCGGAGACGAATTGCTTCATCGAATGCGCCATTTATTTTAAATGTGTCGCACACATCCATGAAGGTTCGTTTGTGGGAATTAGGATCCTCGTGGCTAAGTCCACTAAACTGTTTTTGCTGAACTAAATTCATCGCCATTGAGTCAATTTTGAAGTTGTTTGTCTCGATGGCGGGCTTAATGATACTATAATGTAGATTTCCCCTAAAAGGCATGTTATATTCTCTACAGGTTCTCCTAGCCTCAGCGAGATGGCCATTCTGCTCTACTTGACCGTCTTGCCCTACGCCTTCTTGCGCATGTTCATTATGGTCATTTGGGTTTGGGGGATTTTGATGATTCATGATGGCAGCATTTCTCTGTTCTAATCGAACAGTTCTCCTATTCCGTCTACACGTCCGCTCGATTTCTAGATTTAAAGGTGTAAGCTCAGGCGTTCGATAACGGGACATGCACTACACAACAATCAGATGATAAAACAAACAAAAATTAAAAAGTAAATAATTAAAGAGACAAAATTTGAGACTTGAGCTCTAAATAATCAGGTTTAGCTAATATTGTAAGAGAATAAACACTAAATTGCGCACCTCCTCGACAACGGCGCCAAAAACTTGATACGCCCTAAACAGGTATACGTATTACAAGCAAGTGCACATGCCGGATCAAGTAATAAAGAGTGATTAAAGTTCGTTTCCACGGAGAGGTGGTGAATTTAGTGCTCGCAAGTACCAGTTATTCCTTTTCTTTAAATCCAAGTCAAGTAAAATAGAGATTTGTTCAAAACTACGATTAGCCTACGAATGAAATTAGACTACGAATTGCTAAGAGAAAGTACTTAGATATAGAAGAGATAATCTTGTATTATGATTTTCGAAGTCTAATGTGACAAATCTTTTGAAGATTACTTTGTGATAGTGAATGATGACACGTCTTGCAACGATTTTAAGGTTGAATATCCGTACCTCTCGGTATCGAAAATTCCTAGCCTCTATTTCCCCCTCGGGAGAGACAAGTACCGCTTAAAGATCGAAAACCAAAGTTGCTAATACTAAGGGGAAATCTCTTTCTCCCTTCAAATACTATACCGGATCTATAACACACTTACGCAACTCCTCTATCGAATTATGAAGCGTAGTAAAATGACAAAACCTTGGTCAAAAGTTTTCAAATAAAGATTATAGATTCGGTAAAGACATACATCAATCATTCACAAAGAAAAATTTAAGATTTCATCAACACAAAAGACAACGTACTTTCATAATACAAGATTAAACGAGTTTAGTTAATGACGGCAGAGAAATCACACATAACGGTTGGAGAGATCTTACAAAGCATGTTGCAAAATTAACACTTAAGCGCCGTAGGAATCCTTCGCTGAATTCGCTCCCTCGATCAGCCCGGAAAAATCTTCTCTTCTTCTCTAGCCGCTCCCTTGAAGGATGATGAACCTTGAAAATCCTAGATGAAGCACTCCCTCTCTCCTCAAGAGAATAATATGAATAAATTCAGAAGAATCTCCCCTAAAAAACGTCCAGCCCTTTCCCCAAAGGATGCATCTTTCTATTTTTACAAAAGGCGCAATTTGTTTGAAATTCGTCCAGAGGTTGTAACCTGTTTTTCGGAGGTTGCAACCTTTTCTACAGGACAGCATATTTGGCAAAATCCTTCTTCCAATTCGTTTTCTTTGACTTCTCTTGCACAAATACCTAGGAAAAAGACCAATTTAGACATAAATAAAATAAAAAATGAATTAACTTATATTTGGACTTTAACTAAATGGTTTTCTTCCGGATCATCGCGTGAAAAGGTCCAAAATTTGGGCTAGATAACTTTTTTTTGAGAAGTTATCACTCTACTCCACTGGAAGATAGTCTGAAGATTCAACGTGATGAGGGAATGGTTTTTCCAGATCCCTAGGTTTTTTAGGCTCTGGTTGGGAGTCTGATATACCTGACGATTACGAGGCCGGATATTGCTTATGTTGTAAACCTAGTAAGTCATATATGCAGGAGTCACAGAAGCCTCATCTGGTGACGTCTAAAAGTATCTTGAAATACGTGAAGTCCACCTCAGATATGAGTCTCTTTTATGAGAGAGACACGAGCTTCAACCTGCATTTTTACATTGATCCTTACTATGGAGGGAGATATCGATAATCGGAAGTCAATGTCGGGTTACATCTTCATGTGCGGATTGGTATTTATCTCGCGGTGCAGTAAAAAATAGGATTTTGTGTATGTCTCCACTACTGAAGCGGAATATAAGGCATCGGTCTTGGCAGCACAAGAAGTCATCTGGCTTCGGAGGTTAGTGGAGGACATCCATGAGAAGGTGCGAGGTCCTACTCTGCTATGTGGTGACAAAGAGAGTGATCTCAAGCTGGTTATAAATCCAGTTTATCATGCGTGAACAAAACACATTGAGATCGAGTATCACTTCGTTCTGGAGAAGTTGCTGAAGAGATCTCTGGTGGTGGAATATGTGCAGAGCCAGGATAATATCGCGGACATCTTCACAAATCTGTTGTCGAAGAGACCGTTTGTGCGGTTACGAGGATTGCTTGGTCTGACTTCCACTTCCCACTTCAAGGGGGAGTGTTGAAAATATTGAAGTTAGAAGTGGGCGGTTAGAAGGGTATAGACCGCACAGACTTTCAAGGCGGTGCGGCTTGCGCGGAAAGGCTTTGGCGAATAGCCTAGTTTCTGGCCATAGTTGTTCGTGCAGTATGACTAAGCAGATTCCCTGGGGTATTAACCACACGATTAGTTTTAGCTAACTGCGGACTGCACGTCTGGATTATGAAATCGCAGAGACCGGCAGACTTTCGTTAGCACGGTTAGGTTTCAGGTAGTGTGGCTATCTGTTTGGCTACTTAAGTCCACACAGACAAAGTTTACTGTCCTCATAGCTGTGCGGACTAGTGGTGTTAACCACGTGCGGTCTGGTGTTGGAAGTCCACATGTTGGGAGGACTAGTGCTGCTAGCTGCCACATCACTAACAGTCGTTCTATCCTCTTGGGTAGTGACGGTATCCACTTGCCCGCCTATAAATAGGGGTGCTGGCCTCATTATAAATAATGAGAATTGTAAAAACTGTAACTTGGGTTAAACTCGGTGGTTACGATTTTCTAACCATGCGGCAAGGAGAAGTGTTGGGTGTGGTTCCCATCCGAGTCGGTAAAACCACCGGGCGCGCTATTTGCGGCTCGTGATTCTAGTTTTGTGTTTACCTATATATATATTTATATATAAAAACCCACCTGAGATAGGGCAACTGGGAAAGTGATAGGTTTTTTTTTGGTGAAGGAACCGCCGCCTCTTCCTTTTTGTTAGCTGGAGCCGAAGAGATCGGCCACCCATTCTTCTGCTCGCTGGAGCAGCAAGAAGCCGTCGGCTGCCCTTCTCTGTTTCACAAGGAAGTTGGCTGCCCCTTTCATTTTGCTGGAGTCGCACGAAAAGCCGGCCGCCCCTTTTGTTTTGCTGGAGTCGCACTAAAAGTCGTCCGCCCCTTTCCGCCTTGCTGGAGTCGCACGAAGAGCCGACCGCCCATTTCCTATTCTGCTGGAGCCACAGCAAACAGCCTCCACTTTCTGGAACTGCAAGGAGGCCGCCGCTATTGATCTGAGTTTGGAAGGAGGGTTGTGCGTAGCTGCATTGTTCGCGGCTTTGGAGGAACGTCATCTTTGACGTTGGGACGGATTGTTCAATACATCCAGGTAACGACTTCTCTATCTTTGTTGTATTTCTCTTTCAGATATTGTGCCTGTGCGGTTTGTTGGAAGAGATTGGTTGTAGTGGTGTAGATCCTTTGTGGATCGTGCTTGTGGTGGAGGAGTGGAGATCATTGTGGATCGATGGAGGGAAAGCCTGTAATCTGTGCGTGTGGTTTTCACACACTTTTAGTATAGGCTTTCCGGGTTGGACTCCGATCGTCCCGTGGTTTTTCACCCATTTGGGTTTTCCATGTTAAAATTTCTGTGTCTCTTTATTTGTTTCTTTGCATTATTTTTGTTTTTCCTTTTGCATACCGCTCAACGCGGTCGCACAGGTTATAGCTCAAATCTAAAACAGGTGCTCTGGTCGGGATTGTTTGCTCGTATTCCCAACAAGTGGTATCAAGGAGAGGTTCATTGACAGAGCAGGTTCAGTGACAGAGTAGGTTTAGTGACAGAGCAGGTTCAGTGACAGAGCAGATACCGGGCTGACCTTTGGGGTTTCAAGACGAGTCGATTGTGATCTCGGGTGTGCAATTGGGAGTGGTAGTTTACGACCACTGGCCCGCTGGCTATCCTCTCCAGTTGCATACTTTGAGATAGTCGGCTCAAAGATCTGTGGTCGGTCCGACCAGTTGGCAGAGCGAAATAGAGTCCGCATCAGGTTCTGGTTCGGATCAGATGGTAAAGTTGAATGGTGCCAATTATCACCAGTGGCATCTACTGATGGAGGACTTGATATAATTGAAGGGTTGGCATGCTCCCGTCTTTGAGGAGATGCCAAAGGACATGGATCCTGCGAAATGGAAGGTGGAGCATCGAAAGTTGTGTGGGTTTATTAGACGGTTCGTGGAGCCAAACGTCTATAACCATGTGGCTAACATCAATAATGCAAAGGATCTGTGGAAGACTCTCGAGACCTTGTATTCCAAGAGCACGGGCATCAACAAGTTGTATTTACTGAAGAAGCTTGGAGAGTTCAGATACCGGGAGGGCTCACCCATTTTGGATCATGTCAACGAGTTCTAGTGAATTATTGATTGTCTGACTGCTATGAAGGTGACTTTCGAAGACGAGGTGAATGCATTTTGGCTACTCAAGTCACTTCCAGACTCTTGGGAGATGGTCAGAGTATCTTTGATCAATTCTTCCCCCCAGGGGATTGTTTCCATGGAGATTGCCAAGAGTTGGATCTTGAATGAGGAGGTGAGACGAAAGTCTCAGGGGACTTCAGGCTCTTCTTCCCAAGCTGACGTTCTCTATACTGAGTCTAGGGGGAGAGGAAGGAGTAAGAGCCGAGGTAGGAAGGAAGACAGGAGCCAGAGTAGGGACAAGTCGAAGTCACGTTATCAGAATGTGGAGTGCCACTACTGTCATAAGAAGGGACACATCAAGAAATTTTGCTACTCATTGAAGAACGATCAGAGGAAGAAGGGAGTTTCCATCGAAGGAAAAGATGAGGGTCACACGACAGCCACCGTTTTGACTGAGGAGGACGATGTCATTATTGTTGGCGACGACGTCACGGATGCACTCTCGTATGACGACCTATGCTGGATCGTTGACTCTGGAGCCTCTGCATATGTCTCCCACAACATAGAGCTATTTGCCACTTACACCACTCATGACTGTGGGGTGTTAAGGATGGGCAATGGGGATACGTCCAAGGTACTTGGGCGTGGAGACATGCACTTGAAGATGAGCACTGGAGCCTTACTAGTTCTGAGGGATGTACGACATGTGCCTGACATCAGCTTCAATCTCATATTTGTTGGCAGACTGGGATACGAAGGACACCTAAGTGTCTTTGGAGGAGACTTCTGGAAATTGATCAGGGGATCACTTGTGATGGCCAGGGGTTATAGAGATTCTGACCTGTACTACAAGGATGGGAGGCCTGAAGTTGCTCAGGCCAACTCCGTCAGGGATGAGACATCCACTTCCTTATGGCATAGGGGTTAGCATACATTAGATAGAAGGGATTGGGATGCCTGGCGAAGAAGAAGCTGATTAGTGATATTTTTGATGTTCACTTGGAGAGGTGCGACCACTATATGGCTGGGAAACAGAACAGGGTTTCATTCCGCAGCCACACGTCCACCAGGAGAACGGAGCCTTTGGAGCTAGTTCATACTGATGTTTGCGGACCTCTGAAGGTCCATACTAGAGGAGGAGCTTTGTACTTCGTTACTTTCATCAACGATCATTCGAGAAAGCTTTGGGTCTATGCTATCATGACAAAATTTCAGGTCCTTGATACTTTCAGGAGATTCCACGCTGGGGTGGAGAGATAGTCTGGGAAGAAGCTGAGATGCATCAGGTCCGACAACGGGGGAGAGTACATTGGTCCGTTTGACGAGTACTACAGGGACCATGGAATAAAACATGAGAAGACCCCGCCGAAGACGCCACAGCTGAATGGCGTAGCTGAGATGATGAATCGGGCATTGATGGAGAGGATTCGGTGCATGCTATCTGAGTCGAAGCTGCCAGGGATGTTCTGGGGCAAGGCTCTTCTTACTGCAGCGCATGCATGCCATCAACCTCTCGCCGAGTTTAGCATTGCAGGAGGATGTCCCAGATAGGGTCTAGTATGGGAAAGACCCCTCTTACAGTCACTTACGGGTATTTGTATGCAAAGCTTTTGTGCACGTCCCCAGGGACGAAATATCGAAGTTGGATTCGAAGACCCGACAATGCATTTTCTTGGGGTACGGCTACAGTGGAGAGTTTGGGTACAGGTTCTTTGATCCAGTTGAGAAGAAGCTTGTACGTAGCCGTTATGCTATTTTCTGTGAGGATCAGACTGTTGATGATCCGGAGGAGACTGGTGAGCTTGAGGTTGACTCTCGCACTGCTGCAGAATCGCCTATAGTTGGAGATGACGACACTGAGGAGGTTGCTGAGCCTGAGCCAGCACAGGGTACTGATACACTTCTGGATCATGATATCACCACTGATGGTGAACCAGGAGCTACTGAGGACATTATTGATGAGGTGTCTGCACCAGCCCCTGAGTTGGACCAACGGAGGTCAGATCGGGCCAGACACCCACACGCTAGATATTTTGTATTAGAGTTCATACTGCTGACTGATGCAGGGGAGCCTGAGAGTTATGACGAGGCTGTGGAGAGCACGGAGAAGCATCTGTGGATGGCTGCTATGCTGGAGGAGATGCAGTCGCTGGAGAAGAACCACACATATGACTTGGTGAGACTACCTAAAGGCAAGAAGGCCCTGAAGAATCGGATGATTTTCAAGGTGAAACAGGGAGACTCCTCCACACCACCCAGATACAAGGTCAGGCTGGTGGTGAAGGGTTTTGGACAGCGATAGGGTGTGGACTTCGATGAGATCTTCTCATCTGTGGTGAAGATGTCATC
Organism: Platanthera zijinensis; assembly: GCA_039513925.1. NCBI lineage: Eukaryota > Viridiplantae > Streptophyta > Magnoliopsida > Asparagales > Orchidaceae > Platanthera > Platanthera zijinensis. The sequence goes on from CM077086.1 coordinate 11,373,801, forward strand.
CATTCGTACTGTACTTGGCCTCGCTGCGAGGCTCGACTTGGAGATTGAGCAGATGGATGTCAAGACTGCCTTTCTTCATGGCGATCTTGAAGAAAAGCTATATATGGACCAGCCTGAGGGTTTCAGTGTCAGAGGGAAGGAAGGTCTGGTGTGCCGCTTGCAGAAGAGTCTATATGGCTTGAAGTAGGCCCCACGACAATGGTATAGAAAGTTCAATTCATTCATGGGGGAGATTGACTTCAGGAGGACCACCCTTGACCACTGTGTGTTCGTCAAGCAGTATGCTACAGAAGATTTCATCATTCTGCTATTGTACGTGGACGACATGTTGATTGTTAGGAGGAATATTGCTCGCATTTCAGAGTTAAAGCGACAGCTGAGTTCCACCTTTGAGATGAAGAATCTAGGTGCTGCAAAGACCATTTTGGGGATGCACATTCGTAGGGACAAGGGAGCCAGATTACTCTCGTTATCACAGGAGCGGTACATCTACAAAGTGCTGCAGAGATTTGATATGAATCAGGCAAAGAAGGTGAGCACACCTCTTGCGGCTCACTTCAGACTTACCGCTGATCAGTGCCCCAGCACACCCGAGAAGATTGAGGCGATGCAAAAGATTTTGTATGCATCTGCAGTTGGGAGCCTAATGTATGCGATGGTGTGTACATATCCAGACATTGCGCATGTCGTTGGGACAGTCAGTAGATTTCTCTCTAATCCTGGGAGAGAGCATTGGAGCACGGTGAAGTGGATTCTGAGATACCTGCAGGGGACTTCAGACTTGACGCTGAGATTTGGAGACAGTGAGCCGGAGTTGTTGGGCTACACTGATGCAGACATGGCTGGAGATGTGGATTCCAGGAGGTCGACGTCAGGGTACATGATTCTGTTTGCAGGGGGAGCTGTCTCGTGGGCGTCGAGACTGCAGAAGTGCGTTGCACTGTCCACCACGGAGGCTGAGGTCATTGCGGTTATTGAGGCTAGGAAGGAGTTGCTTTGGATGAAGAGGTTCATCAAAGAGCTTGGATTCACTCAGGACCGATACACACTCTTGTGTGACAGTCAGAACGCTATTCACCTGGGGAAGAACCCCATATTTCACTCGAGGTCGAAGCACATCGACACGCAGTATCATTGGATACGCGATGTCCTGGAGCAGAAGGAGCTCGATCTTCAGAAGGTGCACACTGATGATAATGGGGCAGACATGCTGACTAAGACCGTGCCAAGGGGGAAGTTTGAGCATTGCGTTAGAATCACCGGGATGGCGGTTTCTTCTGCCTCGATGTGAAGGGGGAGATTTGTTGGGTGTGGTTCCCATCCGAGTCGGTAAAACCACCGGGCGCGCTAGTTGCGGCTCGTGATTCTAGTTTTGTTTTTACCTAAATATATATTTATATATAAAAACCCACCTGAGATAGGGCAACCATGAAAGAGTTAGGTTTTTTTTGGTGAAGGAACCACCGCCTCTTCCTTTTTGTTCGCTAGAGCCGAAGAGATCGGCCGCCCGTTCTTCTGTTCGCTGGAGCAGCAAGAAGCCGCCGGCCACCCTTCTCTGTTTAGCAAGGAAGCCGGCCGCCCCTTTCGTTTTGCTGGAGTCGCACGAAAAGCCGGCCGCCCCTTTCGTTTTGCTGGAGTCGCACGAAAAGCAGACCGCCCCTTTCCGCCTTGCTGCAGTCGCACGAAGAGCCGGCCGCCCGTTTCCTGTTCTGCTGGAGCCGCGGCAAACAGCCGCCCCTTTATGGAACCCCAAGGAGGCCGCCGCTCTTAATCTGAGTTTGGAAGGAGGGCTTTGCATAGCCGCCTTGTTCGCGGCTTTGGAGGAATGTCATCTTTGACGTTGGGACGGATTGGTCAATCCGTCCGGGTAACGACTTCTCTATCTTTGTTGTATTTCTCTTTCGGATATTGTGTCTGTGTGGTTTGTTGGAAGAGATTGGTTGTAGTGGTGTAGATCCTTTGTGGATCGTGCTTGTGGCTGAGGAGTGGAGATCCTTTGTGGATCGGTTGAGGGAAAGCCTGTAATCCGTGCGCGTGATTTTTCACACACTTTTAGTGGAGGCTTTCCGGGTTGGACTCCGATCGTCCCGTGGTTTTTCACCCATTTGAGTTTTCCACGTTAAAATTTCTGTGTCTCTTTATTTGTTTCCTTGCATTGTATTTGTTTTTCCTTTTGCATACCGCTCAACGCGGTCGCGCAGGTTATCGCTCAAATCTAAAACAGGTGCTCTAGTCGGGATTGTTTGCTCGCATTCCCAACAAGAAGTAACCAGTTTTCTGTTGTATTTGTGGATTGTGCGGCTAGCACTTGGCAGCTAAGAAACTGGTTCTGACAGTGAAGTCGGAGGACGCAGTGTGGATAGCTAGTAGCAGTGGGTGGCGATTAGAAGTAGGTCGCGGGTTCAAAGACTAGGTGGTCTTCTTCCTTGGAAGTTTTCTCAGCTTGGATAAATCAGTTTGTCTCTGGCGGGCTGACTAGCAGTTCGAATAAGCTGTTCGCTCTCCTTTGGCGGTTAGAAGACCAAGTGTTGCGGACAGGTAGCTCAGTTCCAGTTCAGTCTATTCGCGGTGGCTTCTGCGGTTAGGCGACCTTGCGGTCAAGCGACTAAGAAGTGCGAACAGGGTTCTTCTTCAACAGTCAATAAAGCAGTTCACACAACTTTACAGTTAGCAGGGCGGATAGGCCGCTAGGCTGTTACAGTGCTCTGTCCACCAGCTTTGTACTTGTCTGTTTTTTGGAAATCTCCATCGGGTGCATTGTGAAATCATGTCTTGCAATATATGTTTTATTTTGTAAAGAAGATAGTTAATTCAATTTCAGTTTTTATTCTTCTATCTGCTATCGTCGCACATGGACAGATTCGTCCTTTATACCACCACATGGTTAAGCACATGCCTACACCTATACTGGAGAAGAAGGGATTGATGATGGTTACATTTCTTTGGAGGCTATAGGCAGTGCATTTTACTTTTATTTTTTTGCAATATTAATCTTCTAGTTTACTGAAAGAAATCGAACCAAATAGAAAACTATAGGTTCTAACATGCTAAAGATCTATATGCATAGGAGGAAAAAATAACTTGTAGAATGGAAGTACAAATTGATACAATGATAGGAGCACAAACCCCAAACTGCACCAAAATGTAATTATTAACTTGATAAGAAATAGAGAGATGGGCATCCACCAAACTCTTGAGAGTTAATTTTCCTCCAAAGATCTGCTCTCCAAAAATGTGAGATGATTACATAAGTCTAGGATGAAATCTAAGATTATGTTACCAAAATGTGAGTATAATGAAAAACAAACAAAAATCAAGAACACAGATGACATCAAGACACATATTTATGTGGTTCATCATAAGATGGGTTATGTCCACGGACATTAGTAGTCCGTTTTTTTTTACTTCTTCAAGAAAAGAGACGGTTACAGAAAATGGGCGGATTTCAGATTTCTGAAATACTCTCATATTGAATATCCTGTATTTTATCAAATGTATAACAATATTAAAGACACTCACCTCTTAACAGTATTCACACCAAATGTATAGCAATCTTAAAGACTTCTACCTCTTAACATTATTCATCATGAATTACAAACAGAAATCACCATAACCTCTGGATAGTTTACAGACATCCATGATATAGATATGTAAGTCTATCATCAAACTTTGACATCATGCATTGAGCAGTAAACCCTTGATATTTGTTTTGATATTTGGCAATGCAAATGCTGGTTATTCTCCTCAGCAATTTGTCATCCCGGTGAAATGGAAGGCCTAAGAACTCTTCAAGCGCCATCCACTACAAAAGCAACAATCATGTGATCTGTTCAGCACCATATTCTTTTGTTTTGATTTCAAAAATGAAGCGAAGAGCTCCTCACTTACCTTTGCTTCTTCGATTTCTGATTCATCGATGTTTATTTGTAATGTTAATGGCTTCAACATGCACACGAAGAAGAGGTCCGATTTGTCAAATGCAACTTGGTGGGCATGTCTGGATATTTGTTGAAGGTTACAATGAGATCGAGCAATAATTTAAGAAATGATTACCTCTATGCAGATTAGAGCATCTTATTATCTGCTCACTAAAATCAAATCCTTGACTTAATAATAAGATTTTAAGTATGCACTCATTCTAATATTGAGCAGACAACTCTCTCTGTACTTACCTGAAGGCAACCACTTCCAAAAATGTTGTCTCTATCTGAAATGAAAGTAGACGGTTGTCATAATTAGTGTATGAATTATCATGAATTAAATGAAACTAGCCTTAGAGAAGGTAATACCCCAGTTTCCTCTTTCACTTCTCTAATGGCTCCATTGAATATTTCTTCAGACTGAAAAAAAATGAAGATTCTACGACTAATTAAGTTTAATTAAGATTAAATAAACCAGCATGGAAGACTACCTTGTTTATGAGACCTGTAGGCAACTTCCACATGCCTGAGCACCTAAGAGGGCATTTCTTTTCTATCACAACCAGGACCTAATCATAATGCATCAGTTACTAATTTCCAGTGTATTTGATGACTTTTATGAGAAAAAATTAGCTAAGATCATACTTTGTTCAAAAAAAAAATTGCCGGGAAAATTAAACCTTTGCGACACTTTTAACATTTTAGTCATGCTTGTTCAGTGTTCTGTAACTTTCTATGGGGTATGTGCTGTACATTTACTATTTTCTAGTTTCCCATGAGGTATAAAAGGCTTCTTCCTCTGTAATCTAGCTTTGTAATAGTAATATCAGAAGAAGCCTTATTGTGTCTGTGGAGTAGGCAAATTGTTGTACCACGTAAATCGATCTGGGTGTGCCTGCTATCTTTGCTTGGTGTATTTTTCTTTGTTTTCAATCTTCGTTCCTAAGAGTATGATCACTAAATTTTGACCCAACTCTCTTAATTATACTATACCTTTAATCTTTTAGAAAACTTTTTTGGGGAATTGTAGTTGTCTTAATTGGGCTGCAAGTACAAACTTCCATCATTTTTTAAATTGTTTGACAATATGTATGTATGTTTCTAGGATAAAAGTTTGGCTATAGAATACATTTCTTTTAGGGTCCGTTTGTTTGAACATAATTGAGATCATGTAATTAGAACTATAGGTCTATTTTCATTGGAATTGGACTCCGTTACCTCTTTGTTTTCATTCATTACAAATGCCCCTACACCAATTTGATGAGTAGAAGTAGAAGGAAGAACACAAGGCTCGTCTGGTATCCAATATGTTAGCATGACATAGCCTTTCTCTGCATGGTGATAGCTGAATCCTTGCTGAGACAGATTTTACACAACAATTTAATATATGTATTTGGCTGCATAAGTTAAAGAATAATTTGAAATTTTCAAGAACATTTTGAAATTTATTCACACCATTCAACTGAAGGATGTTAATTTCAAGGAAAATTTGTAAGCTAATTTCGCTAGCAAGATTTACCTTCAATGCAATAGGAACAAGACCAGCTTGTTGTTCCAAAATCTTCAACCACACACCTTTCTTTCCCTGAATTACATATTAGCCATGCATACATGCATCTTTAATCTATTAGCTAAAATATTTTAAATTGATAAAGTGAAGGGTGAAACCTCTAGCTTCCAAGAAACGAGTGAGGATTGAAGAACATCAGCGAATGCATTTGCGTTATCTGGCAAACTCTGTGGATCAATGATAACTCCATTGTACTCGTCTTCGTAGGCGTCGAGTAATTCACTCGCTCTTGTGATTGAAGTATCAGGAGCGGCAACATCTACGCCTTTCCCGTATGGTCTAATGCATGAGAAGAGTAATGGTTTGCTGAGTAAGATGGACTTTTGTCGACCGCCTGAATTTTTCATAAATAAAATTGGATGTGCAACGTATAAGCAGTCACATCTTTGCCCGATAAATTCGACTTAACGAGGTGGGAACAGTGAATGCATGTGATTAAGGATCTTTTCCAGTTATACAAATCAAGAGCAAGAAACAAACATATTTTATACTGTATAAAAAAATTTGAATCAACACCATAATGAAAAAAGTTTTCATTATTGTCGATGGGGTTCCCCCTAAATATTTTCGAGTCAAACCGGTAGAACTTCGACCAAAACGCTCAAGTGAAACAACTTGACTTAGCGAGCCGCGCCCGCTCGAAGGGTCCAAAGTCACCTCAAAAGGGGGGGACAAAATCAAGCACACAAGGGCAACATGCATGGGCGCGCGCGCACATGGCCAGCGCGTGTGCACTCACGCGGCCAGCACGCCCGACAAGACCATACGACTGCGTGGGCGTGCGCGCCACCTGTGCACGCGCACCCCGCGCGAGCGTACCCTGCATGTGCACCCCCTGCGCATGCGCGCCGTCCAAACCGCTCGGGTGGCATGTTCGTCATTTCTGGAAAATTGATGATTCGGGTGACCGTTACATGTTGAAATTGTTGAAGTGTGAAGTTGGGGAAGTCGGGCGGACTGGTTGCTCAGTTCGCACAGACCGCAGAAACCGCGCGGACTAGGTGGATAGCATTGGCGGGTTGCCTAGTCGGACAACCGGCTTTGGCTGTGGTTTCTGGCGGTCTGGACCAGCAAGCGCTCTGGTGGAGTAACCGGGCGGATAGGATGTTTATCCGCGGTTTCTGGCAGGTTCTCTGATTCGCTAAGGGGCAGCCAGATAAGTGGACTGGGGCGGTTTGCAGCCAGGTCGCTGGTGCCTTCTCGGGGCGGGATGGATCAGAGTTCGCTGGTTGTTGTGCGGACTCTATGGAGCTCGCAGGTGTTCAGCATGGATCAAAGCTTGTGGTCTGGATGTTAGATCGTGGAGTAGGCTTTGTTGCGCGGGCAGTGTGTCTGGAGGTCGCGCGGTTTGATGAGGCAATCCGCATGGATAGTTGCGGACTGGATGTTCAGAAGAGCGCAATCTTGGTATCAGGTGGCGCGGTCTAGGTTGGTGACCGCGGGTTTCGTGGACTTGGTCTGGGGGAGACAAGTCTAGCTTGTTGCCGAGCTCGCCTTGAGCAGACTGGTTGGCAGCTCGTCGAGCTTGCCTTGGTTCAGTCTGGAGTTCGTCTTGGTGCGGCTTGGTTGGTTACTCGCCGAGTTCGCCTAGTGCGGACTGTCTTGCTATTCGCCGTGTTCGGCAGTATTGACGACTTGTCACGGGCTGCAGAATGGCCTGATACAAGCAGTATCCGCGTAGATTGGCGGATTGGTGGTCTATCCGGTAGGAGCTGTTGGCGCGACTTGGCGAGTTGAGTTTGTATCCGCACTGTGCAGATACGGGTGTTAGTCGGCAGGATATGATAGGCAGTTATTTTATCGGTATAGGTGGTGACGACACTCCTTCCCACATCTATAATTAGGACTCCCCTAGCTCATCTTTATGAAGAAGTGAACAGTAAGAACGAACTCACGCTTAAACTTGCGGTTACGGTTTTCTAATGGCGGCGACTAAGGACGTTGGTTATTTTACAGGTTGGCGGCTAACACCAGGCGGCTAGGCGACTAGCGGTAATGTTGGTGTGGGACAGTTCGCAGATACAGTCAGCGGGTTAGCAGCAGGTCGCAGTCCTTGCGGCTTGCTCTCTTCCTCAGAGTTGCGGATAAGTGGAGCAGTTCGTCCGACCTATCAGCGGGTTCTGTTCGGTCTCTCAACATTTGCAATAACAGCAGTCCGCGCGGTTAGTTGCGGGTAAGCGGCTTCTGCAGCCTCGGCGGACAAGGCTGGCAAGTAGGCGGACTGTGCGGATTCTGGAAACAGTTCGCGTGGTTTCTTCTTTGCTGCAATTTTAGATTGTTCCCAGTTTACATTGTAATCATGTCTTGCAATGTATATCTCGGCCTGTAATAGAAGTTGATTCTGATTTGAAATTCTTATGCTTCCATTGTTGCTGTCTTTTATTTGACTTCGGTTGTGGTTGAGTGTTCCTGTGAGCTCATTAACTCCCGCTTAAGAAATTTTTACAAGACATATTTTCACCGGTCAAGCGGTTACGACCGCATGAATCAGACCATAATTAAAATCCGATTCGTGCGGTCATAACCGTTTGACCGGTGAAAATAAATCCCCCCAAACGGAGCCTTAGAGAGTACAACAAAAGGCACTACTGTTGGTTTTATTGGCTCCTACCCAGTTCAAGTGAACCGGGCCACTTTATATATATATATATATATATATATATATATATATATACAAAAGCATGCGGAACATGCTTTGTATATATATATATTATATTATAATATATATATATATTATATATATATATAAATTAATGAAAGCATGCTCCACATGCTTTCATTAATCTATATATATATTTATATATATATATAGGAATTCAGACGAACGGAGGGAGTAAGCCAGAGCCCCGCCTGTGTGGAGTAAGCCGTCCCCCTCTCTCTCTCCTCTCTCTCGTGCTCGTTGAGAGAGGTGTTGTCGTCGGGCTTGGTGGAGTTTCTCGCCGGCGTTGCAGTGGACATTCTAGGGAGTGGAGAGGCGCGGCGTCGACGGCGTGCGTATGTGCAGTTAGCCTCGACGGAGTTTTTCTCTCCGGTGGTCGCGTTGTTCTCCAGTGGTGGCGGTGGTTGCGGTTGAACATCGGACCTCGACGTTGATGGTTCGGTGAACCTTGTGCGTCCGTTGTGCTAGCGGATTGCAGTCAAGATTGTTCTCTCTCCCGCGGACCGAGCGTGTCCAGCTTCTCCGCGGCGTTTCTGTATCGGACGTTGATCGTTATTTTGATAATCTTGTTATAAAATATTGACGCTATTTTTCTTGTATTTTTGACTGTCCTGGGGAATTCTAGATCTCATTTCCTAACAAGTGGTATCAGAGCCAGATTTGGTAGACGACCGTGATTGGACGTTCTAGGAAGGATTTGACTGCGGTGGTGAACGACTAGGTCCTCTTCCCACTCTTTCAGATCCGACCTTTGAATAAATCAGGTCTTTTAGTTTGTCGGGGACAGTCATGGCAGGAAAGAACGCAATTTTGGACAGATTTTCCGTAGAGAAGTTCGATGGCAGTGAGAATTTTAGCCTATGGCAGATTCGAGTTAAGGATATGTTGGTTCAACAAGGTTTGATTCGAGTCTTGCGGGGGCGCGACAAATTAACCACGGCAGTAAAAGATGAGGAATGGAAGGATCTTGATGAAAAAGTCACGAGCACAATCAGGATGTATGTTGCTGACCAGGTGCTCTTCAACATCGGGACTGAAGAGACGACAGTCGAACTTTGGGAGAAGCTGGAGCGACTGTACTTGGCAAAATCCGTGACGACAAGATTGTTGCTGAAGCAGCGCCTCTATGCGCTGAAGATGCTGGAAGGTGGCAACCTGCAGGAACACTTTAATGTGTTCAACGGTCTTCTGAGCCAATTGCATGTGGTTGGCTCGAAGGTAGAGGAAGAAGACAAAGCCCTCTTGCTTCTTACCTCGCTCCCAGGGTCATACAAGCACATGGTGACTACGCTCCTGTATGGGAAGGATACGGTGGGGCTGGAAGAAGTCACGTCGGCGCTGTTATCCAGTCAGATGCTAAAGGACCCCACTCCTAGGGGTGACCAAATCTTGGTAGCGCATGAACGCGGGAGGAGTTTTAACAAAGGATCGAGCAGTGCACGAGCTCGGTCGGCATCGAAGAAGGCAGTGACGTGTTACCACTACAGACAGGTTGGTCATATTAGGAGAAATTGTCCGCAGCGTGCAAGAAGTTTTGGAACTTCGAAGGATGTCCAAGATGTGGGCATGGTGACACTCAACCTGGAAGGAGATGTCGGATTTTATTGCGTCACTGAGAGTCAGAATGACTCTGATAGCTGGATTTTGGATTCTGGTGCTTCGCAGCACATTTGCTCAGATGCGGCGATATTCAGTTCACTTGAGGTGACGTTTAGGTCGGTCTTTCTGGGTGATGGCTCAGCATGTAAGGTCACAGGGATTGGGACGGTGAACTTACGGACGCATGACGGAGCTATGCGTAGATTTGATCAGGTACATCTGGTACCTAAGCTGCGCAGGAATTGATATCGTTGGGCAGATTGGATTCCAGTGGTTGCAGTTTTGCAGCGAGAGATGGAGTTCTGACGGTGAGGCGAGGGCGCACCGTGCTCATGCGAGCTTTGCAGCACGGTAGTTTGTACCAGCTGTTGGGGACCACGATGCGAGATGGTGTGCCCATGATTTCTGCGGCCGACAGAGGTGATAGTCGAGGTGGTGCAGTGGAACGCCTTCCAGGGACTCGGGTTCGACGAGTCAGTTTTTGCGATCCGGTTGCAACGACGTTCAGAGGTTGAGCCGAGCAGGGATGAGTCGACTGGAGCAGGTCGGCTAACGCCTCAAATCGTTGAGGTGGTGCTTCGCGCATTTGTGTGCTTCGTGCAGGTGGTGGTAGTGGAACCAGAGTATGAGCCAATGTGGTGTTTGTTGGTTTTATTGGCTCCTACCCGGTTCAAGTGAACCGGGCCACTTTATATATATATATACAAAAGCATGCGGAACATGCTTTGTATATATATATATATATATATATATATATATATATATAAATTAATGAAAGCATGCTCCGCATGCTTTCATTAATCTATATATATATTTATATATATATAGGAATTCAGACGAACGGAGGGAGTAAGCAAGGGCCCCGCCTGTGTGGAGTAAGCCGTCCCCCTCTCTCTCTCCTCTCTCTCGCGCTCGTTGAGAGAGGTGTTGTCGTCGGGCTTGGTGGAGTTTCTCGCCGGCGTTGCAGTGGACATTCTAGAGAGTGGAGAGGCGCGGCGTCGACGGCGTGTGTATGTGCAGTTAGCCTCGACGGAGTTTTTCTCTCCGGTGGCGGCGTTGTTCTCCAGTGGTGGCGGTGGTTGCGGTTGAACGTCGGACCTCGACGTTGAAGGTTCGGTGAACCTTGTGCGTCCGTTGTGCTAGCAGATTGCAGTCAAGATTGTTCTCTCTCCCGCGGACCGAGCGTGTCCAGCTTCTCCGCGGCGTTTCTGTATCGGACGTTGATCGTTATTTTGATAATCTTGTTATAAAATATTGACGCTATTTTTCTTGTATTTTTGACTGTCCTGGAAAATTCTAGATCTCATTTCATAACAACTACATGAAAAAAAATATCTATGGCACAAGCAAAATATTATGGGCTCCCCATGAGGCCATGAGTGAGGATATAGCTGCGGATAAATTCTATGGTGCAATTTCATATCGCAGCAATAGGCAACACGTTATTTGACTGCATTTTGGATCTATTTGGGTGAGTGGCTGCGGTTGGAGATGGACCGGATATGGAGATGAAGATAAAACGTTCATGTTCTTCAACGGAGCTCCCTCCCCGCTATTGGAATCATGGAGGCATCAAATGGGCAGAAAGTAGCATTTACGTTTTATGAAAAATGCAAGGGAAAAAAATAACGTGCAAACAATTAAGATTGGGTGTTGTTACTAGCAAACTCAATTTGATTTCTAGCAAATCATTACTATTAGCAAACCCTCATTTTTCAAAATGGCTATTTGAAAATCATTTTGTTACTAGCAAACTAACATAAATTTTTTTAAAAAAATTAAATTTTGTTTAAAACATTCATTCTTTCAAAATAACTCACTACATATAATGACATTACAAATGATTTCAAATAAATTCATTCAATCACTTATGTTAGCATTAAAAATGAGTCAAAATGCGACAAAATTTTGTTTAGTATGTCAAAAATTTCTTTTTCAACGCAATATCATTATCTGCACCAAAATCTTTAAACAAAATATTGCTCGGTTCAGAAATATATTTCATCTATAATTCTTATAAGGGTGTGTTGTATATATGAGTTAAGTGTATATAAGAATATACGCGTCTTTTTAAACTGCATCTTATACGTACATTTTCATGAGAAGTGTTCAACATGAAAGTTGTAGATTTCGACGGGATCTACAACTTTCATGTTGAACACTTTTCTATTTAAAGCAATTTAGACCCTTAATTTGGCCTTGGAAAAAAGTCACGCCGAACATATGTACGGACGTCCGGGATCGGCGTGATTTTTTTCGGAGGCTAAATCGAGGGCTTAAACGTCTTCAAATTAAAAAGTGTTCAACATGAAAGTTGTAAATCTACTTTCACGTTGAGTTCTACAACTTCCATGTTGAATACTTTTTAATTTGAAGCAGTTTAGACCCCCCATTTGGGTCATGAAAGAAGTCACTCAGAAAATCTGTTCGGACGACTCGTTCCGTGCGTGTCTTTTTTCATGTCCAAATTGGAGGCCTAAACGACTTCAAATCAAAAACTGGTCAACATGAAAGTTGTAGATATCATCGAGATCCTCAACTTTAATGTTGATCACTTTTTCAAATGAGATACATTTGGGGCTAAAAATGCAAAAATTACAAAAAAAAAAGATTGATTTGCTAGTAGTAATTTTTTGGAAGAGAAAAAAATACACAAAATTGCTGAATCTGTTTTTTTTTTCTTCTGATTTGCTAGTAACGAAAATGAGTTTACTAATAACAGCACCCTTAAGATATCTTTTAGTTCTTAATCATCACTCAAATAGTTTAGTTCCAAAAACAAAGAACACGAACGCAGAGGATAAATTTTTTGAGTGAAAAGGTTGCGATGGCCGGCTTACTTGTGCTCCAGACGTTTTTTCTATGTACGCTTCTTTCTGGGTTGGAATACTTCAGGGGAGAACATGCTAACTGCAGTCTAATAAATGATGCCATTAATCTTGTTTAATTCCTTTTTTTTCTCTGAAGCATATGCACAACTGCTGCAACAGATTGGGGGGGAAATATATAGCTTCTTTAAAAATTTTATTCTTATTCACACTATGCTTGCTTGTTTCTATGAGAATTTTCAAATGCTTTGACCCACATCACTTTCATCTGCATGTATATAATTATGTTAGTTAATTATAGGAGTAGAATTACCGGTTGGGCACCGGAAAATCCCCAAAACAATACTGGCTGATAAATCCTGATAAATTTGTCCAAAATAATAATAATAATAATAATTAATATTTAAGTAATAAATGAGCCGATGCTGCCGTTGAAGGGAAGTCTATAATAAATGAGCCCATGCTACCAAAATATTTGTTTATAGATTTAATAATATAAATAATGACAAGAAATGTAAGGGGATTGTTACATGTAGATTGCAGAGTACTATTTTACTATTAGCAAATCAAATTTTTTAGACTTTTTTTTGCTCTTTAAAACTCTTGGAAGAGAGAAGATATTCATAGGACGAGACTTAAATGAACGTATAGGGAAGTAGAATGTAGATTATATAGGTGTTCATGGAGGATTTAGATATGGATAAAAGAATGAAAAAGGACAAATCATTTTTGATTTTGTCGTAGCACATGTGCTAATTGAGTCAAATGCGTTTTTCATAAAGATAGAAGAAAATTAAATTACATTTAAAAGCAGACCAAATAAGTCACAAATTGATTATTTATTGATTTTGAGAAGTCTTATGATAGAGTTCCAAAAGAGATTTTTAAAATGTGTAAATGTATCATATATTGACATAATCAAAGATATATATACAAAATCAGTGACAAGGGCGAGGACATCTGGAAGATTAACACAGGAATTCCCTATCACTATTGGCTTACATCAAGGTTTAGCTTTAAGCAATAATCTTTTTGCCCTTATCTTATACGAGCTCGCCAGACATATCCAACAAGCAATAAATTGGTGTTTATTGTTTGCGAGTGATATCGTTTTGATTGATGAGAAGTGCGAGGGTGTAAACACAAAACTTAAATCTTGGCAAGACACTTTAGAAAAGAAGTGTTTTAGGTTGAGGAGGGCAAAGACGGAGTATATGGAGCTTAAATTTAGCAGTACAAGAATGACGGATGACTTTGTTATTAAGTTGGGTGATCAAGATATTTCTCGTAGTGAGTGTTTTAAATATCTTGGATTGATAGTTCAAAAAGACGGAGGTATTGATAAAGATATGACACATAAAATCCAAGCGGGTTGGTTGAAGTGGAGAGACGCGTCAGGAATCCTATGCGATCGTAAAGTACCATTAAAACTTAAGGGCAAGTTTTACCGTACTACAATTAGACCAGTGATGCTCTATGGTTGTTAGTGTTGGACAGTGAATTGTGTACATTAGCAAAAAAAATGGGAGTTGCGGAGATGAAAATGCTTAGGTGGATGTGTGGACACACGAGACTGGATAAAATTAGGAATGAATGTATCGGGGATAAAACAGGAGTAGCACCAATTGCAGGAAAGATGCAAGAAGCTCGACAAAGATGGTTTGGACACGTACAAAGGAGACCATTAGAGGCACCTGTTAGGCATTGTGAGAGTCTCGTCACTAGGCATGCTAAATGAGGGAGGGGTAGATCGATAAAGACTTGGAATGAAACTTAAAGGAAAGACCTGATGTACTTAGGCATTTGTGAGATTATGACAAAAGATAGGGCACAATGGCGAGAAAGGATCCATATCGCCGACCCCACTATAGTGAGATAAAGGCTTGAGTGTTGTCGTTGTTGTTTAGAACTCTTACATGCAGACCAAAATAATTTATGTGTTTTCGCCGGACTCCACGTGTAGTACATATAGAGCCCCCTCTAACTGGGAGGCCTCGACCCGGCGAAACACTGTTGTGGTCGAGCCCTCTTCTAGCTACAGCATGTCCCCCTTCTGCGCTTAATTCTGGCCTTGTTCTTGGCAATATTGACCAGCTGGACCTGCAGTGGGTTTCTTCGAGTGACGGGCATCTAAACTCTGGTCATTATTCAATTCTCCATCATCATGCAAGAATATGACAGACCTGAGACCATCTTCTGCACGTGGGAGGGGAACTGGTATATGCTCGACAACAACTTTCTCATCTTCTTGATCTGTGTTGGCATCAAATTACTTGACGTCATCCACGCCTTCATGAATCCAAGATGATCATCTACTTATGTTACTCTGCGAAAAAATCCGAGATATGATGAATCAATGTTGGTATTGATCACTAGGATTTATTTGGTTAATTTTCTTGACGGGTTCTCCCAAAAACATCAAAGTGCTTGGATCGGACCAATAAAATCACTACGGACACCGGCTCGACGAGATGATTACAACCGGCCCACTTTTTGCGTAACTCCAAATCAATTTGACTCCTCAAATAGCCTCCAGAATAGTTCTGGGAAAACACCCTGAATCAAACAAGCCTCGCAAGGACCGTCCTGGCCTGGACTGATCTAGCCTCCCCTTTTCTCATGTATGGGCCAAGGCCTAATGTGAGGAGCGGCTATGTGAGGTGCCCCCCCCCCCCCCCACCCCGGTCGGGCCTCACTCCCGTTAACTTAATTTGACTGATTTTGTGTGTTTCCCTCTTTACCCCTGCGGTTTTATTAAAACTCGATGCGTTAATTCGCGGTTTTCGCGATTCTATCTTCTTCCCCCTCACCGACTGAAGCCCTCGCAGATACCCAATCTCTTCACTCCCGGACGGAAGCCCCCAGTAGCGACGATCGCCGCTCATTGTTTCCGCCCTCGCATCTCCGACGGTGGCAGCTGTGTTCGATGAACCTAGGGCATCCACTAACGGCTAATCGATGTCGGCATTCCAGGATCAGGATCCGTAGCAGAAGTCGAGAAGTTAGACCATAAGCCGGTTTTATCTCTTCGCAAATCGACGTTGGCTATCAGGGTTATGTATTTTCTTGCGGCTTTCTGCAAAATTAGATCACCATGTAGTTTCTCCACCTATTCCTCCAGCTCTCTCGCCCTCTTTTTGGCTCTCAACCTCTCTTCTTCGTTCTTATGCGGTGACAACTCTACATGGAAAACTCTACAAGGCAATTATTGAAATCATTTTCTATGGTTCTTCCAGCCATATTTCCTCTCCAACTATTTATGTTTTTTTTTCCTGAATCTCAAGTATAAGATTTAGATCAGTTCTGTTTAAATAATCCAACAAACATTTTATATGCTCATAATCTATTTGTTGAAATGCCCAAGAGACAGGAGATTAAAGTTTTGTATGAGGACCTGAAGGCGGCCTTTGAGACTCACACTTGAGAGAAGCACTGTTTGTGCTTCATCGAGGTCAATCTTTTTATCTAAAACTATGTATCTAAAACTATGTATGCATATATTGGTTCGGTTTTTTTTTTCATTTTTATGCTTCTTTACTGATTACAGGTGTTCAGTTCTATTTTTATTAACTAATTACAGGTTGCACCTTGGATCTTTCAGGTTATATCGATTTTTTTAGATTTGCATTTGAAAGCTAGATAATGATGGCCAAATGCTTAATGCATCAGAATTTGTGTACTTCATCATTAGTTTTTGCATCAATTGGAACTGGAATTTGTGTTATTTTCCATCCTTCAATGGTCCAGTGGATTGGTAAGTTTATATTCTTGATATAGAATATGGTGATTATATTTTCTTCTGCTTTTAACTTCAAAATTTCAAATAATTGTTTTTATGAGGTTGGTGTTGATGTCTATCCTAATACGGAGGCTCAAGTTCATGTTTTTGATTAGGAAGTAAGTTGCTGCCATTAGGTATGATTTGCATTGATATCTTTTGTTCTTAAAAGGGAGCTATGATTGCCATTTGGTGCGAGTTTCAATAACATTATACAAAGATTGTTTCAATGACTAGAATACATGATATCTATGTGATAGTGGAGTTTATTAACCATTGTTCCTGGCCACACTTTGATATCTTGCTGTTTGAGAGGTTTTTCTGTGCCAATTTTTTTTTAAGGAATGCCTATGCTTATGTTTTGTTTTATGCCAGGCCATGAAGACTATTAATTCCTCCTTTGCTTTTCCCCAAGAATCACATCTTCATTCTTCTTTTGAAAGACCGAATGATCACATCCTTCATTGATTTCATTGAATATATTTTTCCTTACCTTCAAGAAAAAACATGTGTTAATCTACATGTGCAACCTGTAATTAGTTAATAAAAATCCATGATAACACATTCCAAAACAACTAAAGAAATTGAAATTCTTTTTGTAGTTTTTTGTATTTCATGTTTTAGGTTTTGAAAGCAAATCAGTGTTGGCAAACATTTTGGTATTGCTTCACCTCTTTCTTACTTTTTGACTTCCGAGATAACAATTTTTCAGAGGATTGTGTATATTATAATTGACGTATATTTATGTGATCTTTATGAAAAACTCCAAATCAGACGACTTCATATTAGTGTTGCTCATCTTATAAAAAGCTGTAATTAGTTAATAAAAATTCATGATAAAACATGTCAAAACAACTAAAGAAATTGGAGTACAAACAACTAATCTTTTCTCTACAATCAATGACGCTGCCCACATCCAATTTTGCCCAATAACCAATGTTTCTGCCAATGACAAATGTCGCTGTCCACGATTAATGTCGCCGTCCACGACCAATGTCACCCCCTACGACCATTGTCGCCCTCCAACACCCAATGTCTCCACTGCCCCCACTACGACCAATGTCGCCGTCCACTATCAATGTCATCCCCACAATCAATGTTGTCGTCAACGACTATAGTCGCCCCCCACACAACTAAAGCCTCCTCACCACGACCAATGTCGCCGCCCGCGACCAATGTCGCCGCCCGCGACCAATGTCGCCGCCCACGACCAATGTCGTCACCCACGATAAATTTCGCTCTTACAATCAATGTTGTAGCCCACGACTAATGTCGCACCCTCTACCAATGTCGCCGTCCACCGCCAGGACCAATGTCATCTCCCTCGACCAATGTCGCAGCCCCGGACCAATGTCGTCGCCCCCGACCAATGTCGTCGCCACCGACCAATGTCGTCGCCCCCGACCAATGTCATCGCCCTGACCAATGTCGCCGCCCCAACCAATGTCGCCGCGCCAACCAATGTTGTCGCCCTGACCAATGTCGCCGCCCTACACGGGATTCCATCGACCAATGTCTCCCCCATGACCAATGTCGCCCCCACGATCAATGATGCCCTAATGACAAATGTCACCCCAACAACAAATGTCGCCCCCACGATAAATGTCGCACCCACGATGAATGTGGCCCGCACGGGGTCCCCCGTGCACGACTGCTTGTATTGAATGTGAGTTGTATGTATGTGTTGAATGAGTGTGTGTGTTGAATGAGTGTGTGTGTGTTGAATGAGTGTGTGTGTGATTTTTTTGGGGGTATGTGGTTTGTTTGTGTTTATGAATATGTGTGTGTGTGTGTGTGTGTGTCGATGTGTGTGTGTGTGTCGATGTGTGTGTGGATGTGTGTGTTTGTATGGATGAATGTGTGTGTGTGTGTGTGTGTATTGAATGTGAGTTGTATGTATGTGTTGAATGTGTGTGTGACTGTGTGTGTTGAATGAGTGTGTGTGATTTTTTTGGGGGTATGTGGTGTATTTGTGTTTATGAATATGTGTGTGTGTGTGTGTGTGTGTGTGTTGTGTGTGGATGTGTGTGTTTGTATGGATGAATGAGTGTGTGTGTGTGTGTGTATTGAATGTGAGTTGTATGTATGTGTGAAGCGTGTGTGTGTGTTGAATGAGTGTGTGTGTGTGTGTGTGATTTTTTGGGGGGGTATGTGGTGTGTTTGTGTTTATGAATATGTGTGTGTGTGTGTGTGTGTGTGGATGTGTGGATGTGTTTGTTTGTATGGATGAATGAGTGTGTGTGTGTATATTGAATGTGAGTTGTATGTATGTGTTGAATGCGTGTGTGTGTTGAATGTGTGTGTGTGTGTGTGTGTGTGTGTGTGTGTGTGTGTGTGTTGAATGTGTGTGTGTGTGTGTTTATATGGATGGATGTGTGTGTGTGTGTGTTTGTATGGATGAATGTGTGTGTGTAAAATCTAGTTGTTTGACTCTATATTTTTCTATTGGGTAACTTTGACATTTAGGATTTTCTAGGATACATTTTTTGGTTTCTATTTATGGTATTACCTTTTGTGCTCAGCACGGGACTATGCCCATGTTAATTTGGACTGAAATCCTTTGTTGAAATCGTGCTATTTTGATTGGGTGATCCAAAGAGCTATTCCGATTTCTACTGGGATGACGCTTGAACCTTGATTACGTGCCGAAGAAATTGTCTTGGCCCTTGATAGAACGGGCAGCGTTGAAATCGTGCCGACCTAATGAAATTGCCTGGGCCCTTGATCTGAAGTCAAGAGTTATCTAGAGCTAGCTTATGTTGTTTCTTCTGAACATATTTTGTTGACTAGTCTCATATCTTTCGAATAGTTTCTGTTTTTGGCGACGAATCCGGGTTCTTCATTCATCAATTTGAGCTGGGTAACATGAACTTCTCATCTCTCCTTGTTGTTCTCTCCCTTATTAATTTGTTTTTAGTTTATTTTTTATTTTATTTTCAACCTTACTTCCTAAGGTTGGATGTAAGGCCTGAAGTAATCTTCTTAAATTTGACATTAGCTGCAATTTTTCTTGTCTGCTTGTGTAAGAGGGTTGACTTTGGATATGAAGGGTTGTTTCCCGAGAGAAGAATTGGAAGACTGTAAACGCTACCCATTTTCAATCTAGATAGATTATTGAAAAATGACTGAGATTATTCAATACTTGTCCTAAATCCTAATATTAAGTCTTTAGCTTTTTCTGGTTTATGAAATTAATCTATTTTTTTAAAAAACAACTTATTATACTATTAGTAGGTTTAAAATCCAAAGAACTTATGGTTACAGCTCATCTAGTAGCTTGAAGATGAGAACCTACTTTAGAAAATGATTATTTTATTTTGTTGTGAAAATAAAATCATGATAATTTCTTACCGCATGCATCCATATGAATGATTTATACATTACTCTTGTTCTGAAATTGAACTGTGATTTGCTTGTAATTAGGAATCAGTATATGTTACTAATTAGCAAGTAAGACAACTTTCATATGTTGTTGATAACTCAAAACAAAGTTTTATTTTGCTACCTAGTTATCATTTATTACGAGAGAGGAATAAATATATGAACAATTGATTGGATTAAGTTTTGATTTTTTTGCTCAAAACATGTAGGAGGTAAAAGAAAGCCACTGACTTTGCGTGATCCATCCAAGATTGCCTGCCTATTAGTCATCATCGTCAAAGAACGATATCGACCTTGTGTTGCGGGACATTGCGAAAACACAACGATCGGAGGTGACCCTCGTCCGTCGCTGCCCTGAAATTCCGCCGGACTCGATTCCGGCCCAAATGCCTCCATTCTATTCGTCAGCATTCGACCGCCCACTAGTGAGTCGTGCATTTGTGGCAAGCAATCTGACACGTAGAACAAGATTCTAGAGGATTGGATGATTGCAGGAGCATAATTTGGATGATAGCTGCCGGATTCGGGCCCGTTCTATGCTCATTGGTGTTCACCTGCTTCATCTCGTTCGCTGCTCTGTTTTCTCACTGAGGTGTTGGACTTTAATTGTTTTTGATCTGAGATCTATTTTGTCTATTTTGTTGAAGATGTTGTTTTGATTTAGTTTATCTGTTGATGGAGATGAGGTTATTTTTTCAGCGGATTTTTTATCTGATGCTATAGATTTAGTATAGATAAATAAAATGTCATTTGTGTGTGATTTTAGTTTATAGTTTGTAGGCTGCACTGCAGCCTCTGTTTTTGGATCTCTGCAATGTACTTTTCTCAGTCTTCTGTTGGTGGATAGCTAAGTTTATGTTAAACTTAAAGGGACGTCAGATTCTTTATTCTTAAGCTCTACTGCTTTGAGTGAGCCGTCAATCTTCGTTGAACAACAGTTCTGGATATTCATCTCTCTGTACAGCTAAAGATCAGCAACAATAACTTTCTGGTCTTTCAGATTTATCTAATTGTGAAGATAAATGAATTCTGGATCAGATTACTTGTCTCCTCTAATAAAAGTTAAAATCAAAAATGAGGAACAAAGAGGGTGGAAGTTACTCTCCCAACTTTTCGTACTCTTCGATAGCTTGTCCCTCCTAAACCCCTCGTTCCCGTTCCCACAGACAGAGAAAAGACCTTGGTGAAGGAAATACCGAACAGAGCACCTTCACACAACAAGTAACCGCACAAGCTACTCATTCTCATGCCCAAAATAATAGCCTGGCAGAACATCCATCTTCTCGCTCATCAGGCACCTTCACACAACAAGTTTCGAACATTAACATGCAGTATATTTATTCCGGCACAAATAGTCATAATTTTGAATCTGCAGTTGTCCCTTATTGTGACCAAATATCTCAATCAGCAGTCATTGTTGTTGATAAACTTGTTGTGATGGCTACAACTGGCGAAAATATGGGCAAAAGCAGGTTAAGGGCAGTGATATCCAAAGAGCTATTATAAATGTAACCACCCAAAATGTCCAGTCAAGAAGAAAGTCGAACGTTCCCTTGATGGCCAAGTGACCGAGATAAATTTGGATGTATCTTATATCATGTGCTACATTAGTTGCTCTTCGACGGTTGCTTGCAATGACAGGTTAAAGCCTTCGATCTCCTGAAGGTTGACGAAAAGGTCAACAAGTCTGTTGCAGCTGACAACAAAGCGGCGCACACAGCCAGAGTCGTCGCCGTAAAAGTTGTTCAGAAGCAAGCCCCCAGAGATCTTCCAACCCATTCGTCTGAAATCCATCCTTAACCTTGGAATTTTGCAGCGTTTTGTTTAGACTTGGGAGAAATAAAGCATTCTGCCTGAAAAAAGCATCGCTTGACAAATTTCTCAATTAACAGTCATCAGCACCCACGTACCAAGTTTGACGACAATCCGTAGGCAATAGACTGAGGCGGTTCATTGTCGTTATGTTGTTTTTTGTGTTGTATCATGTGTAAATGTTGTTCGTTCATGAGACTGATTCCTTTTGGGGGGTCATGTCGGGCTCGAAGAGAATCAATCCATCCTGCAAAGAGTCCCTGGTGTTGAAGAATACACCAGTCTGAATGTTCGGTGGTTTTTTTTAGTAGAATATTTTTCTTCTCCTTTTGGCTTGTTTTGTAAACAAGTTTACTATATTTTTCATTGGGGTTGTAGAGTTTATCATTGAGCTCCTGAGAATGCACTTTGGATATATTATTATAATATAAATGAGGTTAGAATTTTTTGAATTGTGGCAAATTGTTAAAATGGAGAAGCACAGGTAGAATATTATGCTGCAATGAAATTTGGAGTAAATTTTACAAAATCACCGTTTTTGACAAATATAAAGCATGACGTTTTTGAAAAAGTATGGTGGTAGCCTTTAAGAGCTACATCAACGTTTCAAAAACAAAACGCTGCAACAAGCTTTGCCGACTCGCGCAACAACAGCGATTGCAACCATATAAAGGTCGACCTGCGCCCACGGCCCGATTGCAACCGGTGCACCCAAGCCCGCTCTCCGCCCGCCCCATTTCTTCATTTCCCTCTCCCCCTTTTCTTCTCCTCCCCCTCTTTTTCTCTCTTCCCCCCCCCTCCCCCTTTTTTCCCCTCATACTGGAGTGGAACCCGGCGGCCGGTCGGGCCTCACTCCCGTTAACTTAATTTGACTGATTTTGTGTGTTTCCCTCTTTACCCCTGCGGTTTTATTAAAACTCGATGCGTTAATTCGCGGTTTTCGCGATTCTATCTTCTTCCCCCTCACCGACTGAAGCCCTCGCAGATACCCAATCTCTTCACTCCCGGACGGAAGCCCCCAGTAGCGACGATCGCCGCTCATTGTTTCCGCCCTCGCATCTCCGACGGTGGCAGCTGTGTTCGATGAACCTAGGGCATCCACTAACGGCTAATCGATGTCGGCATTCCTCAGGATCCGTAGCAGAAGTCGAGAAGTTAGACCATAAGCCGGTTTTATCTCTTCGCAAATCGACGTTGGCTATCAGGGTTATGTATTTTCTTGCGGCTTTCTGCAAAATTAGATCACCATGTAGTTTCTCCACCTATTCCTCCAGCTCTCTCGCCCTCTTTTTGGCTCTCAACCTCTTTTCGTTCTTATGCGGTGACAACTCTACATGGAAAACTCTACAAGGCAATTATTGAAATCATTTTCTATGGTTCTTCCAGCCATATTTCCTCTCCAACTATTTATGTTTTTTTTTCCTGAATCTCAAGTATAAGATTTAGATCAGTTCTGTTTAAATAATCCAACAAACATTTTATATGCTCATAATCTATTTGTTGAAATGCCCAAGAGACAGGAGATTAAAGTTTTGTATGAGGACCTGAAGGCGGCTTTGAGACTCACACTTGAGAGAAGCACTGTTTGTGCTTCATCGAGGTCAATCTTTTTATCTAAAACTATGTATCTAAAACTATGTATGCATATATTGGTTCGGTTTTTTTTTTTTCATTTTTATGCTTCTTTACTGATTACAGGTGTTCAGTTCTATTTTTATTAACTAATTACAGGTTGCACCTTGGATCTTTCAGGTTATATCGATTTTTTTAGATTTGCATTTGAAAGCTAGATAATGATGGCCAAATGCTTAATGCATCAGAATTTGTGTACTTCATCATTAGTTTTTGCATCAATTGGAACTGGAATTTGTGTTATTTTCCATCCTTCAATGGTCCAGTGGATTGGTAAGTTTATATTCTTGATATAGAATATGGTGATTATATTTTCTTCTGCTTTTAACTTCAAAATTTCAAATAATTGTTTTTATGAGGTTGGTGTTGATGTCTATCCTAATACGGAGGCTCAAGTTCATGTTTTTGATTAGGAAGTAAGTTGCTGCCATTAGGTATGATTTGCATTGATATCTTTTGTTCTTAAAAGGGAGCTATGATTGCCATTTGGTGCGAGTTTCAATAACATTATACAAAGATTGTTTCAATGACTAGAATACATGATATCTATGTGATAGTGGAGTTTATTAACCATTGTTCCTGGCCACACTTTGATATCTTGCTGTTTGAGAGGTTTTTCTGTGCAATTTTTTTTTAAGGAATGCCTATGCTTATGTTTTGTTTATGCCAGGCCATGAAGACTATTAATTCC
>CM077086.1:11998170-12208021 GCA_039513925.1 Platanthera zijinensis
CTAAGTTTTTGGTTTCAACATTTTGGTGCGGTGAGCGTGGAGAGTGACCAGCACAGAAGATCTCGGGAGAGTGTCATGGCTGGAGATCAGGGAGGTGGTGATGATCTCGGCGAGCTCCCCAACCCCGGACCCTTCGTAAGAAGGGAGGAGTTCATGGTTTCCATCCAAGGCATCATGGAGATGCTGAGAAGCATTGCCCCTCGGGCTGATAGCTCAACCCCCACCCCCCAGGGACTGGCTCCCAGGGGTCTCGGCGAGCTGACCCAGAGTGGTCTCGGCGAGCTGCCTCCTGGGGGCACAAGCGAGATGAACCTAGCAGGGGGAGAAGGAAGTGCACCAGGAAGAAGGCCAGAGAAGGAAAAGATGGGAGAGGGGGTCGAGCGAGACCTCACCGGCCGGGAGTTGTTCCCCAGCCCGGCGAGTGCCAGCCCTCCAGGCGAGCAGGTCGCGTGAGTAGAGGTTGCGAGACCAGCACTCAGGGGGTCACCCTTCAGCGAGTTGATCATCTCAGCTCCCGTTCCCGAGGGGTTCAGAGAGCCTGACATGGCTTACTATGCCGGGAAGGATGACCCCGTCCAGCACCTGCAGTGGTTCGAGGATGCCTTCTCTATCAGACCGATGACGGATGTCTTCAAGTGCCGCCTCTTCGCGATCACGTTGAAGGACAAGGCAAGGGACTGGTTTCATCAACTCCCTCCAAGGTCGATCTATAAGTTCGAGGACTTGAGCCGGAGCTTCCAGCTCCGCTTCTCCACCTCCAAGAAGAGGAAGAAGAGTCCCGAGTCTATCTTTCTGATAAGGCAGAGGGCCGAGGAGTCGCTGACTCACTACATTGGCAGGTTCCAAGAGGAGATCCTGGATATCCAGGAGATGTCGGGGTATGCCCTCCAGATGGCGTTCACGGTGGGGTTGCGCGAGGGGTTCTTCAAGATGAGCTTGACCCGAAAGGCCCCCCTTTCCTTCGAGAAGCTGATGGAAAGGGAGGCAGAGGAGATAGCCATGGAGGCGGTCAACCCGACATTTGTCAAGAAGTTGGCAAAGCTAACGGAGACGGAGTCAAATGAGCAAGGTGGCTCAACGCATCAGGAAGGAAGGAGCAGAGAGGAGCAGAGAGCTCAGGGGTTCCAGGGACAGGAGGGTCCGGAACCAGGCTGGAGGCGGCAGGGAGGACCTGCCCAGGGTCCAGGAAGAGCTCTCATCCAGGGTGGGGGAAACTTTCACGGGGGCCAAGGGAGGTTCAACTTCCAAAGGCAAGCCCCAAGACAGCTCATACTCCCACCACAGCAAGCCTTGACAATAGGCGGAGGAGGAAGAGGCAACGGGAGAGACCGCCGGACCCGCCGAAGGAGGGGAGGAGGAGCATTGTCGTACTGTGACTTCCACCAGGCGGAGGGTCACGCCACGGCTACCTGCCCCGAGTTCCTGGAAGTGAGGGGGCGAGAGGCCTTGCCCAGCCTCAGCCGTCGGCACAGGTTGAAGGGGTTCTACCAAGAGTGGGGGGAGAAAACATATGTGAGGACCGGGTCGATGTGGGAACCCGAGGGACCTTGTGAGTGATCCACGATGGAGTGGAGAGCAAGCCCAGTCCCTCTGAAGAAGCATCACCTCGGCGGAGTCTTGTATTTTTCTTATGGTTGTATTGAGTCCAGCCCCCGACCAGCTGAGTCGGGGGGGTCATATAACCAATCTTTTTTCCCCGTTTGAGGATGTTGGAATTGATAAAACTTAGGTGACATGCCCAGTCCCACCCCCCGAAAGGATCTCATATCAGGCTCTCACTAGCTGGATGGATCGAAGGTACCTCGGGGAGGCTAAGTCCTTTGCTCCGATGACGGTCCCGCTGTCAGGCTCTCACTAGCTGGCAGGGCAGGCGTACCTCTTGTGGAAGCCCAAGTATCTTTGCTTCGATGACGATCCCGCTTTCGGGCTCCCACTAGCTGGCAGGGCAGGCGTACCTCTCGTGAGAGACCAAGTCTTTGCTTCGATGACGGTCCCGCTGTCAGGCTCTCACTAGCTGGCAGGGCAGGCGCACCTCTCGTGGAAGCCCAATTCCTTTGCTCTGATGACGGTCCCGCTGTCAGGCTCTCACTAGCTGCCAGGGCAGGCGTACCTCTCGTGGAAGCCCAAGTACCATTACTCCGACGACGGCCCCGCTGTCAGGCTCTCACTAGCTGGCAGGGCAGGCGTACCTCTCGTAGAAGCTCAAGTACCTTTGCTCCGATGACGGTCCCGCTGTCATGCTCTCACTAGCTGGCAGGGCAGGCGTACCGCTCGTGGAAGCCCAATTATCTTTGCTCCGATGACGGTCCCGTTTTCAGGCTCCCACTAGCTGGCAGGGCAGGCGTACCTCTCGTGAGAGACCAAGTCTTTGCTCTGATGACGGTCCCGCTGTCAGGCTCTCACTAGCTGGCAGGGCAGGCGTACCTCTCGTGGAAGCCCAAGTACCTTTGCTCCGATGACGGTTCCACTGTCAGGCTCTCACTAGCTGGCAGGGCAGGCGTACCTCTCGTGGAAGCCCAAGTATCTTTGCTCCGATGACAGTCTCGCTGACAGACTCTCACTAGCTGGCAGGGCAGGCGTACCTCTCGTGAGAGACCAAGTCTTTGCTCCGATGACGGTCCCGCTGTCAGGCTCTCACTAGTTGGCAGGGCAGGCGTACCTCTCGTGGAAGCTCAAGTACCTTTGCTCCGATGACGGTCCCACTGTCAGGCTCTCACTAGCTGGCAGGGCAGGCGAACCTCTCGTGGAAGCCCAAGTATCTTTGCTCCGATGACGGTCCCGCTGTCAGGCTCCCACTAGCTGGCAGGGCAGGCGTACCTCTCGTGAGAGACCAAGTCTTTGCTCCGATGACGGTCCCGCTGTCAGGTTCTCACTAGCTGGCAGGCCAGACGTACCTCTCGTGGAAGCCCAAGTACCTTTGCTCCGATGACGGTCCCACTGTCAGGCTCTTACTAGCTGGCAGGGCAGGCGTACCTCTCGTGGAACCCCAAGTATCTTTGCTCCGATGACGGTCCTGCTGTCAGGCTCTCACTAGCTGGCAGGACAGGCGTACCTCTCGTGAGAGATCAAGTCTTTGCTCCGATGACAGTCCCGCTGTCAGGCTCACACTAGCTGACAGGGCAGGCGTACCTCTCGTGGAAGCTCAAGTACCTTTGCTCCGATGACGGTCCCGCTATAAGGTTCTCACTAGCTGGAAGGGTCGGAGTACCTCTCGTGGATGCCCATTTCTTTTTACCCGGAGGGGGTCTCGCCACCATGGCTCCCATCAGCTGGCATGGCAGCTTGACCCCTTCGGGAGGTTAAGTGTTTTTTGCTTGGAGGGGGTCTCGCCACCCAGGCTCCCATCAGCTGGCATGACAAGTTGACCCCTCCGGGATGTTAATTGTTTTTTGCCCGGAGGGGGTCTCGCCACCCAGGCTCCCATCAGCTGGCATGACAGGTTGACCCCTCCGGGAGGTTAAGTGTTTTTTACCCGGAGGGGGTCTCGCCACCCAGGCTCCCATCAGCTGGCATGGCAGGTTGACCCCTCCGGGAGGTTAAGTGTTTTTTACCCAGAGGAGGTCTCGTCACCCAGGCTCCCATCAGCTGGCATGACAGGTTGACCCCTCCGGGAGGTTAAGTGTTTTTTACCCGGAGGGGGTCTCGCCACCCAGGCTCCCATCAGCTGGCATGACAGGTTAACCCCTCCAGGAGGTTAAGTGTTTTTTACCCGGAGGGAGTCTCTCCACCCAGGCTCCCATCAGCTGGCATGACAGGTTGACCCCTCCGGGAGGTTAAGTGTTTTTTGCCCGGAGGGGGTCTCGCCACCCAAACTCCCATCAGCTGGCATGGCAGGTTGACCCCTCCGGGAGGTTAAGTGTTTTTTACCCGGAGGGGGTCTCGCCACCCAGACTCCCATCAGCTGGCATGACAGGTTGACCCCTCCGGAAGGTTAAGTGTTTTTTACCCGGAGGGGGTCTCGCCACCCAGGCTCCCATCAGCTGGCATGACAGGTTGACCCCTCTGGGAGGTTAAGTGTTTTTTACCCGGAGGGGGTCTCGCCACCCAGGCTCCCATCAGCTGACATGACAGGTTGACCCCTCCGGGAGGTTAAATGTTTTTTACTCGGAGGGGGTCTCGCCACCCAGGCTCCCATCAGCTGGCATGACAGGTTGACCCGTCCGGGAGGTTAAGTGTTTTTTGCCCGGAGGGGGTCTCGCCACCCAGGCTTCCATCAGCTGGCATGGCAGGTTGACCCCTCCGGGAGGTTAAGTGTTTTTTACCCGGAGGGGGTCTCGCCACCCAGGCTCCCATCAGCTGGCATGACAGGTTGACCCTTCCGGGTGGTTAAGTGTTTTTTACCCGGAGGGGGTCTCGCCACCCAGGCTCCCATCAGCTGGCATGACAGGTTGACCCCTTGGAGAAGCCTGGTGCTTTTTCAAAACCGCGAGAAAAGGCTACACTCAGCGAATACGTTGGGTTGGATGGTTCTTTCCGAGCGTAGAACTCGCTCGAAAAGAGCGGGGATTGTGTACAACCCCATATTCGCAGAGTAGGGTCCTCACGGCAGGCGCAAGACCAGCTATGAGTTTTTAAGCTTTTGGAGAAGTTTTGCACTCTTGGTGACCAATTTAGGTCTTACCCTTGTAATATACTAGTAGGGGAGAAAAATCTACCTCCCCCCGACCCCTTTTGGGGGGTGGGTGCGGCAAGATGGTCGACACCCGCCCTGGCTTCCTAGGTGCGAGGTGGGAGCAGCTGGATCGATTAGAGGCCAGGGTCCCGTCCTCCCCTGCATCTTGGCCCTGAGCGGAGCGAGACCGGTCGGCGGCCAGGGTCTCGCCCGCGCGGTTAGCTCGCGGGGCGAGACCGGCCGACGGCCAGGGTCTCGCCCGCGTGTTTAGTATCGCGGGGCGAGACCGGCCGGCGGTCAGGGTCTAGCCCGCGTGGTTAGCTCGTGGGGCGAGACCGGCAGGCGGCCAGGGTCTCTCCCGTGTGGTTAGCTCGCGGGGCAAGACCGGCCGGCGGCCAGGGTCTCGCCCGCGCGTTTAGCTCGTGGGGCGAGACCGGCCGGCGGCCAGGGTCCCGCCCGCGCGGTTGGCTCACGGGGCGAGACCGGTCGGCGGCCAGGGTCTCGCCCGCGCGTTTAGCTCGCGGGGCGAGACCGGCCGGCGGCCAGGAACTCGCCCGCGCGGTTAGCCCACTCGTCTCGGGTGCCCGGGGAGGTGGGGGGTATGGCTTGACCTCCTCCCGCCCTTGGACCTCTTTTGGCCACGCTTTTACCGTTGTGCCATTGGGGTGGAATTACCCCTTTACCCCCCGGTGTGGATGTTTTCTATTGGCTCGGGGCAAATTTGCCTTAGGGGTATTTCTGACCTTTTGGTCCCCAGGCTTGGAAAAACTATAAATAGACCCCCTTGGATACATTTGGAGGGATGAGTTTTTGGCTTCCTCCTCCTTTGATTTCTTCTTCTTCTTGGTAGAGTTTGAGAGCTCTCCAAGGTACCCAGCTCAGCCATTGGTGAGGGAGGGGAAGTGCTCTTGCGACCTTCCGGGTGTGTGGTGGGACCTCCACGCTAGAGTCGAGGGTTTGTTCCTAGTTTCACAAGTCTTTGGTCCGTGACGTTCCCCCGAGTGTAGTAGGTGTGAGGTCACCTCTCTTTTGGGACCCCGAACTCCACGAGAGGTCAATTTTGGCTTCAACATTTTTGGTGCGGTGAGCTTGGAGAGTGACCAGCACAGAAGATCTCGGGAGAGTGTCATGGTCGGAGATCAGGGAGGTGGTGATGATCTCGGCGAGCTCCCCAACCCCAGACCCTTCGTAGGAAGGGAGGGGTTTTTGGCTTCCTCCTCCCTTGGTTTCTTATTCTTCTTGGTAGAGTTTGAGAGCTCTCCAAGGTACCCAGCTCAGTCATTGGTGAGGGAGGGGAAGTGCTCTTGCGACCTTCCGGGTGTGTGGTGGGACCTCCACGTTAGAGCCGAGGGTTTGTTCCTAGTTTCCCAAGTCTTTGGTCCGTGACATTCCCCCGAGTGTAGTAGGTGTGAGGTCACCCCTCTTTTGGGACCCCGAACACCACGAGAGGTCAATTTTAACTTCAACAGCTAGATCTGGTGGAGAAAAACACAGAAAACACTGCTTGCAGTTCGAACCTGAGCATGCAGAGCCCGTTGAGGATGATGAAGGAGGGTGTGTGCGCGGCTCAAAGAGAGTAGGTGTGCAAAAAAGGCCCGACGGGCCTAAGCTGGGCCTAGGCCTTCCAGACCGGGGTTTTTTGTCTGTCAGGCCCAGGTCAGGCCTCGGACAAACCGGGCCAAGACCGGGCTCCTTATTAAAAGAGGGGCCTACCAGACCGGGCCCAGTCAGACCAGGTCGGGCCCATGCCTGATCGGCTCCCTCTTAATTGTTGGGGCCATGCCCTAACATTTTAAATGTTGGGGTAACGCCCCAGCAAGTTGTCGAGCATGGTGTCCAGGGCGGGCCTAGGTCTGGCTAGGTCGGGCACCGGGTCGGGCTATGATAAAAAATGGGGGCCTTGTGATCCCCTTTAGGCCCGACCTAGGCCTGACCCGGGACTAACCGGGCCCAGACCTAACTGGGACCAGACCTGGGCAAACCCGGGCAGGGTAACCGGGCTTGGGCTTATTTTGTACCTCTAGAAAAGAGGAGGTTACGGGGCTGCAGTCGATCGATGGCAGGGAACTAAGGGAAGGGCTCGCACCTTTTGATGGACGATGACGCAGAGGCTAGACGATTGAAGACGAGGAGCGACGAATGTGAGATGTATTCTTGGGTTCGCGTCGACGGGATATAAAACGATGTGCAGTTGACCCCGTCAATTGTTAAACGAAGAATCACGAAAAGGCTGTGGAAGGGAACAGTAGATCTAAGGACATAGGCTCTGATACCAAGTTTGTTATGGGCCTATTTCGATGTGTCGTCGGAGGTAATGGTAGAAGCATGGATACAAGTGACTAACCCTAGAATGTAAATGAAGAGGAGAAGAGGAATTAGAGGGAGAAGAAAGAAGAGGCTTGAGAGAGAAGGAGAAGAGTTAGAGAAATAGAGAGAGAGAGAGATTTAATTCTTTAATACCTCATACATGACCTAAGGGTCCCTATATATAGGACCCACGATAGCACAAGCGTAATAACCTCAACATAAGAGCTAAGTTATCAAAGGCGCACCGAGGCGCAAAGGGCCTCTGGAGCCTAGGCGCAAAGGGCCTCTGGAGCCTAGGCGCAAGGAGCAGGCACGAGCTTGAGGCACGTGAGGCGCAAAATGGGGGAAAAAGAAAATTGAGCGAATTTGGCACCTAATTCGCTCAATTTCAGCGAATTGGGCACCCAAGTGCGTTGAGGGGTGCCTCGGGTGCGTCTAAGATCATGTTTTGCCTACATCAAATTTTTTTAATAAAAAAACCTTGAAAGGCCCAGACGCGCTTTTGGGAGCCCGTAAGGCGCGCGCCCGGGCGCGCCTAGGAGCTCGTAAGGCGCGCGCCCGGGGCACAAAGAAAATATTCTACTACAGCGCAATCTGCAGTTTTTAAACAGCAAAAACCTAAAATAATTTTGTACTCTTCTTCTTTTTCACGGTTTTAACAAAGAAAAATATCCCCTTCTACACGCATCCAAAAGAGGAGATCTCTCCTCGCTATGCCTAAAATCAATAAAGATACAAACTTTACTTCCCACAAGAAAAAACTTTTTGATTTTAGGAGTTTGCAGAAGGGCATGGAGGACCTGCAAGGTTAGGAATGGCTCTCCAACAACATTGGGCATTGTTAAGGATGAAGTTGATGAGCTTCTTGTCTTCCATGGCTAGGGGAGATATTTGTTGAGTGAGAGACGTCGCCGGCCAAGGTCCCATCGTCGTCTATGGATAGAGTCCGTCGGACGACGTCCATTACACGTCGGCAACGAGCGTAGGAGTGGCACCGGAGGCGGGAAGCAAGATCGCAGTTCACGCAAGAACCGAGCGGGCGGAGGGGCTTGCGGCTAGAATGAGGAATAGGTTTAATTTTAGGGTTTTATTAGGTTTGTATATAGTACTTTAAAACGTCTAAAATGATCTAGGATTTTGGTTTGTATATAGTCATACTTAGTTTACATATAACATCACCCTAATATAATTGCCAGATAATTGACGGCATGGGACCCATAACTGTGCATCACATAATTTTAGCATTCACTACAGTACCATCCTAACACTCATTCAATAGGGTTTCCCTAGGGCACAATTACACCACTCACTCTTAGATTCGTCCTACGTCAAAACAACTTTGAAATGGAATTAGTCCAAATGCTAAACCAATCAAATACATCAATACATCAAGATTGAAACCATCAGATGCAGAACAAGTTCTCTTCCTAGTCCTTTATGATTAGATTGCTGTTTTCTTGTTTATGAAACCAACTTTCATCAAAGAAGAATTGTTAGATGCATTAGGCAAATTTTAGTTTGATTGTAATACGGAATATGCTACGTTTGTCTGTGTGTTTATGTAGACGCTGCATAAATAATCCTTCAAAGCACCAAAAGAGAGAGATATAGAGGTAGCAAACAGTTAAAATTGTAAATTTCTCTTCCAAAAAGGATAGCTGAATAAGAATTTAAGTTTCCCTTTTGGTTGCTTGATGGCAATTGATTTGCATATCCAGTATAAAGCTTTAAAACTGATTGAACAACATAGCAGATTAATAATAGCATGCAAAAAAATGACTAAAAGATACTAGGTGGCAAGTGTAATTATTAAATAATTTAGAGCAGAAAAATGAATAAGATGGAGAAAGAAAACAAGCATACCATCCAGTCATGAACTTTTTCGAAGCCCAGCTACGGAAAACTTTATGAAATGCCTGTAAAGGAACGCTATCATCATTTAATTGTACAGCAAATTCTACTAACACTGCGGTAAACAAAAGAAGATTAAAAATAAGCCAAATCATTAAAATTTCACCAAAATATCATTATCTAATTGACCTACAAGAAAAAATACCAAATATAATTATTAAACATCTTAGACAGAAGCTCACCTTTTGACCTTCCTATAGTTCCGACAATATCTTCCAGAGATACCAAATTTTGATGCATTTACATATCAGACAATCTTTTATAAGAGAGATATTGGGAAAGATCCTAAACTATGATCTCATATTGTTGAGATGCGCTTATTATTATCATTGTATTTTTTTCTTTTTTTCCTGATCTGTCTCCATATAGGGAGGATTAGAGTTTCCTCCTATTATTGAAGTCATTTTCTTTTCTCTCGACATTGTATCAGAGCCTTAGACGATTAGGGCTCCGGTGTCCACCTCCGAATCGCGCCTCATTATTTTGCTTCTGCATCCCTCCTCATCCTTCTGCCCCAGTTTCCATCTCGCCTCCGCATCCCGCCTTTCGTCCCAATTCCGCAGAACCCGCGTCGTCCCGGTTTGGCGTCGCATTCCGCAACCCCCGTCGCTTTGGCTTCTTCTTCTTCTCGCATCGTCCCGGTTCGGCATCGCGTTCCGCAGCCCACGTCGCTTCGGCTTCTTCTTCTTCTTCTTTGTTTTTTCCCTACCGTTGATTTTTTTTGACACCGGAAATATGGTCCTAACCTGATGGTATTTCCGGTGTCAGTCCTTATTGGAGGCTACTTTGAGCTCTTGGTTTTGTCCCTTCTTCTATGAGACAACCCTAGTTTCTATCTAGGTGTTTGTGGGGCTTCTTGTGCTTGTTCTCGCATCATGTACGGGAATGATGGATCTCCTACTCTCTCTTCCGGGGCCGGGATTTCCTCCACTATCTTGCCGTCCGGTGGCATGGCTTGGTCCAGTCATGACCACAATACTCCTCAAATCACCACTATTTGATTGGATGGTTCCAATTTCCTTTCGTGGTCTCGGGATATTACCCTTGCCTTGAGGAGCAAACGTTTGTTTGGATATGTTCTGGGGACTATTCCGACACCGGCCAAAGATTCTCCGGATTGACTACAATGGGAGTCTGAGAACTCTCTAGTGATGTCTTGGTTGGCAAACTCTATGGTTGACTCGATTGCTCGGAATTATCTGTTTTTGGAGACTACAACGGATATTTGGAAAAGGGTCGAGGCTACTTATTCCCGCCGGAGCAATGCTGTACAGATTTTTCAACTGCGGCGGAAGATCTTCCTCCTTCGTCAGGGTGATCGCCCTCCATCTGTCTACTACTTGGAGTTCACTCAACTTTATCAAGCGTATGATCACTTTGACTCCCTCACTCTTGTGTCTCCTGAAGATGAGCTCCTCGTTCGAGCTCGGGAAGATAAGAACAGAGTTTTTGAGTTCCTTCATGGCCTCCACCGCGACTTTGATCTGATCAGTGTGCAGATTCTTGGGCGCTCACCTCTGTCATCCCTTCCCGAGGTTTTCAGTCTTGTTCAACAAGAATTTGATCAGCGACAGACATGGACCCCTGATACTGCTCCCGAAGGTTCTGCCCTGGCTGTTCAGTTTGGCAGTAGAGCCCCTCGTGATTTCAGGCCCAAGTTCACCGACAAGGATCACTTACTCTGTGATTACTGCGGCAAGTCCCGCCATACTCGCGACACCTGCTTTCGTCTTCATGACTTCCTACACCCCGTGGGGGCTCCGCACCACGTGGCGGTCGTGGTTATGGTCGTTCTCTGAGTCGCTCTACTCTGCCCCACTTGCTCACCTGTCTGATGCTTCTGAGGAGATGCTTCCTCCTACTACCCAGTCTGCTCCTCTTGCTTTGTCAGCCGATGAGATTTCTGCCTTCCGGCATCTGATGCAGCAACATCCTCTGGAGCCTTCTGTGTCCTCGTCTTCCTATGCTCATCAAAAACCCTCAGATGCCCATAATGCATCCTCTTGTTCTTCTACTCACTGGATTATTGATTCTGAAGCAACGAATTATATGACCGGGTCTGCTACAGGTTTTGTATCTTACATTCCTTTGTCTGGTCGAGACAAAGTGAGCATTGCGGATGGTTCCTTATCTCCAATTGCTAAAAAAGGAACAATCTCTTGCTCCTCTCTTACTCTTTCTTTTGTCCATCATATACCCAAGTTTACTCACAATCCTCTTTCAATTAGTCATGTAACAAACTCTATGAACTGTTCTGTGACGTTCTTTCCCTATTCTTGTGTGTTTCAGGACCTGAAGTCGGGGACGGTGATTGGCTCTGGTAGTCTGGTGGATGGGCTCTATGTGTTTGATTCTTCCACCCCTGCACCTTCTCCTCAGGCCTTTCATGCTGATCAGGCAGTCACTTTGCAGTCCTGACATTGCCTCCTTGTACATTCCTCTAATCTATCTATGAAACATTTATTTTCTACTTTATCTGTTGTATTAGTTGATAATTTTCATTATAATGATTGTGAACTTGGCAAACATCATCGTGTTCCATTTAATCATATTTCATCTCTTAGTTTTGCTCATTTTCATGTTATTCACAATGATAATTGGGGGCCTTGCCCTTTTTCTTCTATTTCTGGGTGTCGTTGGTTTGTCACTTTCATTGACTGCTTCTCCCGTACTACATGGATTTACTTAATGAAGACTAAAGATGAGATTTTTCCTTTATTTCAGCGTTTTCACAAAATGATTTCTACACAATTTGATACCCCTATCAAAATCCTTCGCACCGACAATGGCCGCGAGTACATGGACTCTCAATTTGACCGTTACCTTGCTCAACATGGGATTATCCATCAAACGTTTGCGTTCACTCTCCTGCTCAAAATGGGGTGGCAGAACGCAAGAATCGTCATCTTTTAGAAGTTGTCAGGTGTCTTCTTCTCCATATGCACCTGCCAAACTACTATTGGGGGATGTTGTTCTCACTGCCGCCTATCTTATTAATCGTATGCTCTCTCGTGTAATGGGTAATAACACTCCCCTTCACACTCTTGGGGTGCCTCCTACTACTCTCCAACCTCGTATATTCGATTGCATTTGTTTTGTCCATATTCACCAAAGGTCTAAACTTGATCCTCGGGCTCACAAGTGTGTTTTTATCGGCTATGCTCCTACTCAAAAGGGTTATAAATGCTTTGATCCGGTCCTTAAGAAGTCTTTGTTACCATGGATGTCACATTCCGTGAATCCGAGAGCTACTACAGGCCCTCACGTCGGGGTGGGGTGGGGGGGGGGGGGGTTATTCTATGTTGGAAGTGAGTTCCTTGACTCCTTTACTCATTCCTTCGTTATATCACTATCACTCAACGCTATCTCCTATTGCTTTTGTGCCTACTCCTGTGCTAACTCATGCTGCTCCTATTGCTAAGCCCCTGCAGGTTTACTCTCGTCGTCCCAAGGGAACGAACACACCGGCCCTTATCAGAGTCCCAAAGCAGACATCTGATCCATCGTCAGGTTCTTTTACTCCAAGAGAAGGTACTTCTACTCAACACCTGTTATCTCACTTCGTCTCATATTCGTCCCTAACTGCTTCCCATAGAGCTTTTGTCTCTTCTTTGGCTGCTACTTTAATCCCTACTTCATGGGAGGAGGCTCTCTCTGATGACAGGTGGAAGGCCGCTATGCTTGAAGAAATCACATATGAGACCTAGTACATTTGCCTAAAGGAAAGACTGATATGGGATGCAAGTGGGTGTTCTCTGTCAAACAAAACACTCAGGGGGTTGTGGAAAGGTACAAGGCTAGGCTGGTTGCTAGAGGGTACACTCAGACGACAGATATTGATTACCAGGAAACCTTTGCACCGGTTGCTAGAATGAACTCTATAAGGATTCTCCTGTCGTGTGCGGCCTGCAATGGGTGGAGTCTCAACCGACTTGATGTAAAAAATGTGTTCCTTCATGGTGATCTGGAAGAAGAGTTATACATGGCTCTACCTCCCGATCTCTCTCCCAGAGGATCTGAAGACAGTGTGAAAGCTGAAGAAGACCATGTATGGTCTGAAACAATCATCTAGAGTTTGGTTTGGAAGATTTCACAAGCCAATGACATGCTTCGAATTCTCCCATAGTAATGAAGATCATATTCTTTTCATCAAAAACAATGAAGAAAAATAAATTGCTATGATAATTTATGTAGATGACATCATTATAACAGGTGATGATCAGAATGAGATTCAGGCATTGAAAGTGAGACTGGCAAAATAATTTGAAGTAAAATACTTGGGAAACCTCAAGTACTTATTGGGTATTGAGGT
Source organism: Platanthera zijinensis (assembly GCA_039513925.1). Classification (NCBI taxonomy): domain Eukaryota; kingdom Viridiplantae; phylum Streptophyta; class Magnoliopsida; order Asparagales; family Orchidaceae; genus Platanthera; species Platanthera zijinensis. Next base: position 12,011,313 of record CM077086.1, read on the forward strand.
TGCAAGGTCCAAACACAAGATATTCATATCACAGAGAAAGTATACTCTTGACCTCCTTGAAGTTTCAGGAATGAGTGGGTGCAGGCTGACACTCCAATCGAAGTCAACCACGGACTTGGAAAAGATGATGGTGACATAATTGAGGACATTCCCAATTTTCAGAGGCTGGTTGGAAAACTGATCTACCTGTCGCATACTCGCCCAGATATCTCCTATGTTATAGGAGTGTTCAGTCACTTTATGCATTCCCCGAGGACTCATCATTTAGATGTTGCTTATCGTGTCCTCAAATATCTCAAGTCCTCTCCTGGGAAAGACATCATGTTTTCATCAAATAAAGAGCTGACTATTGAGGTGTACACAGATGCTGACTGGGCTGGATCGATTGAAGATCGACAATCCACATTTGGGTATTGCACTATGGTGGGTGAAAATTTAGTCACCTGGAGGAGTAAAAAACAGTGTGTGGTTGCCAGATCAAGTGCTGAGGCGGAGTTCAGGGCTATGGCTCATGGAATCTATAAAGGGCTATGTATACAAACCATGTTGACCGACCTTGGGTTTAAAAGTAGCGAGTCTATCAGGAAATACCGCGACAACAAGACTGTGATCAGTATTGCTCACAACCCTATGCAACATGACCATACAAAACACATTGAAATCGGCAGACACTTCATTAAAGAAAATATAGATAAAGGCATTGTTGTTACTCTGTTTGTGCCCTCTGCGCAACAATTGACAGACCTACTCACGAAGGGATTATACAGTGGTTTCTTTAAAGAACTTGTTGGCAAGTTGGGAATGTTCGACACCACACACTCAACTTGAGGGGGGTGTTGAGATGCGCTTATTATTTTCATTCTATTTTTCCTTTTTTTTCCTGATCCGCCTCCATATATAGAGGGGATTAGGGCTTCTTCATATTATTGAAGCCATATCAATATGTATAAGACAACAGAATACTGATTTAACATGAAAAGTCGTGGAAGGAACAGTTATTAGGCATGAACGTGTAAGAAATAAATGATACCAGATAACTGCAAGACCAAGATCAAAAACCGTGATGCAAGGTAAGGTAGTCTGTGTAAGGTGGTAACCTAAGGAACCAAGATCAAAAACCGTGATGCAAGGTAAGGTAGTCTGTGTAAGGTGGTAACCTAAGGATGCAAGGTAAGCTAGTGTGTACGGTGGTAACATAAGGATAACATATAGTGCGGTGGTGGATGAAACTCACCTGAAACTTTCAGTGATGCAACATAAGCATATAAAAATTTTTGGGAGTTGTTAAAGACACCACAATTTTGACCAGTTGCACCGCTTTGTTAAAAGCACCGCACTTTTTTTGAATGGTTAAAGGCACTCATACGTGTTAATTGCACTACAATTTTGCTAAAGACACCGCATTTGGATTTTAACAACACCGGCGATATAGGCTCCTCAGCCGGCAACTTCATTTCCTCCCCACAAAAGCCGAACGAAAGGGAATCAAAGTAGATAGTATTTCCTCCCCACTAAAGCCGACCTTTCCGCGGGCAAAACTTGTGGTTCCGACAAGCGACCATTGATGGCAGGCATATAACGATTTATTTTATATTTTAGACATTTGAAGAGTAAGAGAGTGTTTGCAAGAATTTTGAAATACATTTACTATTTGGTATCTTCTTCAATTGTCAGGTGATTTTTCCTTTTTCATTTTTGGGATATCTATGTCTTGATATTCAACACATTTTCTTACTTTGGGGGCATCTCATATGCATCCTCCTCTTGTTATTGCAAAGGTTGCAGTAACTGTTGGAGGTGAAGAGTTAGGCTTCATTTGGCGCGACTTATTTGCTCCGGTGAGTTTTGTCAAAAACGCCATTATCATAAAATGCATGTTTGGCGAGACAGGTTATGACCACTACCAAGAAAATAAACAAGTTTTAAGCATAAAATGCATGAATTTTTTTTAAATGAGGTCGGGCGTTAGCAAATGACGGTTCATGACCACCGCATTCACAATCGCCGCCACCGCGCCAAATGAAGCATTAGTTGCACAAGGGTTGCTACTTGGATCAGCTCGCCGGGGAAGATTTTGTCTGCGGGGCACTTGATCTCGCGCTCTGCATGCCCGGGGAATCCATGAGTACAGAGGGAAGAGACGATGGACGAGAGTGTTGGGAGGTCGGGCTTCAAGCGGTAGTCCAACATCATAAATTAGGAGAAATTGTGGCGCAAGTTAGTGTAGTGCAACTAGTGATTTTAGGGGAGTAATTTTAAGGTTAAATTAAAAGAAATTGCAGTGCGACTAGCCAAAATTGCGATGCTATTAACATCTCCGGTAATTTTCCGACGTAGGGGTTGCACAAAAGAAAGAAATTATTATAACAAAACCAAGATTGAAAACAATAACTTAGAAATAACTTGCAAATAATTCATTCATGTGCCGCAAGGTCACTTTAAGTGTGTGGAGATATAACTGATGTAGGTAGGGTGTGTAGTGGACACGTAAAATGCATGCTAGTGGATGTGGGGAAATTAGGTTCCACGGATCTTATACTAAGTGTGATGCCACCATACAAAATTGACTACAGCAATTATATCAGCAACAAATATTTATCCCACAATAATAATATAATAGGAGAGATTAAATTTCTTAGAAGCAAGACGGCAATGGCTTTCCTCCGCAAGGAGGGCCAAGATGAAGCGCGCGGCAAATGAACACTTCATGCAAATCAAGTGACTACACTAGCACAAATTTCTACAAACCAATATCCAAGCAAAGAGAGATCACAAACACAGATTTAATATTAAAAAAATAACAATCCAACAACTAGAAACACAACAATATATGGTTGTCGTACGAGAGCTGATTCGGAGATGCGTGGCACAATAGGGGCGATCCGAAGTGGAACCGATGGCTGGATTGATGGTACAGGCATACAACAATTGGATCTGTGGCTTGGAGTGTGGGCTATGAGTTGTGGTGGAAAGGGAAGGCTGACGGATTCTCCAGGAGGCTCACGGGCGGCGGAAAGTTTGGAGGGAGTGAGATCGGAGTTGTGGAGGGGAGGTTGTGGGAGGGAGGGAAGTAGGGGAGGGGTGGAGGGGAGAGGTACGAAGGGGGCTAGTGACGTTGATGTACGGTTGTATAGGGGGTGGATGTAGGGAGGTGGCGTTGGCAGAGGTTGGGCAGGGGAGTGGCGGCTAATAGAGGGAGGTGGGGAAGTTTTAGTGGGGCTGCAAGGGGCGGTGGCTTGCTGTAAGATACAGCAGTTTGGGAAGATATGCGGGGCGGCAAGGGCTAAGGGGTGAAAAATGAAGGTTAGGGTTAGATAATACCTTAGGAAAGAAGAGCATCTAGAACCGATAACCGAAAGGGATAGCCGAATTTCGGGATTCATCTCTCCAAAATCTGCAATGCCCTTTCAGCAGCCCTAACATTCCTATTTATAATAAAAACAAGACTAGGGCACCCGAGATCGGCGACTATGATTGGCCGGGAATGTTGGGGCCAAAATACCCGAAATAAAAATAGAAAATGACAATCCAATATATTAAAAAAATGTCGAAATTGTCAGTCGGACGCATCCGTGGAGTCGGATTGCCAACCCGGTCAAGTCGTTCTATGTGAATAAACAAAGGTGGGTCCCACCATGCGGAGAGTCAACTCTGAAGGATTCTCATCACAAACTACTACAAACAAGTATCACTAAAATATAGATTTAATACATACAATGAAAAAAGATACAAAACTCCAAACGCAGAACTCATAGAGAACCCAAAAGATGTAAGTGTAGTGATGGCAACCCGCAACCCGCTGGTGGTATACAATGAAAGAAGGTGGCGACAACGAGAAGGAATGCACATAAGAGATGGAAATAGAGCAAGGAGTATGGGGGCGGTGGTTGATATAGCAGTGCCTGAATGTAGGGAAAGGGATAGGATTGGGTACAAGGGGATGGTGACGGAACAAGAGCTGTCACTTAGAGCAGATAACCATAAAACGAGCTAGAACCAAACCAAAACTGCATAGAAACAGACCGAACCGTGCGCGAATTATTTGGGTTCGGTTTGAATTTTGGAACTGTGAACAACAATGGCCAGGGTGTAGTTCCTTCACTTTATTATTTGGACCAAAAGTCAAAAACCTAAACTGGAACCGCAACATACAAGTTTCTAGTGGTTTTTGAATTTCTAGGCCCGCTCTAGATCAGACTGAAGCAGGACCGAACCACAACCCACTTATTATTATTAAATTATAATATAATAATGATATTAATATTTTTCATCCTTCCCCTGATATCACGCCCCCCTCCCCCCCATATATATATCTCTACTATTATACGAAAACTAATCTTTGGTGAAACATTGCAAATATCCCTATATTGCTCTTATAGTTGTACTCATAATTACACAATTATACAAAACTTTATATTAGTATATTATAAAGACAATATCCTTTGAGGTAATTACACAACTTTACAATATTAAAATAAAAATAAAAAAAACGCTAGATACCCTAAACCTATTGTCTCTAGCTAGGAATGATAAAAGAAGGGTTAATGTTTTAACATTAAAATATAATTATTTTACAAAATAAAAATTGTATTCTTGATTTATATTTTTTACGGTCATTTTGAGTACTCATATGTATATTTTGCGCGTCGGTCGGAGCCAGCTGCGGACGGGCGAAGCCCGCCGGAAGCCGGTCGGGTACTGTCGCGCAAGGCCATAGGGACGGAGACCTGGGTCGGGCACTCGTGTGTATATATAAATATTCTCTTATAGCCCCTTAGCTATTATAATAGTATAAAATATTTTATGCTTATCAATCATCATTTTTTTCATTTTCAAGTAAAAATGTCAAACCCGATATCAACAACTTTGTAAATCGTGCAGGTCGCAATCCTTATGCGGTCTCTGCAAGCTTGTTATGCACTTCTAATACACAATCTACCTTTTTATTCCGCTGATCCGCAACACTGTCATTATCCCGCTCTTGTTCTCTAATGGCGTTAAATTGTATCCATGGTACCAGTTGGCACCTAATAAAATTAAGGGTTGCAGACATTCAGACATACATAATATATATATAATATTTCTACATAAAATAAAAACAATTATCTACAACTATACAAGCTACGCCCCAATTACTAGGCGTTGAATCGTCTCCAACCTCTCACGCTCTTGCCAATCTCCCTCCCTTACTCAACATCTACGCAACGGCGCTTCCTGTCAACCTAGACCCCCGCAACGTCTCGTCGTCTCCAACATCTTTGCATTCTTGATGCTCTCGACAAAGAAACACTCGTTCTCTCTGCTTCTCGGTAATGGAAAGGTACTCTCCCTCTCTCTTACTAGATCTCTCTTACTCTTGTGAACTATAGCATTCAAAAGGAGTCCTCCCTCCAAGCCTCCACCCCGTTCTCCGCCTCCGGGGAGGTATGCAAAACTTTGTAAAGAATATGTGAGTCGTCGTGAAGGGATAGAAATCTCGTTGTGAGAAAACTGTGGGGGAGATTGAGGTAGCACTAGCTTGATTCTTGCATAGTTTCATCCTTGTCTGTGAATCTCCATATTTCAATCATGTACTAAATCACCCTCTGCAGTTGTATCTACGCTGGTGGAAAATGAAGCGTTTTTTACTTCTCAAACACTTCAAAGCATCAGATGATATGTTGGTGTAATACATTTGAATATGATAAAACTATTATACTGAATAATGGAACTAGATGATAATACATAGAGTTAAGACTCCGGTCAAAAGAAAAAATTTGTTTCAAGACTAATTTGCGAGAAAGAACATATATCATTCATATAAAAATATAATTTATAAAACTACAATTTAGAGAGAGATGTTGTATTTATTTTGTGATTTAACATTACATTAATATTTTATCTATAAGTTGAGCATGATAAGAATGGGAGCGGAAACATGAATGTTTCGAAACAAAAAAAAAAGTAAGAAGATTATATGAATTGGTGTATTAGAAGAATAAAAATGACATTTGAGCAAAATAATATAATTGAGATTAAAACTAAGCGGTGAATGAACATGAGATTGCTTATTTTATATATGAGACAATTATATGGCTTTGGGTGCTCACTCAGTAAGAATAGAAATTGAACAGGAACCACATAGAATCGGATCAAAACACTAGTGAATAATTTATTTTTGGTTCTTGTTGAAGTGGAAGCGGAACTATAGGCACGACGGTTCCAAAAATTATGTTGGAAACTGGAACATGAATTGGTCAAATCAAGCAAAACTGTGGTTCTAATTTAAAACCGAAATTTAGAGTGCGACATCCATTAACTAGTAATTAACTGAAAATAAAATTTAGTAAAACCGAAATTGAACCGGAACCATAAACAGTTCTAGTCAAAACATGGTATGGATGAAAAGAAAATTTTAGGTTAATAAGTGATTATATTAAAGAAAAATTTAGAGTGCGACATCTATTAACTAGTATTTAACAGAAAATAAAATTTAGGTGGTCAGATATACACGATGAAGAATAGACATGCACCCACTAGAGAAATAAAACAAATTAGCCTAGGAGCATTATGAAAGAGAATGGACAGACCATTTGGTCGCAAGGATATTTCAAAATGATTTGCAGAAAATAGGCCTAACACCCGAGGAAAAATTGAACTGGAATGAATGAAAATAAGGATTCCTGCAGCTGACCCTAAATAGTTTAAACAAAGCTAATTACTAAGAAGATGATGATGGTTATCATTGTTATACAACCATTGGAGCGGTAGATGGGTTCTTTTATTTGTTTAGATCATTATTGATTTTGAATTCATCATGAGTTCCACCGATGGATTGTATTAAAAGTAACAGGATTTTCAAAAATGTGATCAACCGCTCAACAATAAACTCAAGAATATAATCTGCTCTGCTCCTGTAATAAATTGCACAAAGACGAAGGACAACAAACTTTAAGATTGACAGATGGACCTTTGTGTGGTGATCAGGGACCAAGTTAAACGAACTACATTAAACAACATGGATGAAACCATTAAACGAGCTGAAAAGAAGTAGGCTCGACTAAAGCAGTTAGAAAGAAATTAATATAGCTATCGACAGTAACGAGAATCCTCTTAGAAACAAACTTCAAGTACTAAATATCTTGAGCATATGGGAGATAAACTTTGTTGCACGGAGGTGGGGAGTCTGGGGACGGGATACGGGATGCAATTGGAAACGAATATGGGAAACGTGGTTTAAATTAAAACAAGAATACGGGATATGTTTTCTAAAAAATTAATTATTTAAATATAAGTATTAATTAATACGAAAAATATAATTAACGAACTAAGTGTAAATATCATGAAACAGCGCAATTAGAATTCATCTCATGAAATATTGCAATATAAGACCTAATATAAAAACTTAGAATATTAGAATGTTATTAATAACAATGGGAGAATGAACAATCATCGACAACTAAAATATTCAATGGAAAGAAATAACAATATTAAATTTTTATTCATGGACTAACTATTCTCCAAACTCCGATTAAATGCAATATTTTATATAAGTTACATATTCAGTAATCAGTATTATGTTAGCATTTTTAAAAGAGTGAGAAAATGAAAAGAATCCAATATAATGCATGTAATTTTTGCATATCAAGGGTTTCATTCACGGAAGATGCACAAAATGCATGAAATATTCAAAATAATATACTTCAAAATATAAATGTTTGATGAAACAAACTCATATCATAGAGCATGTTTAGTAAAAGGAGAGGTTTTACCGGAAATCTGTGAGGCTCCAATGATACTTGGAAGGAGGGCTCCGATTCCATGATCTCTAAGGTCTTTGAAAGCCACGAAATTAGGGGAGGAGACGATAATGCTTCCGAATAGGGCTTTGAATCTGCGATCTCTATGGTCCTTGGAAACGACGGAATGAGGAAGGTGAGGGGTTTCTAGGTGAGAGGAGAGCGAGGGGTTTTGATGTGGGAGGTGTACGTGACATGGACATGTGAAAGTGGGTCGGGGGGGGGGGGCGTCGAGAAAGATTAGAAGTGTGAGCAACGCAGATCTTACATAATGACTAAACGCAGTTATGTCGCCCTAATAATGACATGAAACACGTATCCCGCGATTCCATATATATATATATAATAATAATAATTTAATGTCCGTACATTTTAGAAATGCTTTTCCAGTCCCTGATAAACAACACAAGATGGTACCATGGTGGATAATACTGTGTGAATGGGAGATCCTCATGTAGGAGCCCCACCAAGCTTATGCTCGCACTTTTGGAGGAAAGTGTCAATGACGTCAGGGCAACTCTCAAACAATTGTTAAAACGGGAAAAGAGCTTATCCCACTGACCAGGATGATTGTGGTGAAGGAGAGCCCAAAGAAGAACCATGTATGGTGGATCCAAAGGATGTATATGAAGATAGCGATTGAGAAGTTTGCATAGCTTAAAGGTTATTGTTGACCATTGAAAGAATTGAAGAACAACCTAGCATCACAACCTTTTCTGCAGCAAATGCAAAATCAATAACAAAGTCATCGAAGTGATGTTTGACAGTGGTAGTCAGAAGAACTTTATTTCCTTGAAAATTGAAAAACTTAATTTCCAACCTTAAAAGTACCCAACCCCTAATAAAATTGAGTGGATTAAATTAGTGGGGGGCAGTAGGGCGATGAAGCAATGTAACGTCAAGTTCCCTACTCGAGAGTAGAAGGATATTATGTATATGATTGTGATATCATATACATGGACGAGTGTGGATCTCATGTTAGAAAAAGTGTAGTAATTTGATGTGGACATAAGTCATTAGAGGAAGAAGAAATTGTGCTCATCCAAGGAAGGTTGAGTTCACCATGAGCCCATTGGTGGATAAGGGCATCACTCCAAATCAAACCTTAAAAAAGTCCATGATTTGAGTTCCAAGAAGAAATCCATCGTCCACGGGATGTAATTCCAGTGGCGAGAAAGAGATTCTCCAAAGTAAATGTTGTAGGGACGCCACAATTGAAGCAACCCTTGGTTAGTTTCCAAACACTTTTTCTTAATAAGTTACCATCGATTCTTCCTTCCTTCAGGAATATTCAACATTATATATAGATATATATACACATTTATATTGATATTTATATATATCATCCCAAGCGCGCCCCTCACAAATTTACCTCACTGCAGAATAAATGTGCTCGACCTACTTCAAAAGGTGTATATTCACACGAGTATGACATGTGCAGTACTCACTCTCTTGACGTCAAAGAAATATGGGCTATAGCGGATGTGGTCATGTGCATGGGCAGCTTAGCCATTAATAAGATCGCGGCAAAGTACTGATTCCCAATTCCCCCATATCAATGACATGCTTGATGTGTTTCATGATACTATAGTTTTTTCCAAGATTGACCTAAGCAGTGATTATTATCAACTTTGGATTCAACCAAGTGATAAACAGAATCGACTTCAAGACAAAAGATGGCCCCTATGAATGGCTAGTCAATGTCATTTGACTTTTAAACGCTCTGAGCACTTCCATGCGATGTGAACAAGTACTCAAACTGCTCATCTACAAGTTTGTGGCTGTTTATTTCAATGATATTTTAATATACAACAAGAGCGAACTTGATCACATTGAACATCTAAGGGAGATGTAACAAGTTCTGAAGGAGAACGAATTATACATCAAATTGAAGACGTGTAGTGTCATATTGTCCAAATTATTGTTTCTTGGTTACGTGGTATCTTCAGATGGGATCCACATCAACGAAGAGAAGGTACAAGCTATCTATGAGTGGTTGTGACCGAAGACTATGACGGAAGCGTGTAGTTTCATGGACTCGCAACTTCCTATAGATGATTCATGTGAAACTTCAACTCCATTGTCATGCCCACCATAGAAGGCCAAAACAAATTTAGTTTTATTGGGGTAACGAGGCTAGCCAAAGTTTTTACCTCGTCAAAGAAAAATTTACCACGGCTTTTGTACTTGTGTTGTTGGACTTCGGTAGAGTATTTGAGCTGAAAATGGATGCCTCATAGGTAGGCATTAGATTGTACTATCTCAAGCCAGTAGGTCGATGCTCTTCATGAGCGAAAAAGTGAGTAAAGCTCAGAAAACATGAACCACTTAGGAGATCAAATTACATGCAGTAGTTAAATACTAAGAACAGTATTTGTTTCAATAATAATTTTTTTGCATAATGATCAAAGGGCGCCAAAGTTAATGAATGGACATAAGAGCATCAATAGTGTGCGTACTTGGTGGTGGTCCTATCTACAACAATTTTCTTTTTTTCAACAAGAAAAAGAGTGGGCAACCCTACAAGGTTATGGATGTGGTTAGTATATGAGCCAATCTTATGATAGCAATGCACATTGTAAATTGTAGGGTTTGAATGTTTGAGGGACTTGTATGGTGAGGATGCTGATTCTATTGTTGGGTGGACAAACTGCAATGTTGGCACTCTGATGTTTCCTTTCAGATAGCGGGTTGGTTTCCTCTTTTATAACAATAGGTTATGAATTCCACAAGGCTCATTGCATAAGAAGTTGATCCAAGAGTTACATGGTAATGGTCACTTTGGGAGAGATACAACTATTGAATTAGTGGATAAATGGTTTTATTGGGCCCTTTTTATATCGGGATGGGAAGCGTTGTGCTTAAATGAATAGCATTCCAGACCAAAAAAAAGTAAATATAAAACAATATGTTTTATACGCCTCTACCAATTCCGGCAACACCATGGGAACATATCTCAATGGACTTTCTGTTGAGATTGTCGTGCACTCAAAGGTCATTTGATTTCAATCTGGTGGTAATCAATATGTTTTCAAAGATGATATATTTTATCCTCTGCCAAAAGAACTCAGATGCATCTCATGTTACCACTATTTTCTTTCGAGAAAGAGTGTGCATGCATGGGATTTCAAAATTGATCGCTTCCGAGCGAGATACCAAATTTTTGTCCCGGAGGACTTGCCGACCCCACTATAGTGGGAAAAGGCTTGAGTGTTTGTTATTCCTGGAGGACTTTATGGAATATGTTCCGCATCGAGTCAAAGTTCGGCAGCTCTTTCAATCCCTAAATAGATGGTCAGGCTGAAGTCGTCATCCTCGTATGTGGATCAAGTATTCGCTATCGATGTAGTGATCACTCTAAACAATGGGATTTAGTGTTGGCAGCAATCAAATTTGATCACATCGATAGATTCTCATGTGTATTATTAGTCGTGGTTGTTCAATTTTTCAGACAAAGAAACCAAAACAACCAGAATCGTTCGGGGAATCGGGGGTATAAAATCGGTATGGTCCGAACAATTTGGAGTGGTTCAGTCGATTTTTTATTTTTGTGACAGTTTACAAAATTCCCCAGTTCATCAACCAAACGCTGAACGAAGGCATCAACGAACAAAAAATCTTTGTTCGGAGAACGACCCGTCGATCAATAAATGCGTAAATATTTGTCAACCAACGACCAGCCAATTTAGGAATATCCATGCACTCTGATCAACGAAGGGTTTATTTCCATTAACTGGTTGAATTTCTAAACCAAATATAACTATTTCACACGATGTATTTCAGGGATAACTTCTGATAGACTCAATTATTGAGTTCTGCAAAGGTGGCAGTACCTTGTACTCGTTATTCAAAGTCTCATGGAAAAACTTGTCTCTCACTCATCCGCTGCACCATTACTAGGCTAATAAAACTTGTGATTTAGTAGTCATGTGAAATCATCAGAGAATAAAAAAAAACACATCGCCAGAAGAAGTATAACTGTACTTTTAAGGCAATCTATTTTATATTGATAACACACCGGAAATAATGTATTTCCTCCAGTTTAAATTCTATAAACACGGCATAAGCCATTCAATGCTGGTTTGCCTAATGTACAACAGTTGTTTAGAGGAAATGTCTGCAGCTAATCATGAGGAAAATCTGGTTTATTCATGAGTTAAACGAAGGGTTTCAGGAAAGATACTAAGGGCCCGTTCATTTGCAACGTTTTCATTTTTGGTTTCGTTTTGCTTCAAAATGAAAAATCAAGTGTTTTCGTTTTCGGGTAAAACGAATACTTCTGTTCGTATGCAACATGATTTTCAAGTCCGTTTTGAGGCAAAACGAAAACTCATGTTCGTTTGCACATGGTTTTCAATTTGAGCTGCGAGTTCATGGTGCTCGGATTTCAAAATTAGAGGTAGATATCCGCAAGCATGAACGAATCGGCCATGGATTCGCATGGGTAGGGAAGAATCTACTTAAATCACACTTTTGCTTCGCTTGGGAAACGGAGCAAATTTCCCAACGGGCCAAATATCACGAGTAAAAACAAAACAAAAATCCTGCACGATGACAGCACAAAGTCAACAAAACAAACAGTTAGTGAGAAACAGGGAGTTGTTGTTCCTATCGAGAAGAAGAGCCGGTCAGCGGGGAAGGTGAAGCGGCCAAACCTCTGACGAATAGTTTGCCATTAGAGGACTGTGGCGAAGAAGTGCAGAAGAAGCTCGTCCTGAGGGGTGGATATGGCTGGTCGGAGGAATTTCACGGGGCGGGAGGGTTTCCGCAGCTTTTTCGCGGAAAGAAGGAGGCGGGCCTTTCCCAAAACGCGTGAAAACGGAGGGGAATATGTATGTTTTGAGAGAGGGCGGTTTAATGAAGGAGTGAAAACGCGGCGTTTTGAGTCAAAACGAAAACGGGACAAAACATAGCCAAACGAACAACAACATTGGGACTGCGAAAACTCAAAACGAAAATGGGCTATGAAAACGGTGCAAACGAACGGGCCCTTGAAAAATGGAATTGACTGCTCCAGAGCACATTCGAACCTAACAAAATATAAGGGCAAATCACTTAGTGGGGAATTCTTTACAGATCAAAATCAAATGATTGAACGTGTTTATGATTCTAATTCTAAGGTTCCTTTAAGAAAACGATTTGAATGACTAGTTAAATTCATAGCAAGTCGTTCACTCCCCCACTAACGGAACTTTCACTAGACGAATCTTGGGAGTGTAACTCGGAAATTGCCGTAAATTTGAGATCAAACAGTAGCTCCATATAATTCATTAACATACAGAACAAAAAAAATCATTCTCAGAAGAAAATTCGCGATCCCAGAAACGCAAATGAAGATCAAAGCATCATCAGATGGCGATGTTAAGACAAACCAACACCAAAAAGAACATATAAAGTGTTTCATCCAAGAACCAGAACCAATCGGAATTTCAGTCATTCCAACAACTAGACCAGAAGATTATAAAGAAAAGGGACGGATGAAAAGGGAAATAAAAGAACCATAACCTCTCTGCCGGAATGGTGGTGGCTAGGGCCGGAGATGGACGCCGAAGCCTTCGAATCGGAGTCATCCGCAGGGTCTCCTCCGACGGGTATCAGCAGTTCACGATCTCTATCCCTGCTCCCCATTCCTCCCGGCGACCTAGCGTCGCCCATCAGATGTCCAGGAGTCCTTCAACATCGGCCCTTCTCCTTTTAATTGGCGCATTCTTCCTTTGTTTAATAACTAAAATATAAAAATATGATTGGGTTTATTTCTCAAAATATAATAAAAAATAAAAAATAAATTATTTAAGAAATCAAATTTTAAAATAAATTTAATGTAGTGTAGCATCAATCATTTCAAATGAAATAGAGGAATCCATTTCATTTTTAGTGGGCAAGATTAGTCCAGAAAAAATCTAGCCTCAGTGTATGGTGTACGAATGCATGAGATTCAGTTTACAGTTATTATGGCTCATATCACAAGAGCACGGTCGCGGTTAAACTTTTTCTAGTTGCGTAATAAAGAGTTTTGGGTTCTTGGTCAGCTATTTAGCAAAATGTGCAGTTATCACTGGACGACTGGGCGACTAGGCAACTAATACTGGCGGTTTGTCAGTGGTAGCTTCAGTGTGGAAGTCGCGGAAGTAGTTGGCGATTTGTTGTTATCGCCTGGCGATAATGGTCATCTCATGCGATATCGTAAGTTGGTGACCTGAGCAATTTCTCCTTAGCAGTTCTTAAGCAGGTGGTCTGTGGATCAGTTCGCGCGGTTTGTCTTATCAGTTTGCGCAAACTGTGTGGTCTGTTCTCTCGTAGTTCAAGTTTCTGTTCTTAGAAACCTCTGTAGGTTGATGACTTCAGCAGTCAGGCGACCAGAAGTGCGAACAGACATCTTGGTGGTCTCAGTTTTGCAGTTCGCCAGCTTTGTACTTAGTCTGTTTTTTATCTCCATCGGGTACAACGCGAAATCATGCATCACTCTTTTATGTCTCGCATGGTAAAACAATAAATAAAAACAAATGTTGTTCTTGCATCTTCTATTGCCTCCACTTAATTGTCTGTGTGGCTCCTTTCGTGTGGCCAATAACTTATAGTTGCTTGCCTAAGTAGATTACTTAGAATTAAACAACCATCCCTTGTTCGGGCCAACTGGCATCAATTTCATTATGATAAATTGTTATTCTCATCTCTGAACTCAGAGTTTTTATATGTTTCGGTGTCGTCAAAATTCAAGGAACACTAAGGCTCCGTTTGGGAGAACTTATTTTCATCGGTCAAACGGTTACGACCGCATGAACCGGGCCTACTTAACTGTTTACCTATGAATTTTTTAAAAAGAATTAACGATATTATTTTATAGTACAAACACCACATAGAGACAAAGGTCAATAGTGCTTGCAAGTAATATACAATTCCTCAACAATAGAATCTCGTCCTGTAGGCATATCATCAACACATATCTCATCAAAGATATCAGTGTCTATATCAGCTCCTTTCTTAATATGAGTTTCTATTTGTCACAAGTCATGCCCATATCCCTCCAAGTGTATAAAAATTACATCATCATTGCAAACATTAAATTCAGAGTCTATATGAGATGGATGTCTGCAGATAAAGTTATGCAGTGTCACAGTAGCCGTCAAAATAGACCATTGTTTTCGGGATGTGCCGCAACATATTCCGTAGAATGCATCATTTTTTTCAAGACATCGGATGTTCATTGTTTGATTACACTTCAAATAGTTGAATGCGTTTTATTGAAATTTTCACGTCAGCCGTGAACTGAACGAGTATCGGACGCTTAATCTATCAAATGATATCTAATTTCTGAATAGGGCTTCAAATACGAAGTCTTCAGCGGATATCTTGCATCCACTAAATAGCATTTTCATGGACAACTTTATAATTGCAATTAGGCATGTTTAAACAAAAAAATTGAAGATACATTGATATTTAAGGTTGAATTACCTTGGGGGAGGGGTACTGTGGAAAATGAAGCCTCCGGTCCGTTAAAACGTGTGCAAAGATGCGACTATCATTAAAAACGTATCACATAATAAGTTGCAGACTGTTTGGGACTACTAGGCCACGAAATGACAATCTTACAAGAATGAGCTATCACTTGAGAAACTTTAAATTCAGAGATTAAAAAACTGTCATCAGCAAAAGGCTAATGAGTACCATGAAGCAGTGCAATGTAAATTGCTACGAAACCAAAATCTTCATGAAAATGGACCACAAAATCTGAACTAATATTCATGCCTCCAGTAGATTTGGTTTCATTTTAACAAAAACATATTCAAATGGACCAACAATCTGAACAAATATTCACACTTCCAGTCAATTTGGTGTCATTTTAACAAAAATACATTCAAAATGAACCAACAATCTGAACAAATATTCATGGTTCCAGTAGATTTGGTTTTGTTTTAACAAAAACAGATTCAAAAAGGACCAACAATCAGAACAAATATACGTGCTTCCAGTAGATTTGGTTTCATTTTAACCAAAACACATTCAAAATGGACAAACAATCTGAACAAATATTCATGCTTCCAGTCAATTTGATTTCATTATAACAAAAAAACATTCAAAATGGACCAACAATCTGAACAAATATTCATTGCTTTCAGTAGATTTGGTTTCATTTTAACCAAAACACATTCAAAATGGACCAACAATCTGAACAAATATTCATGCTTCTAGCAGATTTATTTACATTCTAACAAAAAACATTCAAAATGAACCAACAATTTGAACAAAATATTCACGCTTCCAGTAAATTTGGCTTCATTTTAACAAAAGCACATTCAACATGGACCAACAATCTGAACAAATATTCACGCCTCTAGTAGCTTTGTGCTTCAAAATGAACCGAAAGATACATTTGAACTGAGATACAGAAAAAAAGAATCCCAAAAGAAAAAGAAAATCAACGGATCTCTGTGGAAGAGCTTCCAGTCGGAGAACATGAGAGTGCAAAACCAGAATCTCCCACAAGAAACTATGAATCCTCTTCCCTCATAATCAATATGCAAAATAGAGAATGATCACTGTATTTTATCAGAATTTATTCTTTAATTAGCCGTATTTGCTGTAACAAGCAACATTTTTTGCATAGAAATTTCTAATTTAGATCTTCTTCATTGGCCTTTTCCAAGTTTTTCTAACAAAGGCTTGCATGGAAATCACTCTACACAAATTCAACTAAATCCATGGCAACCTCCATTAGAACCCGAGTGATGATTTGCTCCACCATTTGAACAGCGATTTGATCAACCTCTTCGCCACTGAACCCATTGTTCCATCCATCATCCCAACTGGAATTGAATCTAATGCCGTTGCACCGAAGATCATTCTCCAAGAGGATGTAAAGTCTATTTTTACAGGTGGCATCATCCCCAATCTTGCTGGAACTACTCAGATTTTCCTTAAAATTACTGACTTCTTCCGAAAAATGTCCAATTGAGAGAGACTTTGATCTTTTTCTTACATCTGGTCCAGGCATTTTAGTGATGAAAAACTTCTCCTCATGGCTTTCGTGAGTTAATGCATCCCTCGGATAATCAAGCAACAGCTGATCACCAACGGCTTCGAACTCCTCAGAGCTTTTTGACTGACACTGAATGTCAATTTTCTGGCTGCATACATGTTTACTTTCGAAAATGTCTCGTGATTGTTCAATAAGCCTAGAGATTCCTCGATCTTGTTCAATTATCCCCCAGTCATTTGTAGTCTCACCTGTGATCAGAGATCAGCAGCAATACAAGAAACAAAGCTGTTAAGATTGCATTAAATGTGGGTCATTTGTAGTTTACCTTTGTGAACAAAAATGGTTCTCTCATTCTTTTCCTGTTTTGGGATGACATTTGCGAGTGAAATGTTTCTACTTCTTAAAATTGCATGTACTTCAACTGTAGAATTATTCAATCCTCCATCTTTGAATTTCTCAGCATCAGTCTACAAAGAGAAATGTTGTTTGTGAAAGCACTGCCCGCAAAAGAATACAAAATTGATGAGAATGGACTTCTGAAACTTAGACACCGCCGAACTAACTTTTCTCAGCTCTCCATTTTTATATGTTTTTGGGTCTCTCTATCGACCACCAGTTGACTTTAGGTTGAATGTTTGAGTTTTAATATGGTATCTGATCGGACTTGGCTTGCATCCGTCTCCCCGTCCTCCATGTACATGTGTTTTTTCATGGGTCGTAGCATTTTATTCCACGTGTTCGTACTGTTGAATTTTCTAAAGAAGTTCAACAAGATAGTCTAAACAACAAATTAATATCTTCAGAACTATCTGGATTACAACTTGACCAAATGGAAACCAGGAAGAAACTTAATCAACCAAATGCAAGACAGAGACAAGCAGATCATGTATATATCAATCTTCTTTACAGAGCGAGATATACATGGCGAGACATGATTTCGTCAGTACACAAGAAAAAACAGAAAAAACAAGAGACAATTCGGGCGGACAGAACGCTGGAGACCGCCGAGACCGCATGTCCGCAGAAGTCGCAGAGACCGCCCGAATGCTTCTGTAGCCAAACTAAACAACGAAGTACGCCGAGACCGCGAGGTCGCGCAGACGTACCGTTATTCACTGAACCACTGCTGCTGCCGAACTGGTGAACAGACCGCCTAACCGCCGAGTCCGGCGGACATGTTATTGAACTTGGAAAATTGAAGCAGAGAAAAACTGGTAAACCGCTGAACGCAGTCCGCAAATTTCACTGAGCTTGACCGAAGTCAAAACCAAACTCCTGGCTCTACAGTGCTAGCCGCTCCACCTGCAAACAGCAACCGGCTAAGTCTGTTCAAACCGCGCGGATAGGAAAACCGAGTCCGCAGCACTTAGACCAAGTTCAACTTACTGTTCACTCTGTTACAAATGAAGTGTCGGGGGGTCCTATTTATAGGCGGGGTGAGGAGTGTGATCACCGCCCTATGAGATAGACTAACCGCCCCTTGATCGCAGCTAGCAAAGCCAGTCCGTCGAGTCCGCATTGACCGAATCAACAATGCCGGACTCGCGAACAAAACCGCCAAAACACCTGGCGTAAGATAGCCAGATCGCCAGTCCGCACAAGGCAGTCCGCCCAATCCGCAAGGACAAGGCCGGACAACCAAGACCAGCACGAATCAAGACAAGGATCCAGTCCGCACTAAGTAGCGGATACGACATCAATCCGCAAGCACAAGTCCACGACCAACAGGCAGATCGCCCGGTCAACAGCGGACTATGCGGACACCCTGGACTTGTCACAGTGTGTGACCAAGTCCAGCAACCCGCCAGCAAATGGCGCGAGCTCAGCGGACACCAAGTTAGGTCGCCAGCTCCAAGGCTAGTCCGCCACAATGAATGCGGCTCACCACCGCAACTCGAGACAGCCATTGCCTATCTCGCGGACTCCAAAACAACAGTCCGCGCAGTCCGCGAAGACCGCGGACTCCAACCTGCAAACCGTCAATAGCAGCCAACTGCCGAACTCACACTCAGTCCGCGCAGTCCGCAGATTTCAACCCGCACAGCAGCCACCAGAACTCCACAGGTCACCAATCACCAGAACGCCAGACTGCAACATCAGTCTATGCGGTCAGTACGCCCAGGCTGCGTGGTCTGCCCGATCACCCACTTCACTTCACAAATTTCAACACTCCCCCTTGAAGTGAGAAGTGGTGATCAAGCCCAATAGCCCTCGAAGTCGCTGGAAAGGCCCCTTTGACAGCGGCTTTGTGAAGATGTCAGCAAGGTTATCTTCACTCCGAACATGTCCGACCACAAGAGATCCTTCCAACACCTTCTCCCTTATGAAATGGTGCTCGATCTCAATATGTTTGGTCCTTACGTGATAAACTGGATTGTTCACCAGTTTGAGAGTACTCTTATTATCTCCTCGGAGCAAAGTAGGACCTTGCACTTCCTCATGGACATCCTCTACTAGCCTCCTCAGCCAGATGGCTTCTCGAGCAGTCAAGGCCGAAGCCTTATACTCCGCTTCCGTAGTAGAGACGGACATTGAGTCCTGCTTCATGCTACACCACGAGATGCTCGCTGATCCATAAGTGAATACATAACCAGAAGTTGATCTTCGATCATCCGAATCACCACCATAATCAGCATCTGTGCATCCTAGTAAAGAAAAGCCTGAGTCCCTCCTATAAAGGAGTCTCATATCAGAAGTCGCATTAACATACTTCAAGATATTCTTTGCCGCCACCAGGTGAGACTTCCTTGGCTCTGCCATAAACCGACTTACTCGACCAACAACATAAATACTGTCTGGTCTCGTAATCGTCAGGTAGATCAAGCTCCCTACAAGAGCTATGAACACCAAAGGATCAGGAAGAATCCTTCCTTGATCTCGCCGAAGCTTTAGGCAACAATCCAGAGGAGTAGAGCAACTCTTTCCCCCTTCCATGCCGAATCGTTTCACAATTCGATCCGCATAACCTTTCTGAGAAACAAGAATCTCACTCTCCTTCCTCTCCACTTCGAGACCAAGAAAGTGATGAAGCTCCCCCAAATCTTTCATCTCGAAGCGAATAGCTAGCTCAGCTCTGAGCCTAGCTAACTCCTTCTCTGAATTCCCTGTGATGATCATGTCATCAACATACAGCAGGACCAAGACATGAAGCTCCCCCTTCTTCTTGATGAACAAGCTTGAATCCGAGTTGGAAGCAAGATAGCCGCAGAATTGGAGGTGTTCTGCTATCTTCTCATACCAAGCTCTTGGAGCTTGAAGATCTTGGAGTCTGCTTCAACCCGTAGAGAGCCTTCCTGAGCTTGCAGACATAGTCCGGATGTTCTTCTTATACAAAACCAAGTGGTTGATCCATGAAAATGTCCTTGTCAATCTCCCCATAAAGAAAAGTGTTTTTCACGTCAAGCTGTCACATCTTCCACCCTTGGCAAGCAGTCAATGTGATCACCACCCAAACAGATGTCATCTTCTCAATTGGACTAAACGTATCCTCATAGTCTTCTCCATACTGTTGCGAGAATCCTCGAGCAACAAGGCGAGCCTTGTACCTTTCAATGCTCCCATCAGCCTTCTTCTTCAACGTGTACACCCACTTGCAAGTCACTGGAGTAATGCCATCAACCATGGGCACAAGGTCCCAGGTTTCATTCTTCTTTAGAGCAGTCATCTCCTCTCACATGACATCTTCCTACTCCTTGACTCTAGTGGCCTCATTGAAGCTTGAAGGTTCTCGCTCATCAAGAGGTCCTGCAAAGAAACACGAGACATAGCTCACTGCATTCCCTTTGCAGTAACGAGCTGGAGGCTTGATGACCCTCTTTGATCTCCGAAGAGTCTGCTCCTTGCTTACCACCTCCGCTGCTTCTTCAGGCTCAGCTTCATTTTCAGGCAGAACCTGAGCAATGCTCCCCCTGTTTCTTGACCCAGAAGCTTCTGCCGTAGATCTTGAAGCAACAGGAGCTGCTGGTGACACAACAAGCTCCTCTTGAAAAACTTCAACAACCACCTGCTCTTCATCAACCTTGCTCTCTGGTAGATCAACCGAGCTTTCTCCATACGACGTCAGTTCATCAAAGACCACGTCTCTTGATACAACAAACATCTTCGTCGCTGGATCCATGCACTTCCATCCCTTCTTCCGCACATCATAGCCTACAAAGACAAGCTTCCTTGCCTTTGCATCAAGCTTCGTCCTTAAGGCATGCGGGATATGCACATAGCAAGTTGAACAAAACACCCGAAGGTGTTCCACGCTTGGCTTCTCCTTGAACATCATCTCGACAGGAGATTTCATGTTGATCGGGTTGAAAGGCATTCAATTTATGACATAAGCTGCACAAGACATTCCTTCCGCCCAAAAGGACCTTAGGATACTCTTGGCATGAAGCCAGCATTTGTAGGTTTTCGTCAGATGACGGATCTTCCTCTTCCGCTACTCCATTTTGTTGTGGAGTGTGAGCACAAGTAAGCTCCCTCTGGATCCCGTGCTTCCTGCAAAAATTAGAAAACTCGGAGGAGAGAAATTCTCCGCCGTTGTCAGTTCTAAACTTCTTGATCCGCAGGTTAAGCCGGCCCTCCACCAGCTCCTTGAACTCCACAAACAACAGGAAAACAGCTGACTTCTCCTTCAAAAAATATACCCAAGTATACCTTGAGTAGTCATCAATCAACACAAGCATGTACCTGCTGCCACCAAGGCTAGAAGTAGCGGTTGGCCCCATCAGATCACAATGGATAACCTCCAATGGTGTTTTACTTCTTGTTTGCGACTTATCAAACAGAAGGCGATGAGTCTTTCCATACTGACACCCTACGCAGACATGACCATCACCGAAAGATGATAGCTTAGGCAAGCATTTCACAAGACTCCTGCTTGTCATAGCTTTCAGCTTATCCATCCCTACATGCCCAAACCTCTCATGCCAAATAGCAGCGCTATCATTAGTCCTCATCCAATCAACATAGGAGCTTGTTGATAAAACAAACAAGTCCTTTACTCTCCTTCCAACATGAGCAACATCAGCCTTAACCGTTGATACGTTGCGGAGAAACTTCACTTCTGTTTTATCAAACAGAACCTGATATCTTGCATCTACTGCGTTGGTAACCGAGAAGAGATTCTTCTTCATGCCCGGTACGTGATAGACACTCCTTAATGTGAGTGGACCTTGATCACTACCTACGGACACTACACCCTCCTTCTCTACAGTATGAACAGTATTATCAGCAGTAATGATGGCTTCGTTACCTGAATAAGTTTGCAGCGAGGAGAACTTCGACTTGTCTCCGGTGAGGTGATCACCATACCCAGAGTCCACGATCCAGTCATCTTCAAAGTCGATGGCTGATAAAGTACGGACACAATTGCCCGTCATGAAGGCTCCACCCCAGTCAGCTTCCTCAGTACTAGAGCAAGCTTCATCCTTGCCTGCAGCATGCCCAGATTGCAGCTTGACCTTACAGTCACGCTTGAAGTGACCCGGCTGATGACACCTGTAACACTTCAAATTCTTCTTCCAATCCTTCTTAGGAGCAAAACTCTTCTCTTGCTGATTAGAGGTTGAAGGCTCACCTCCAGCCGCGGTCTTCTTCTTCTTCCCTTCCCATTTCTTCTTCTTCTTCTTGCCTGTGAAAAGAGCTTCACTACCTCCTTCAGAGATAGTCACTCCAGCCATCTACCTAGCCAAGCTATCCTGTGATGCTAGCAGATTTTCAAGCTCCAACAGAGATGACTAAGTTGCCCAGCCTTGAACAGAAATAACAAATGCCACATACTCCTTCCGCAAGCCGCAGATTATGTGTCTTTTCAGCTTAGCCTCAGAGATAGGCTCATCAGGATCAAGTGCTGATAGCTCAGCACACAAGCTCTTCATTTTCAAGAAGAACTTTGAGATGGAGAGGTCTCCTTGAGTTGCTTTAGTCAACTCATTTTCCAAGAACTGTAGCCTAGCAATATTATTCCTGTTGAACAACCCATCAAGGGAAGTCCAAAATTCAGCAGCAGATTCACATCCAATGATGTGATCAAACAGCTCTGGTGAGACAGCCCGTTTGAGAGTAAACTCTGCCTTTGCATTAGTCTTCCTCCAAACTCTCACCTACTCAGCAGTTCCAAACTCAGCTGTAATTTCTACCTGGTCATCACCACCGACGACCTCCCACAGCTCCTCGCCCAGAAGATAGCTTTTCATGCATGACTTCCACTTCTTGAAGTTAGTCGGCGTCAACAACTCAATACCCAGACCCCTTTCATAACCTCCGTCCATTGCAGAAACTCTGGTTAAGTTCCCAGAAGCACATAGCACAATCACATGTTGATCACCACTTAATCAGACGTTGATCACCACTCAAGCAACTGAACCTCCCTCTGTTACCATGTTGAATTTTCTCAAGAAGCTCAACAAGATAGCCTAAACACAAAATAAATATCTTCAGAACTATCTAGATCACAACTTGACCAAGCGGAAACCAGGAAGAAACTTAATCAACCAAATGCAAGACAGAGACAAGCAGATCATATATATATCAATTTCTTTACAGAGCGAGGTATACATGATGAGACATGATTTCGCCAGTACACAAGGAAAAGCAGAAAAAACAAGAGACAATTCGGGCGGACAGAACGCTGGAGACCGCCTAGACCTCCTGTCCGCAGAAGTCACAGAGAACGCCCGAATGCTACTGAAGCCGAACTAAACAACGGAGTCCGCCGAGACCGCGAGGTCACGCAGACACACCGTTATTCGTTGAACCACTGCTGCTGCCGAACTAACGAACAGACCGCCTAACCGCCGAGTCCGGCGGGCAGGTTATTGAACTTGGAAAATTGAAGCAGAGAAAAACTGGTAAACCACTGAACGCAGTCCGCAAACTTCACTGAGCATGATCGAAGTCAAAACCAAACTCCTGGCTCCACAGTGCTAGCCGCGCCACCTGCAAACAACAACCGGTTAGTCTGTTCAAACCGCGCGATAGGAAAACTGAGTCCACAGCACTTAGACCAAGTTCAACTTACTGTTCACTCTGTTACAAATGAAGTGTCGGGGGGTCCTATTTATAGACGGGGTGAGGAGTGTGGTCACCGCCCTATGAGATAGACTAACCGTCCCTTGATCGCAGCTAGCAAAGCCAGTCCGCCGAGTCCGCATTGACCGAATCAACAATGCCGGACTCGCGAACAAAACCGCCAAAACACTTGACGTAAGATAGCCAGATCGTCAGTCCGCACAAGGCAGTCCGCCCAGTCCACAAGGACAAGGCCGAACAACCAAGACCATCACGAACCAAGGCAAGGATCCAGTCTGCACTAAGTAGCGGATACGACATCAATCTGCAAGCACAAATCCACGCCCAACAGGCAGATCGCCCGATCAACAGCGGGCTATGCGGACACCTCGGACTTGTCACAGTGTGTGACCAAGTCCATCAACCTGCCAACAAATGGCGCGAGCTCAGCGGACACCAAGTCAGGTCGCCAGCTCTAAGGCCAGTCCGCCACAAAGAATGCGGCTCACCACCTCAACTCGAGACAGCCATCGCCTATCTCGCGAACTCAAAAACAACAGTCCGCGCAGTCCGCGATGACCGCAGACTCCAACCTGCAAACCGCCAATAGCAGCCAACTGTCGAACTCACACTCAGTCCGCGGATTTCAACCCGCACGGCAGCCACCAGAACTCCACAGGTCACCAATGACCAGACCGCCAGACTGCAACATCAGTCCGCGCGGTCAGTCCGCCCAGACCGCTTTCACTTCACAAATTTCAACACGTACTGATAAAATTAATGAATCTCAATAATAATCTCTACAATATAGGGGACATAATCATCTAACACCCCCCTCCCCCCTCTCAAACTCAAGGGGGATCATACACCGAAAGTTTGGACTGTAGATATCTGTGTTGGTTCTGATCTGTGGCTTAGTCATCAAATCTGCAAGCTGCTGCTCTGAAAGAATAAAGTGAGGAGCAAGAATACCATGACCATATTGCTCTCGTAGGAAGAAAGCATCCACCCCGATATGCTTGGCAAGAGAGTGCTTCACTGGGTTTAGAGTAATCTGAATGACACTATTGTTATTACCGTGGAGTGGAGTGAGATCTGGAGAAGTGACACCAAGGTCCTCAAGAAGCCAGCGGAGTCAAATAATGTCTTCGGCGGTAGTATTCATGGCCCAAAGCTCAACCTCAGTGCTGGAATGAGAGACACCAGACCGTTTCTTAGATTTCCATATAATAAGTGAAGAACCCAAGAAAAAGCAGAAACCCGTGACAAATTGACGATCAACATGATCACTGGCCCAGGTAGCATGCGAGTAAGCACAGAGCTGCAGAGAACTACACCTGGAGAAGAAGAGGCCTCGTGAAGTTGTCGCCCGGAGATAAGCGCAAGAGCCGTAGTAGATGACCATAATGCATAGAAGTAGGCGTGCCAACGATCTGGCTCAACACATGAACAACATGGACAATGTTGGGCCGAGTAATAGTGGGTTAAACGAGACTCCTAACGAGATGACGATAGCGAGTAGGATTAGAAAGTGGAACCCCATCATTCAGACGTAGCTGAAGGTGAAGCTTCATAGGGGTGTGCAGGGTATGAGAGTCAGAGAGAGCGGCCCGGGCTAAGAGATCTAATGTGTAACGTCACTAAGAGAGCTGAAAATCACAGTCCGTAGATGTGAACTTAAGGCAAAAGACGTAACTCAGCTATCCAAGGTCAGTCAGCTGAAACTGTTGCTAAAGGTGATGCTTGACGAAGGCCACAGGAGAAAGATCATCACCAGTAATAATCATATCATCCACATAAAGTAACAGAAGAGCCCAACCACGAGAGGAGGAATGCACAAATAGGACTAGATTATGTGAACTCGGGAGAAAACCGACGGCTGTAATGGCTGAGCTGAAACGTGCAAACCATGCGCGGGGTGCCTTCTTGAGCCCGTAAATAGATCGTCGAAAGCGGCATATAAGACCTAGAGAAGAGGAGAGACCGGGAGGAGGAAGCATATACACCTCATGTTGAAGGTAGTCGTGAAGAAAGACATTCTTTACGTCGAGCTGGAACAGTGACCAGTGACGAACAACTATATCCGCAATAAGAGTACGAACCGTAGTCTTGTGAGCGACCAGAGCGAAGTTCTCGTCCCTGCTCCTGCTGAAAACCATGAGCCACAAGTCGAGCCTTGTACCTTTCCAAAGAACCATGTGAACGACTCTTGACCATGAAGACCCACTTGCAAGTAATAGGCATAACACTAGCTAGAAGATGGACAAACTCCCAGGTATGAGTGTGCTCGAGTGCCTCCAACTCAGCAGACATGACAACCCTGCTGCTCAGGTATCTGGGCAGCCTCAAGGTAGGAAGTCGGCTCCGGAGTACCATATGCAGTAGCAGGAAGAGCAGGCAAGTCCATTGGCAGTGTAGCAAAGCTAAGGCGGTTGGGAGGATGTCGCTCACAAGGTGGGTTGCGGCACATTGGAGGATCATCCACAGGACACTTGCTGGAAAAGAAAAACACTGAGTCTAGGAGCACTGAAGACGAGAGAACATAAAGGAGGTGACAAGTGTACTGATATGAAAGGGGAACGACAAGCACATCAAAGGATAGGTAGGTGATAGAGAAGGTGTCAGAGGAGGACGAACACCGGATGCCATCAAGATGATCAACTGAGGAGGTCAAGGTTGCGGGATCATCTGGCACCAGGAAAATGACAGGAATCGACGATGGCAGTGTCGATTCGACAACGAGAGCAATGGGACTGCAGGAGAACAACCCGGTGGAGGAGATCCGGTGGCTGAGGGCCGACGACTTAGAACAGGATCTGCGACGCTGAAGATGTCGCGGAAGGCCTCACTGAGGACGTCACAGAAAAAGCAGAGGCGATCGGGAGAAGGCAGAACACTTGCGAACTGGACTTCTTCGTCGTCGAACTAGGTCGGCAGGAGCTGCAAGCATTCGCCGTCCGTCTTCGAACTAGATCGGGGATCCCGTTCGAGCGGCAAGCGAAAGGAGTCACACAGCAGACTGGAACGAGCGGGGGATAACAACGATAATGGACGCACGACAGGCTGGATCGAGCAGGGGATAACATCGATAAGGGCAGGGACGGGTCGCGAGAAGCAGCGACAGAAGCTGACGGGATACCTGCGATCCCGATAACTGTAGGGACGGGTCGTGAGAAGCAGCGACAGAAGCTGACAGGTCACGGGGATCACCAGCGACAATCGATCAACGATCGAAACATGAGCGGGAGATGGTATGGAGCAGTGGAGAGGTGCGTTCGGGAAGAGCGACTAAGGTAATATTTTCCTTCGCCCTGATATCAGGATAAAATTAATGAATCTCAATAATAATCTCTACAATATAGGGTACATATATATACATCATCTAACACGTACATGTGAGGTGGTTTGTTAAATATTTAGGTACATATTGGGATTCCAATGCTTCTCCCTCTAAAATTACATTGGTTTTAGGTTGTATGTATGAGTTCTAAAAGATTTCACAATGCATTTGGTAGAAAGTGGATGAAAACATTTTCTACCTTTTTATATAGTCACCGTCATGGAATTGAAGAGTTTAATGAGAACAATTCTTCTAGTCATGCTAATAATAATAAAATAAAATTTAAAGTTAATGAGGTGCGAATTGTTGAAATTATTGAAGTTGGAAGTGAGCGGTCATAATGGTGCAGACCGTATAGACCGTCGAGACCGCACGGCTTGCGCAGATAGGCTTGGCGAATAGTCTGGTCCTTGTCTAGAGTTATTCTTGCGGTCTGACTTGGCTGTATCCCTAGAGCGTTAACTGCGCGGTTAGTTTCGTGCTAACCGCGGACTGCGTGGTCTGTATTGGAAGACCGCGGGAGACCGGCAGACTGCCGTTGATGCGGTTAGGGTTCAAGTTGCGTACCTGTCCGGTTGATTACCTAAGTCCACGCGGACTGAGGATGTTGTCCGCATAACTGTACGGGCAGGTGGAGTTAATCGCGTGCAGTTTGGTGTTGATAGTCCACATGTTGGGCTGACTAGCGCTACTAGCTGCTACGTTACTAGCGGTTACTCTATTCCCCTGGGTGGTGACGGTATCTGCCCGCCCACATATAAATAGGGGTGTTGACCTTACCATAAATAACAGGAACTGTAAGAACTATAGCTTGAGTTAAACTCGGCAGTACGTTTTTCTAACCACGCGACAAGGAGAAGTGGTTGGTTATTCCTGTGTTTGCAGATTGTGCGGCTAGTACTTGACAGCCAGGAAACTGGTTCTGAAGACAGTGCAGATAGCTGGTAGCAGTCGGCGGCGGTTAGCAGCAGCTCGTGGTTCGACGACTAGGCGGTCTTCGTTCTTGACAGTTTCCCAGGTTGGATAAATCAGTTCGCCCTTGGCGGACTGAGTAGCAGTTCAAATAAGTTGTTTGCCTTACTCAGCGGTTATGCGACCTTGGAGGTTAGGCGACCAGGAGTTGCGGGCAGCGGGTAGCTCGGTTCCAATTCTTCTGTTCGCGGTGACTTCAGCGGTTAGGCGAACTCGCGGTCAGGCAACCAGAAGTTGCAGACAAGGTTGTTTTCCTCAGCAGTCAATAAAGCAGCTGCTCGCGCGGCCTTGGCGGTTAGTGGAGCGGATAGACAGCTAGACAGTTACAGTGTATTGTCCGCCAGTTTTGTAATTGTCTATTTTTTGTGATCTCCATCAAGTGTATTGCGAAATCATGTCTCACAATGTATGCCTCACATTGTAAAAAAGATTGATAATTCAATTATAGCTCTTGTTCTTCTATCTGCAACTGATTTATTTGACTTGATTGATTGAGTATTCCTATGATCTTCCCGCTTTCACAAAATTTTACACGAATATCACTATTTGAAATGTGATTGTCATTTATATAAATTAGCAGGGATAGTGTGGGTTTCTCACACACAAAATACCTCATACAAGCAGTCCCTTTTTGGGTGGGCGGTGGTTGTTGGAGATGAAGCAGATGGAGATGAAGATAAAATGGTGTTCTTGAATGAAGTTCCCTCCTTTGTTGGAATCATGTATAAAATGGCATTTTGGTGGATTGATGATTCCAAATGGAGGCTATTCAAATGGGTAAAAATTAGTGTGTGCGTTTTTTTTAAAACACAATAGAGAAAAAAATGCTCAAACAAGAGCTTCAGTCTATATAATGTTTTTTGTTTTGAAGATCTGGTGTTATCAGAAAAATCATGTTTTGATATTCTTTATTGATCAAATGTGGAGGGCAAAAAAGAAAGACAGACTGCTATACTAAAGAAGGAACTCCCTCTTCCTGGAATGAATGGAAGGATAATGGAATTATATTTACCTTAGCCGCCATTTTGAATCTTCTCACCGGCTTCTCTCTTGAAGTTTTCTCCCTATTTAGAGAACAGTTGGAGTTTACCGCCTTGGACTTGGGAGAGTAGCTCTCCTTGTTCTGTTTCAGGCTTTTATCTGTCTGAAGACTAATGTTTGCAGCAATTTTTGGTTTATCAGACTCCATTGATCTAAGAAAAACCGTGTCAGCAGGAGCTACTATGGTCTTCACTTCCTTCAACTCCCCAAATTTGTTTTCCTGAATCATTTTACTTTCCATTATAACCTTCTTCTCTTGCTGCTGCTGCTGCTGCTGCTGCTGAGATTCGGATATTCCCGCGTTCAACTCCTGGATTTGGCCACTGTTGGGCTTCACATTTCTCTTCAGTTCACTTGTATTGGATGGGAAATAATCGTGGCCAAAGGATTTGTCCTTTAAAATCAATTCAGCCAGTGTGATCTTTTCACGTTTTGATCTCATTTCTGTGACTGAATTGAAATCTTCTCCACTCCGTGGAGAAAATTTCACGGGCGGGACCTCATCATCTTCATAAAAAATGGTTCTTTGTACACCTATTTGAGTTTCGGGTCTCTCTAAGTAATCACGTTTAATGAATTTCTGATGGAAAATCTTCTAAACCCATGAGCTTTGCGATCAAGCTTGGAACTTCCATCTTCTTCGCCTGTGAACTAACACTGGTTTTGATAAAAAGAACATTTTTATCATCAGATTTCAATGGTAGAAGGCTCTGCATACAGAGCCGATCTCTAATCACTTTCTTCATTACTTCCATAGAATTTGTGGAACAACCGTCGACCGTGACTCCAGCTTTCTGCAACCAGATTTTGTTGCTCTTTGATCTCCTTCCTTTGAAAATTTTATCTCCCGCATCTTCCTCCTTTACTCTCTGCTTCATGTTTTTGTCAGACATTCTACATGAATCCTTCTGAAGTTTTGAGAGGATTTGCAATGAATCTTGAAGTTCTAAAGAGCCTCTTAGAAGCTTATTGGCAATGTGTACTGATTCATCCCCACGGGTTGGAGTCTGGGACCATGAATCAATCATGTGGGCTAGCTCATGAGCTCCCCGAGAGATCCGTAAAAGCTGCAACTCACTCCTCTCTCTGGTTTCCATGGTCCTTCCTTCTTCCTTGAGATCAGTAACTGTAGACTGTGTTCCTACAAAACTTTTTTTTTTTTTGCAAGACAGTTCGTAGATTGCTCTGAATCATAGTCTACTCATAAGTTGATGTAAAAAGATAGAAAAGTATAGCTAGTTGTACAACCATGATTCAATTACATTACAAAACACATAGAACTTGGAAAACAAATATGAAAATGGATGATCCGAAGAAGATACTCGCCTTCTGACCCACAAAAACCTGAAGAAAATTTCTCTTGGGAGCAATTGATGGTAGCAGAAAACAAAAAAAATTGAAGTATGTTGGCTCAACCAGTGTATTCTGTCAGAAGGGAAGTGGGGGAAGGGGATGGAGGCCGTGAACGAAGACAACACTTTGACTTCCGGAGGTCATAACTTTAAACTCACGATATGTTATTGACAAGCAAACCATATTTCAAAAAGTATATGCAGATCTCTACATGCTACTAATTAACCGTAGTTGGTTCATTTCTCCAGCTTTTTTGGGCCCAAATTTCTCTCCATTCGTTTGTTAAAGGCCTCTGAAGCTAATGACGCTGCTCATTCTTGTTGAAATTGTTGAAGTGAAAGTGGGCGGTCTGATTGGCCAGACCGCACATTCCGCCGCCGGTTAGGCGGTTTGGTGTTGGCACATAGCCGGGTTCTAGCTTTTGTTCTACATTCTGCGGTCTGGTTCAGCAAACACCCTGTGAGGTAACCGGGCGGTTAGAAATGGCTAACCGCGGGTGTCGCGGTCTGGGTTGAGAGACTGCGGAATGCGCTTGGATCTGACAAGTTCTCTGGCTTGTGTAGAGGCAGGTGGTTAGCGCGGATAGCGAAGACTAACCACACATTTCGCTATGTTCTGCTTGTGCGGTCTTGTGTCAGAGTTCGCTGGTGTGTGTGGACTTGGTCACGGTGATGTGTCAAGTCCATTGTGTTGCCTTGTCACAGAGATCGCTGGTTGCGCGGTCTGCATCTGGAGTTCGCGGAAACGCCTATGCTGCGCGGGTTGGATGTGAAGTCCGCAATTCGTCATGACAAAGATTGGCTCAGGAGGCGCGGCTGTCAGTTTGATTGCCTAAGTCCATGCGGTTTGTGGATGCTGTCTGCATGGCTATGCATACTGGTGAATATTACCGCATGAGCGGATAGGTGTTTATCACTCGCGGTCTGACTCTGGTATCCATTCTCTTATGCTGATAGGTAAGGCTAGTTGCAGGATGACGAGCGGTTATCCTATCATTATGGGCGGTGATCACACTCCCCTTGTCGTCTATAAATAGGGGTCCCCGACTCGTCATATATAATGAGAATAGTGAGGACTCAGCTCG
Source organism: Platanthera zijinensis (assembly GCA_039513925.1). NCBI lineage: Eukaryota > Viridiplantae > Streptophyta > Magnoliopsida > Asparagales > Orchidaceae > Platanthera > Platanthera zijinensis. The sequence continues at coordinate 12,042,860 of CM077086.1, forward strand.
CGCTTTGAACTTGCAGTTAGATTTTTTTAACAGGGTGATTAAGTGAAGTTGACTTGTGTTGTGCAAGCTGTGTGACTAGCATCGGGCGACTATGCAACTAGTTGGGAAGATCAGTGTGAAACAGTTCACGGACAACAGTCTGTGATATACAATAGGTCGTAGTTAGTGCGGCCGACAGTCTTCTTCCTCGGGATTGCGAATAGTTCAAGCAGTTCGCCCAGTCTCAGCGGGTACTGTTTTCCCAGTTCATTATCATTCGGTAATAAGGTAGTTCGCGCGACTTGAGTTGTGGTTTGCTAGCTTGACAGTTTCGGCGGTTAGTGTTGACAGAAGCGACTTGGCGATTTCGGCAGATAGGCCTGACAGTTAGCAGTTTGGGCGGTTACTGATGTCAGTCCGCTGGTTTCTCTTACTTGTATTTTTTCTGCTTCCATCTCGAGTGCATTGTGAATCATGACTCGCAATATATACCTTGTCCTGTAAAGAAGATTGTTGATTCCATAGTGACTCTTGTACTTCTGTTGTTACTGATTTTTACTTGTTTTGGTTTGATTGAGTGTTCCTGCGATCTTGCTCAGCTTCTGAGAAATTTTAACAGGTATCAGAGAGAGGTTGAGGAGTTAGCAGTTAATCACCTCAGATGTGTGCTATACTTGGGAAGTTCAAGTAAATCAGGGTTAAGAAATGGAATGCGGTTATGCAAGAGGTCTTGGGATTGAGCTCTTAACGCAGACCAACTTTAAAAAATAGAGGTCTTGCATTAAGAGCTATCTTCTTGGGGAGGACCTTTGGGAGGTCGTCAGTAGAGACGACAGACAAGAGGTAGTTTCTGCTATAAGAAATGCTGAGGCGGTGAGAGCTTGGAGAAGGACGAATGATAAGACAGAGTTTACTCTATACGGGCTATCTCACCTGAGCTTTTTGACCACATCAGCGGATGTCGGTCAGCTGCTAAGATCTGGATGGCCTTGGATGAGCCGTTTAACAATAAGAACGCAGTTCAACTACATTTCTTGGAGAATGAGTTGACGAAAACCACTTAGGGTGATCTGTCTATATCATTCTTCTTTCTGAAGATGAAAAACCTCTGCGCTGAGATATCAGTATTGGACCTGGAAGAGCCTATCTTAGAGGTGAAGCTGAAGAGGCACATCATCCACGGGTTGCAGAAGGAGTATGTTGCCTTCATGACTTCTGTACAGGGTTGGGTCGTGAAGGATGCGTCACTCATATTGGAAGGCAGGTTAATGACTTGTTTGTGTTAGCGACAAGCTCTTATGTTGAGAAGATGAGGGTGAATGACAGCGTTGCTATCTGACATGAGAGGCTGGGGCATGTTGGGATGAATAAGTTGAAGGCTATGACGGCGAGAGGCCTGGTGCATGACCTGCCTAGTCTTTCATCTTTTGGAGATGGTCATGTCTGTGTAGGTGTCAGTATGGTAAGACTCATCACCTTTCATTTGACAAGTCACATACTAGATGCAAGGTATCGTTGGAATGCATCTACGGTGATCTGATGGGACCAACCGTCACCCCCAATCTCAGAGGTAGCAGGTATATGCTGACTTTAGTTGATGACTTTACGAGGTATACTTGGGTATACTTTATGAAGGAGAAGTCAGAGACATTCGGGAAGTTCGTGAAATTCAAGGAGCTCATGGAGGACCCACTCGGTCTGCAGATCAAGAAGTTGAGAACTGACAATGGAGGAGAGTTCAACTCAAATGAGTTTTCTAACTTCTGCAAAAAGTACGAAATCTGGAGGGAGCTTACTTATACGCATACTCTATAATATAATGGACTTGCAGAGCGGAAGATCCATCATTTGACGGAGACCTGCAACTCTGCAAGTCATGGCTTCATACCAAAGGCATTCCCAGGGCTTTCTGGGTGGAGGGAACGATTGTGCGGCATATGCCATCAGCCGGATGCCCTCAGTCCCAATAATATGAAGTCTCCATATTATGAGTTAATGTTTAAGGAGAAGTCCAGTGTAGAACATCTTTAGGTGTTCGAGTCTACCTACTACGTGCATGTTCTAGATTCTCTCATAATGAAGCTATATGTGAATGCAAGGAAGCTAGTATTCATCAGTTGTAATAAGATGAAAAAAATATTGGAAATGCATGGATCCTGAGACACGGAAATTTTTTGTCTCCAATGATGTGGTATTTGACGAGCTGATATCATACCAAGGTAGTTCCTCTATGGAACTACAGGAGAGCAAGGGAGACGGAGGGCAAGGTGAAACTGCTTGAGATCTTCTGGTGGAGTTTCCTATGTCACCAGGTGCTCCGGTTACATCTAGCTCTAGGGCAGGTGCTTCTGGATCTGGAAGCAGGGAGAGCAATACTCCAAGTGTGCCCGGGATCAAAGCTAGTTCAGAAGAAGTAGCGGATGTGGTAGATAAGGGTCAAGCCTTGCAAAGGCCCAAAAGGACCATTATTCAATCGGCTCGGTATAGGGACGGGAACATGTTGAGTTTCGTCTATGTTTCTTCGCAGGTCTCTTGGATGAGCGGGAACCATCATGCTTTGAGAACGTCACTGACATTAAGGAATGAGAAGATGCTATGGATGAGGAGATGACCGCCCTCAAGAAGAACGAGACTTAGGATCTTGTGTCCAAGGTCGACTCTTGTGACATGCAAGTGAGTTTATAAGCTTAATAAGAAGGCTGACGGTAACATTGAGAGGCACAAGGCTCGCCTTGTAGTTTGAGGGTTCTCACAATAGTATAAAGAAGACTATGAAGAGACGTTTAGCCCTATGCCCAAGATTACTTTGGTGCGGGTGGTGATTGTTTTGGTGGCTTGCCAAGGGTGAAAGATTTGACAACTCGACGTGAAGAGTGTGTTCCTTTACGGCGAGATTGACAAGGATATCTTCATGGTGTAGCCACCTGGTTATGTATCGGAAGAACATTCATGATACGTCTGCAATCTCAAGAAGGCCCTTTATGTCTTGAAGCAGGCGCCTCGGGCGTGCTACAGAAAGATCGCAGAATATCTCCAGTTTTGCGGGTACTTTGCTTCAGACTCTTACTCGAGTTTGTGTATCAAGAAGAGGAGAGAGCTTGAAGTCTTGGTGTTGTTATACGTTGACGACATGATCATCACGGGAAACTCGGAGAAAGAAGTAGCTAGGCTCGGGGCAGAGCTAGCTATCCTGTTCGAGATGAAGGATCTTGTGGAGCTTCATTATTTCCTTGGTCTCGAGGTAGAGAGGAAGAAGAACGACATGCTCATTTCCCAAAAGGGCTATGTAGAGAGAATCGTTAAGAGGTTTGGCATGTGGAAAGGGAAGAGTGGCTCTACTCTTTTAGAGGTCGGTCTCAAGCTTCGGCATGATGAAGGAAAGGTTCTTCTAGATCCCTTGGTGTTCCGAGCTCTCGTTGGGAGTCTCATATATCTAACGATTACATGATTGGATATTGCTTATGTTGTGGGCCGAGTAAGTCGGTATATGGTGGAGCTGCGGAAGCCTCATCTGGTGGCGGCTAAGAATATCCTGAAGTACATGAAATCCACCTCGGATATGGGTCTCTTTTACGAGAGGGACACATACTTCAATCTGTATGGTTACACAAATGCTGATTATGGGGAAGATTCAAACGATCAGAAGTCGACGTTTGGTTATGACTTTATGTACGGATCAATAACTATCTCGTGGTGCAGTAAGAAGCAAGATTTAGTGTATGTCTCCACTACAGAAGCAAAATACAAGGTTTTGGCCTTGACAGCTTAGAAAGTCATCTGGCTTAGAAGATTAGTGGAGGACATTGATAAGGAGGCGTGAGCTCCTATTCTACTGCGCGGTGACAATGAGAGTGCCCTCAAACTGGTTAATAATCCAGTTTTTAAGTGCGAACAAAGCACATCGAGATCGAGCATCACTTTGTTTGTGAGAAGGTGCTTGAGGGGTCTCTGATGGTTGAGCATATGTAGAGCCAGGATAACGTCACAGATATATTTACGAAGCCACTGTCTAAGGGACCGTTTACTCAGTTATTGGGTTTGCTCGAACTGGTTTCCACTTCAAACTTCAAGGCGGAGTATTGAAATTATTGAAGTGAAAGTGGGCGTCTGATTGGGCAGACCGTAGAGTCCGCCACCGGTTAAGCAGCTTGATGTTGGCAGATAGTCGGGTTCTGGCTTTTGTTCTTTATTATGCGGCCTGGTTCAGCAAGCACCCTGGGAGGAAACTGGGCGATTAGCGATGGATAACCGTGGGTCACACGGTCTAGGTTGAGAGACAGCGGAGTCTGCTTTGATCTAGCAAGTTCTCTGACTTGCGTAGAGGCAGGTGGTTAGCGCGGATAATAGAGGCTAACCACATAGTTTGCTATGTTCTGCTCGCACGGTCTGGTGCCAGAGTTCGCTGGTGTGTGGAATTGGTCGTGGTGATGTGCCAAGTCCATAGTGTTTCCTAGTCACATAGATCGCTGGTTGCGCGGTCTGCTTCTGGAGTTCATGGAGACCATCTATGATGTGCGGTCTGGATATGAAGTCTGCAGTTCGTCATAACACAGACTGGCTCAGGACGCGTAGCTGTCAGCTTGATTGCCTAAGTCTACGCAGTATGTGGATGTTGTCTGCATGGCTATGCGGACCAGTGACTATTACCGCATGAGCGGATAGGGTTTTATCACTCGCAGTCTGAATCTGGTATCCACACTCTTATGCGGATATGTGGTGCGAGTTGTAAGATGACTTGTGGTTATCCTATCACTATGGGAGGTGACCACACTCCCCTTGTTGTCTATAAATAGGGGTCCCCACCTCGTCATATATAACGCGAACAGTGAGAACTCAGCTCGCTCTTTGAACTTGTGGTTAGATTTTTTCTAACCGAGCGGTTAAGTGAAGTTGACTTGTGTTGTGATGGCTGTGCGACTGGCACCCGGCGACTAGACAACTAGTTAGGAAGATCAGTGTGGAACAGTTCGCGGACAGCAGTCTATGGTATACAGTAGGTCACGGTTAGTGTGGTCAGTAGTCTTCTTCCTCGGGGTTTCGAAAAGTTCAAGCAGTTTGCCTGGTCTTAGTGGGTACTGTTTTCCCAGTTCACCAGCATTCAATAACAAAGCAGTCCGCGCGGCTTGAGTTGCGTTCTGACAGCTTGACGGTTTCGGAGGTTAGTGTTGACATAAGTGGCTTGATAGTTTCGGCGGACAGGCCTGACAGTTAGCAGATTGGGAGGTTACTGTTGTCAGTCCGCCGATTTCTCTTGCTTTTAATTTTTCTTCTTCCATCTGGTGCATTGTGAATCATATCTCACAATGTATACCTTGCCCTATAAAGAAGATTGTTGATTTCATAGTAACTTTTGTGCTTCTGTTGTTATTGATTTTTACTTTGGTTTTGGTTTGGTTGAGTGTTCTTGTGACCTTGATCAGCTTTCAAGAAATTTTAACAATTATAGCTTAATTGCAACCTTAAGCATAGAGTGTTCAAAATTAAGTTGACCGTTGACCCCAGGACCGCTATATGAAGGCCCCACACAACTCGCGGGCAACTTGCTTAGACTGACCTTAGTTAAGAAGTGGGAGTTCTATTGATATTGTTGAAGTGGAAGTGGACGGTCTGATTAGGCGGATCGCACAGACCACAGAGCCCGTCATCGGTTAGGCGGCTTGGTATTGGCAGATAGCCGAGTTCTGGCTTTTGTTCTCTGTTCTGCGGTCTGGTTCAGCAAGCACCCTGAGAGGTAATCGGGTGGTTAGCGTTGGCTAACCGCGGCTGTCACGGTCTGGGTTGAGAGACTGCGTAGTCCGCTTGAAGCTGACAGGTTTTCTGGCTTGCGTAGAGGCAAGTGGTTAGCGAGGATAGCGGAGGCTAACCACACAGTTTGTTGTGTTCCGCTTGCGCGGTCTGGAGCCAGAGTTCGCTGGTGTGTGTAGACTTGGTCACAGTGATGTGTCAAGTCCTTGGTGTTGCCCAGTCGCTGAGATCGTTGGCTGCGCGGTCTTCTTCTAGAGTTTGCGGAGACCGTTTATGCTGCGCGGTCTGGATATGGATTCCACAGTTTATCATGACGCAGATTGAGTCAGGACGTGTGATTGTCAGCTTGATTGTCTAAGTCCACGCAGATTGTGGAATGTTGTCTGCATGACGTTGTGGACTGGTGGATCTTTCAGCGTGAGCGGATAAATGATTTATCTCTCGCAGTCTGACTCTGGTATCCGTACTCTTGTGCGGATAGGTGGTGCTAGTTGCTGGATGACAGACGATTATCCTATTGCTATAGGCGGTGATCACACTCGCCCTTGTCGCTTATAAATAGGGGTCCCCAGCTCGTCATATATTACGAGAACAGTGAGAACTCATCTTGTACTTTGAACTTGCGATTAGATTTTTCTAACCGGACGACTAAGTGAAGGTTACTTGTGTTGTGCAGGTTGTGCGGCTAACATCAGACGACTAAGCAACTTGTTGGGAAGCTCATTGTGGAACAGTTCGTGGATAGCAGTCTGTGACATACAACAGGTCGCAGTTAGTGCGGTCAGCTGTTTTCTTCCTCGGGGTTGCAGATAGTTCAAGCAGTTCGCCTGGTCTCAGCGGGTAGACTGTTTTCCTAGTTCAACAACATTTAATAACAGGCAGTCCGCACGGCTTGAGTTGCGGTCTGGCAGCTTGGCGGTTTGCATCTTGGGCGGTTTCTGTTGTCAGTCCATTGGTTGCTCTTGCTTGTAGTTTTTTGCTTCCATCGGGTATATTGTGAATCATGTCTTGCAATGTATATCTCGTCCTGTAAAGAAGATTGTTGATTCTATAGTGGCTTTTGCGCTTCTGTTGTTTCTGATTATTACTTGTCTTTGGTTTAGTTGAGTGTTCCTGTGACCGTGCTCAACTTCCGTGAAATTTTCACAAGTTCCTCTACACTAACGAGCGTGTGGTGAGACCTCCACACCGTGACATGTGGATCGTACATGTAGACACTGAGGACCTTGAATCTCTCTCTAGTTTGTTACTTGTCTATGCTTGCTAACCTTAAGGTCAGCATCCTTCTGCCATCCTTTCAGTCCAAACATAGTGAGCTGGAATCTCTGCTCCAAGAGTGCTGTTTATGCATCTTTGGAACAACTTCTATTATCAAGCAAACTTTTTGAGGTTATTTTGTGTATTTTTTTTAAATGTACGGAGTATTATATAAACTCTTTATATTTCTACGATTTGAATTATTTCTGAAAAATTCGAAATCTAACCAGTAATCTCTCCCATTCTTGATTGAGTGAAAATGGGTTGTTGTTGCCTGCTGATGTTATCCATCTTGGGGTGAATCAAAAAAATTCGAGTCTCCTAGGTTTTCATTTTCACTTTGTCTGATCGCTGTACTCTCATTTCCGTAACAAAGTACACATTGCTATACGAGTTTCTCACACTTTGAAAAAGAACTTATTTTTTTTGTCCTTTTCTCCCTTTCCACTCTCATTACAAAAATATATCTGAATTCAAACAATGGTTTCCATGCGATCGGTTGCCCCCTGCCTGCCGCAACTTTCAACCCGCCGTTAGCCTTCGGCGCAATGGATGAACAATGGCCACTGCTGTTTTGCTGCCCAGAAACGATCCCACTGCCCGTCTTTGTAAAAGAGATTTTCAAGATGTCGTAATACAATATTTTCAAGTCAATAAATGTAGAAACTTTACTATAAAGTATTGAATCCTGCCTTTGCAATTAGTGAAGGCTGTAGAGAAGGGCTTAGAAAAAAAGAGCTTGTGAAAGAAATGGGAGGGGCGTCATTGATGAAATCACAAGGTTTTCATGTTAGGCTGAACTTTTATCATCTCCTGCATCTTGTGAGAACTTTGACCTGAAGACAACACAGATGGCTAAAAAGTCTACTAGAAAACAATCGAAGTTTCTAATCAATTATACAAATTAAAATACATTAATTTTTCCTTATGACAAATAATATGTTTTAATATCATTTGTATATATTATATTAGTGTTTTTTTACCACAACTTCCCCTTGAAATTTGCGTAACTACAGCTTGTACCCCTCTAACATTTGAAATTATAAAAACCTCCCCTCAATATTTATGTCATAACATTCATGCACAAAAGCACCCCCTTAGAGTAAGGCCCCGTTTTGAAGGGTTTTTTTTTTTTTTCTCATTTTCATTTTTTGGAAAACTCCACCGTCCATAATATTGTGTATGATTTCTCTATCAGCGGAAAACGCTTCTCATCTAAAAGGAGTTATTTTATCTTTTTAGAAAGTCATATGTTCCTAAAACAAATACAATATTATGAACGATGACGTTTTCCAGAAAATTAAAAGGAAAAAAAATCCTCCCGAACGGAACCTAAATCTTCAGGAAGTCTTTTTGTGCATGGATGTTATAATGTAAACATTGAGGGGGTAATTGTAATTTTAAAAGTTAGAGGTGCAAATTGTAATTACACAAACTTTGAGGGGAGGTCGAGGTAAATAACCGTATTATATCATATAGAAGAAGTTGTATTATAGTTATTATTTCATATTATTTTTTACTTTTATTTGTCTTTAGCTCCAATCCAAAAATTTATGAAGAGGTTGTGATCACATTTTTCCCACCATTTGGTTCTTGATAGAGCTTAAATATTCAGCCCAAAATAATTTGGTTGTGGGCAAAGAAACCGAAGATATATAAAGTAGTTTACATGGCTATGTGAGTTTTTGATGCGAGACTATTGGTCTTTTTGGCACAATGGTGACGGACGTAAAGTAGGTGGTTACAAACCGTCGTTTGTGAACGCTCAATTACACGAAAAAAAATTAGATGCGTTTCTCCCACTTAATTTTGGGTGATGAATTAAATACAGACGTATGATCTGATATCCTACGATTGAGTTGTTTTTACGAAATACTACAGTATTTAAAAAATACTCTCAGTATTGTCAGTATTTCGATCAGTACCATTGTTTTTACAAGTATCAACAATTTGATGTGCGCCCCCACCCTGATCTTACGTGAGACACGCAAAATTTTTTCCTACAACATGGGGGCTTCTTCGCGCAATGGATTCTTCGCACATGATCGAGATCCTATGCGATTTTTCATACTATAAAATGCTCATATTTATCAGTATTATTTTTCATAATTTTAAAAATACATAGAATAATGATTTTCATCATTTTGAGTATTGCAAAAGGGGTTTATTACACGAGTAGACGAGACGGTTGGAGCTAGAGCGGTTGAAAATGAAGATAAAATCAAGTAGCTCCTTTCTTGCGGTTAAAATCAACTATAAAATTATCCAAACAGACAAAAAAATAGCATGTTCTCTAAAAAAACATAATTGAGAAAAATATGCTCAAAAAGCCAAAATAAGCAATACAATTTCCACTCGAAATGTGAGATAAACATTAACTAAGATTCTGGTATATACATTATTATAAAAATGTAATTTTAAAGGTAAAAAAATTAATGATGAAGGTGAAAAAGTATTAGAAAATGTTAAATGTTACCAAGGAAAAGCAACCCATGAGGGAGACCCCATTTGCTTTTCTAGAGATGAAAGAAAATCTTCAAAATAACTCCTCATCAGACACTATAATACTGTCAAATATATGTTAATCTTGAACTATGAATAACTCTGTAACCCCTATTTGGTCAAAACCTCCCTTGTTTTTGGCCTTTTACTGCCCAAACTCATCGACAAAAGGGCAAAAAAACTCGTCGCCAAAGAATCGCATAATCTGCACCAAGCTCGTAAAAGTAAATTCCTGAGAATTTTCAACAATTCGATGCGTCCATTCGAATAGGGCTATCAGGCCTAACAACCTACTCGAACGTATTTGGAAAAATAAAATAAAAAACATTGAATCTTCGTGGGCCTTGCAGAGAAAAATAGGTTAAACGGAAGAAAGAACTGTGTTGATTTGTAATTAATGTTCAATGAGTTATTTACAACAGGAACACAGTGGAACACATTGCAATGTATGGGTCTGGGACGAGACAACTCGAAAAAATAAGGAACGAAAAGAGAGCTCTAGAATAAAATCAGAGAATTGCAACCTTCAGCACCCTTTGAATCCAGCTCTGTTCCTAATAGTTCAAAAACATTCAACTTATGAGAAACTATGATCATTTCATTCATAAAAATCAGCACAATTGTACAAAACAAACCCCTGCCAATAATTATTTCCAATTTTTTAAAGTATAAACTGTATAATACAAGGATGAGGGTGATTGAAAAGTTAAGATTGGTATTACTGCACCTGCTTGCACGCCAGGGTTGAATCAAGGAACAAACCGCCAAAGGTCTACCGCTATGTCCACTTCTTTCTTCTTGTGAAACTTGTACATCTTCGGAACATCAAATCGAAGCTACAAATACGAGTATACAGAAATAAGATATATATGAATATTGTTAGAGCCTATGCATCCGACCTAAAATTAATTGATTACAGATGTAGGGGGCCTAAGATTTACATTGAGTTGTATAAACATACATGAGTTTCCTAATATGGAAACAATGTTCTCAATATATCCCTCATTTGTAGGGTCATTGGCCTGTATCAATGCTTTCAAATTGACTAACGCGGGATTGTCCAATCCTAAAACCAATTGGCTACAAAAAGAGGGGGTTAGAAACTATACGCCAGGTGCACGAGGTTAGTTCAGCTCTTTCAAGTGAGACTATACTCCTAACCAAAACTAAAGAAATATTTATGGAATTTCATCTCTATTGCAAACATAACCAACATTAATCTTCAAAATGGAGGCCATGGACTAGGAAAAAGAAATGTCACGTTTCATCCTCAACCAACAAGAAGTAAATTTAAGCTTCATTTCACTTCATTTAACATGTGAGACTATACTCCTAATCAAAACTAAAGAAATGTCTATGGAATTTCATCCCTATTGCAAACATAACCAACATTAATCGTCAAAATGGAGGCCATGAACTAGGAAAAAGAAATGTCATGTCTCATAGTCAACCAACAAGAAGTAAATTTAAGCCTCATTTCACTTCATTTAACAAGTGAGACTATATTCCTAACCAAAACTAAAGAAATGTCTATGGAATTTCATTTCTATTGCAAACATAAACAACATTAATCTTCAAAATGGAGGCCATGAACTAGGGAAAAAACGTCATGTTCATCCTCAACCAACAAGAAGTAAATTTAAGCCTCATTTCACTTCATTTAATTTTGGGTATGCTTGGCTTGATGAACTTGGAGGAATAAAAGTGTGATTTGCTTCACAACTGTATCTTTGGTGTTTGATTCCAATAACTGGATTTGTTTAGAAATGTAAGAAAAGCCTTTTTTTATAGACAAATCCATAAACAATACCAGATAAAAATAATAATAATATATTATTAAAAATCCTAATTCAATTTCTCTCCTCACCCTAATAAGTAGGTGAAAATCAATCTCACTTTAAATCCTTTACTCTATTTAGAGCTAAATTATAGAAAAAGAAAAGATTTAGGTGGAAAGCTGACAAAAATAACAATAAAATAAAATATATTGTGCTCATTTTGATTGAGATTTGTAAGGGTAAGAAGAAAATTATTCATCTCATTCTTGAACGGGAGTCTAAAGAAAAACTTGAAAAGAAATGTTTCTAAGAAGAAAATTATTCATCTCATTCTTGAACGGAAGCTCTATTTGGTTTGACATGGAATAGGAGAGAACGCAATTGTAATTTCCTTTGCAATTTCACGGGTGTGGGTAGTTATTTCAAAGAGGTGGTGGTCAATGGAATTTTTAGGTAGTTATGGAAGAGGCTTGGTGGCGGGTGGTGGTTATGTGGTGGATGGTGCTAGGTGGGTGGGGTTTTTGGTGGGACGGATGTGGTGGTGGGAAAAGATGTACGGGGAAATGTGTAAAAATTTTGTGAAGTGGGAAAAGTCGCAGAAACACTCAACCAACCAAGCCAAATAAACCAAAAGCAAGTAGAAGAACAATAGCCACAATTGAATTAATTGTCTTATTCACAAAGCGAGGCATACATTGTAATACATGATTTCGCAATGCACCTAATGGAGATCAACAAAAACAACAAGAGGAAAAAACGGTGAACAGAACTCGGTAACCGCCCAAGCCGCCAATCCGCTGAGGCTAACCGCCGAACCGCGCGGACTGCCTTATTGATTGCTGAAAAAGATAACCATGTCCGCAACTCCTGGTCGCCTGACCGTGAGGTCGCCTGACCGTGAAGTCTCCTAACCACTAAAGTCGCCGTGAACAGTTAAACTGAAACTGAGTTGCCGCCTAACCACAACTCATGGTAGCCTAACCACGAGTTGAGTGAACAGCTAATTGAACTGCTACTCAGTCCGCCAAAGGCGAACTAACTTATTCAAGCTGGGAAAACTGTCAAGGAAGAAGACCGCCTAGTCTGCCTATCCGCGACCTGCTGCTAACCGCCGCCGACTGCTATCTGTACTGCCTTCAGAATTAAGTCTCTTGGCTGCCAAGTGCTAGCCGCACAATCTGCAAACACAACAATAAATCCGGTCACTTCACTTAGACGCGCGGTTAGAAAATATTAACCGTCAAGTTTAACCCAAACTTCAGTTCTTACAGTTTCTATTATTTATGACGAGGCCAACACCCTTATTTATAGGCGGGCAGGAGGATACCGTCACCGCCCAGAGGGATGGAGTAACCATCAGTGACGTGACAGCTAGCAGCACCAGTCCGCCCATCATGCGGACTGCCATACCAGACCGCGTGTGCGACTAAGTCCATCAGTCCGCACAAGCAACGCGGACACCATCTTCAGTCCGCGTGTACTTGAGTAGATAATCCAGACAACCACGCGACCTGAACCTTAACCACACCAAGCGGTGGTCTGCCAGTCTCCGCGGTCTCCAATACCATACCGCGCAGTCTGTGGTTAGCTAAGGCTAACCGCGCAGTTACACTCCAGGGAACATGCAAGTCAGACTGCGAGAACCACCCATAGCCATGAACTTGGCTATCCGCCAATACTATCCGCGCTAACCGCGCGCGGTCTGTGCGGTCTGCACTATCATGACCTGCTCACTTCCTACTTCAACAATTTCAACAAAATGGTGGTATAGGCTTCGACACCAAGAATCCCACATAATTGGCACTGACAGGAGATCACACAAACTTGCGAAATCTGTCTAAATTTTCAGTAATACCTGAAAACAAACACTCTAAAATCCTATTTATAGGCTAGGATCTCAGTAAGAAAGGCTACGATTGGCCGATATAAAACATACATGAAATGAATATAAATAAAATATATAAAAATACAACAACAACAACAAAATATCATATTGACACTCTAAATGCGACTACGGGTTCTGATTCGTCCATATGACAATCATAACTCCTCATACGAGTGTAAACTCGGACGAGTTCGGATAAGAGTGGGGATTGCCAGTGAACTGTGATCCCTCATTTTTTTTCCCACACCTTGCACCAACAGCCAGAAGATCTAATATTCCCATTAAAACTAGGGGTGTGTTATGCTCGGTGTTTTGTCTAAGAAGCATTTCGGTAAAACAGCCATTGCCATAAAACATCAGTTTGGGATGACAATGGTGTGACTGCTGCCACAAACAAAAAACTTCATTTTGAGCCTAAATGCAGACACCTTCCGGAGGTGAGGTCGGGCGTTCACAATTTAAATATTTTTTTGTTCTTTTTTAGCATACCAAAAACGTTCAACATAGGTTAGAGAGGGACGAAGTTAACATACCTCACATAAGACCTCAGCACTCTTGGCATTAAAATCTCGCAGTGCTATTCGCTTGATATGCTGCATTGGCAAAATACCGAAACAATTACAAAGTACAATCCAAAATATATATTTATGCACACCAATTAATGGCAGAGAGCGGATCCTTAGAGATGAAACAGATGACTTAGGATGTGAAATAAACATAAAACTTAATATTTCTATTAAAATATCAATGCACCTTTGTCATTAGTTTGACATAAACCTCAATTTTAAATTTTATGGGCAATACTCTATTTGTCAGTTTCAAACAAGTTTAATCATTAGTCTTATCGGGTAGAATCTTCCATTATAAGTATAATGATTGTATTAATCATCCTCCTACCCCCTTGTTTTCATTCTCTTACTTTGATTTCCAAGGATTCTACGAATCTACCGCTTCTCTGATTATTTTTTTTATAAATTTTCTTTTATTTTTCTGATGTCTATTTTGGGAATTAAGGCTCTGTTTGGGGGGACTTATTTTCACCAGTCAAGCGGTTACGACCGCATGAAACAGACCTTAACGATCGTAACCGCTTGACTAGTGAAAATAAGTCCCCAAAAATAGAGCCCAAGTCAAATCCCTTGATCGTACGATTCGAGTGATCGTGCGTTTTGAGTTATCGGATTGGTTTGCCCTAAATTCCCCTCTTTATATCCATGATCCTCCTACCCTCTTGTTTTCATTTTCTTCTTTTAATTTCCAAGGGTTCTGCGAATCTCCCGCGTCTTTGACTACTTTTTATGAACTTTATTTTTTATTTTTCGGCCGTGTATTTTGGGGATTAAGTCAGATTCTCCGATCGCGCGATCTCAGCCATCAGATTGATTTGCCATAAATCTCTCCTCTTTATATCCTAATAGCAAAAGACTAATGGAGGGATAAGAGGTTTTTCAAAAGAATGAAAATCCCTCCGTCACGCACTAGGCGCCAAAGCCAGGGCCTTCCTTATGGTGGTGCCGACATCGCCGTCTATCCCTTCCCTTCCCGGCGCCTACGATCAGGATCTTCTCCCCGCTTCTCCATTCCTTTAGTATTCTTGATGCCTCTTCTCTCTTGCAACAGGAGCCCCACAACCGCTGGCTTCTCTCTGTAGGAGAAGGAGACTTGCCGCCGCCATCCCTCGATTTTAGTCCCTCCAACCTCCCCTTTCACTCTTCCCCTTCTAGCAGCCACTACAGCCTTTGTAAGCCCTCTAGCTGCCCCTCCCATTCCAGCAGCACATGGCAAGCCCCATGTTTCCCCTTCCAGTTCACCCTCCCAAGCCTTCCACTCCCATCAAACACTGATCCCAGGCCTCTGGAAAAACCCAGCACCCCAACAACCGTTGGTGCCCTCAAGTTCTCCTATAACTGTACCCTTCTTTCCATGAAGCCCGTAGCAGTTTAGCATCCCCCCATAACCACTCCATTTGGTGGACACCAAATTTCCACCATCACCCCTCCGCAGCCTCTGCTTTGATCCATCATGTTGGTGGGCAATTGCTTGGTGAGTTTTGCTACTTTTAGGGTAAAATCTACTTATATTGTACGGATGCACCTCAGTCAGATTATTTCTTGATTTCCTCTCAATAAATGTGTATTTCTTATTCGCTTGATATTTAATGTTTTAGCTCTTTCAGTTGTAGGTGATTACCGCTTATTGGCCTGATTAGAGATAATTGTAATCAACTGTCGTTGTTTGATGCAAATTATTAGTGCATCGGGACATTTGTGTCACAGAATCATTTGCATTATCATAAAGTTAGGGTTTAGGTAGGCAGCATCTTGTTCATCTAATTGCATGCATGCAACCATTCACAAGGCCGATGTAATGTTTAATAAGATATGCTATCTAAGAAAATGACATGAAATCTGACAACATGATCAAAATATATATCATTTATCCTGAGAGCTAACCAAGGAAAACACAAGCAACAAATCTGAAAGACAACTTATTCTTCTTAATCGAAGATAACTGAATGAAATAAATACAGACAAAAATCATAAGCAAAAACTAACTAGAGACTCGACTATAAAACCTCTAATAAAGGAAGACACCGAGCACAAAGCTCGAAATCATATTGATAAAGAACACTACTGAGAACTTGAAGCATCCTTCGTCGCATCCTAAGTTACGCATTTTAATTTTCAGCATTTATTTATTAACATGTATTTCTTTTGCGCATTTGCTTTTATTTGAGATTGTTCAGCTCTTCGGCTTGACCGTCCGATGAGATCTTAAATAAAAAAATCCGGTAATTTTGGTAATAGGACGGTAAAGGAAAGCTTAGATTATTTTAAGGGAAGACATAAATTTAAAATTAAAAGCAAAGAAATAATATAGTAGTCATATAATTTCTTGTCAAGTAATGCTCTGGATGAAGGCAAAAAATTTGTAATTTAAGGCCTTCAATAATTAAACCTACCTATTATAATTTATTGTCAAAATTGAAGACTTTGCTGGTGTATACGGTCTTCCAAAATTAAACATACCTATTTTAATTTCTTGTCAAAATTAAAGACTTTGCTGTTGGCCAGTACAAGAAGAAAAGGGGAACCCTGACAAGAGTAGAGAAGTGAAAAATCACTTCTCAGCAAGTGCCGGCCACCGCTCAACCCGCCGCCTCCAGCAAGCCCGTTTCCGCCGGCCTCCACCGCCGCTCCCGTCGCCGTCTCCAGCCAGCCCCGCCCCCGCCGGTCTGTCAATCCGCCGGCTCCAGGAAGCCGTCCGCTGACCTGCAGCGTTCAACCGTTCGCATTTCTGCCGCTCGCATCCACGTCCTCCTCCCACCGGGTGTAGGGTCCCAGATCGTCGTCGACCTCGACACATCCTCCGACTCTGGAGCTCGCTACCGTTGACGAATCGACCCCTCCCAAGGACACTCTTCCGCTGATTTCAACGTTAGGATCGTTGACGACCTCGACACCAATTTTCCGACGATCTGAAATCCAAGCCGCCGACCCTCACCACTATTCCGGCTCCAATCAAAGTCCAGTCAGACCCAGTGTGGCTGCGCTCCGTGATTTTGGGTTGGGCTAGCCTCCTCTGCTGTAATCTCTAACCTCGTGCAGCGATTTATTGGCTTAAATTTATGCAATTCACTTAGATAATCTGAGCTTGCCGTCGACGTTCTTGTTTTCTTAATTTTGGTTAAATTCCATAACTTATTGCTTGCGAATTGTGCTTGTGGTTATGCGAAACTCGCATCGATTCAACTCATAAAAATCTAAAAGAGTTTCTCTCAAATAATTATTAACGGTTTTAAGAAAATCAAACGTTGGAAAGTGATTTTGCGCGAAAACTCGATTTGGCCAGCTCGGCCTCCTTTTCAAGATTTAAAATCAGCTCATTTTCCAAACCTAGAATAATTTTATGAAAAATAAAACAGTTTGCAAAACAAAATATTTAATTTTTTAAAACCGCTAATTTGAGTTTACATCAAAACTATTTGTGCACAAAACTGAACAGAGACAAACGGTGACAAAAAACATAGATTTAGAGACAACAAGGATGTGTCAATGACGGCGCTCAACGACCTCATACTGTTCATTAGTATGAGAAGAAGACAATTGAGTGAGTTTTCCCTTAGACACAAGAAATTCAAAATAACTGAAGAAGAAAACAATGGAAGTCTAGTAAGGGTTATATGTGCTAGACTCCTGTGGAGGATGCCATATGGAAAAGGTAGTGGTAAAGTTCAGGTAGATGGTGGTAGAAACAACTAAGGGTAAGAGAAGAATCAGATGATTTAAATAGTATAGACCATGATAACGTTCATAACAATCTTTCACATAAGAGGATGTTGTGTAGTGCAATTAGAAATGGTAAAGGAAACAATAGAAGACAAATCAATGTCAATCAAATGAGAAACAGACAGAAAACTCCTGATTAAGTGAGGGACATGATAAATATCAGTGATAGTGAAGTGGTGGTAAACTACAACAATTATTTGTACAAAAAATACCAACATGATGATTTAAAATGTTGCATCAACACTTATCCATTTAACCAGGACTACACCAGTGGCACCGTGTTATGGGAAGGAGAAAATGCTTGCACTGATTGAAAATAAAAATACAATCACGAGGTATACCTCGTGCCCAATTTCTGGTGGTTGATTCCTCCAAGAAGCCCTTCTCCAAAGATGGAGAACCAAACTCTAAATGATCAAAAGATGAAAACAACTCTCATACCATCTCCTTATATAGGGAGGGGGCTCACATAAACCTAACCATAAAGCAACAAAAAAACAATACAAGATAAAATAAGATACGCGCACGTGTGTAAGAAAATCGACCTTGCCCTGAAGGTCGGAGTGCCGCCCTCCAGCTAGTAGTGAAATGCCCGCAGGTGGGCAACCACAGAAGTGCCCAAAGCACCGTCCGGTGGTACATCCGCGATCATAAGAGCATCAAAGTCAGTCGTGCTGATTTCGTTCACGTCCTCACCGATGAGAAGGCGGAACTCCCGGACAATCATGAGTAGAAGAGTAAGGTTGTTTTCAACGGAAGCACAGACCCCTGCTCCGTAAGTCATTCTCTTGGTAGGACAGGCGGTAAGGACATAAACGGTTGTTGTGTGGGCCCATAATGGGTGGGCGAGGTAAAGGAGGTGGTGGTGGTGGTTGTTTAGGCAGGGGAGGAAAATATGGTTGGTAGGGAGGTTTGGCAGGAGATAATGAGGAAGGAGGGTCCCCAAACAACGCGAGGAATTCGGCCTCCACGAGTGGGGAGAGGTACATGACTTGGTTAACAATTAACAATTGAAGGGTGTGGAGGCGGACTCGGATATGGGGTTGTAGGCTATGTATGAAGTAGGCCAAGTAATGGTCGGGTGGAAGACCTGGAACATGGGTGACCAACTCGATAAATGAATCCACGTACGAATCAATGGAGCCAGTCTGACGGACTCCACAAAGGCGCTCGATCATGGAGCCGGAGTAGCGGTGATCATACCGCTGAATGAGAGCCTCCGTGAGAACTGTCCAGGTGAGGCCGGGGGAGGACTGGCGGAGCCAGCGGGCCCAATGGAGGGCAGACCCATCCATGCCGATAATTGCTAAGGAGAGCTACTGCGTCGGAGGAGTCTGGTGAATGTTAAAAAATTGTTCAGCGCGGAAAATCCACCCAAGGGGGTCAGTCCCGTTGAATGTGGGGATGCTGAGGCATGGGAGATGTGGAGGAAAATCTGGCAATGCGGGATCTGCGGGGGGCAATGTGCTAGGGGATCCCAAGACAGAGGCAGCAGTAGGACCGGAGTTCTTATCGGGTTGCAAGCTGTGAAGCATGGTCATTATCGATGTGAACTGCTCAGCTTGGGCCTCGAGGCGAGAGTTGATGGTGGTAAGGGCGTGTTCGAGGGCTTTCACGCGGGATTCCATCCGGCTCTTTGCCATATGAATCGGTCGGCGCTGTTGAGAAGGGATCAGACTGCAGCTGACGAAGGCAAGGGCTGCGGGACGGCGTCACTGAGAAGGGAGCAGGCTGACGAGAAGGGATCGGCGCTGCCGAGGGCTGCGGTACGGCGCTGCTGAGAAGGGATTAGACTACGGCTGATGGAGCGAAGTTGGCTGCAGGATTGAGTTGATCGGGGCTTGGAGCAGTCGAAGCCGGCTGAGGAGCGGCAGATCGGGGCCGAGGAACGACGGAGCAGGCAAATCGGGACCTGGAGCAAGCAGATCAGGGCAGGAACCGACGAAGCAGTCGCTGAAAAGCACATTTGGCCGGCGCTGGGACGAGCGGGCGAATGTGTGACATTGTCACCGATTCCACGGGGACGACAGCGCTGCGATGCAGAAAAAGGGTATGCGATCGATTGTTGTTGGAGGTGTGCGATGCAAGTTCGCGCAGATGTGGAAGCCAAGAATGAAACGAAAGAACAAGGCGGCAGCGATGCAGGCGGGACGGCTAGGTCGGACCAATGTTACGGGAAGGAGAAAATGCTTGCACTAATTGAAAATAAAGATACAATCACGAGGTATACTCGTGCCCAAATTCTGGAGGTTTGTTCCTCCAAGAAGCCATTCTCCAAAGATGGAGACCCAAACCCTAATGATCAAAAGATGAAAACAACTCTCTCATACCACCTCCTTATATAGGGAGGGGGGGACTCACATAACCCTAACCATAAAGCAAAAAAAAAAAACAATACAAGATATAATAAGATACGCACACGTACATAACAAACCGTGTCCTGTTCGCCAGTTTCCCTGAACATGTGTTCGGCAAAAATGCCCCGAACAGTGACAACACTCTAGTTGTCATACAATATTCCTCATGCTTAACATACGACAATGATAACACCTTTGGCCAGCACACTATCTCCTATTTGAAAACTTTTTGGTTTCTTATTTGTTTTCTATGTCTAGTTTATTTTATCATTTTAAACACTTTTTACTCAATTTAATTTTGTCGAACAATTATTACTTTTTTATTCATACTATTTTTCTTGTCCAACTTAATACCTATAATCTTAACGTATGTGGTGGTGTGTGTGTGTGGGGGGGGGGGGGAGCGAAATAGGAAACCTCAAAAGATGACAGCAAAATGATCCTCTTCTTTATATAGATGAGACTTATTGATTATGAATTAAGACCATGATCTACTCTTTTCAGTCAATATTGAAGTCCTCAGTTGTGTATTATACATGCTTGTAATATGACTAGGCTAATCTTGTTTGCATTTGGAAGGTGGAGGTCCCATAGTAGACTAGTTCCGAAAGAATAATCAAAGAATGTAGATGAATAACGACCCTATCCAAACTATCCGAGGTTTCTGTTAATTTTATTATAGCAATGAATTTGAATGATATTAGTGCTGATTCATCACAACTGAATTTTATCTTAATTTATATATATATCTATACTATATTAAAAAGAAGTATGGTGACAAGATGAATAAGATATTCATGGCAAGGTAAATAAGACATTGGATCAATCTCCACCGTTGGATCAAGATAATCAGAGCTGCGAATATATTAATTTTTAATATTTTATAATAATAATAATAATAATAATAAAATGTGTTTAATTAAAAAATAATTAACAAAAATTATATATATATTATTTTAAATTTAAAAAAATTTAAAAAATACATGAGTGAAAAACGTCGGGGTTGGGCGAAGCCCGCCGCCATTGGCCGGATACTGTTGCGCGGGGCACGAGGGCTGGAGGACCGTGCCTGTCACTCGTGTGTGTGTTATATATATATATATATATAGAAATAATTACCCAAACCTCCCCTGTAAACTAGCATAATTAGTGAGAGCACCCCTCTTATTTTCGAAATTACAAAAAACTCTCCTTAAGTTTTTATTTCATTACCAAAACCTCCCCTGGTCTTTTCATTTCATTGCATTCATGAAGAAAAATACCCCCCTGGACACTGTTCACCGAGGGGGGTGTTTTTGTGCATGGATGTTTGAAATTAAAACTTCAGGGGAGGTTTTTGTAATGAAATGAAAACTTTAGGGGAAGTTTTTGTAATTTCGAAAATAAGAGGGGTGTGTGTGTAGAGGGGAGGTGTAATGGCCCTATATATATATTTATATAATTGCTTCTTCATTCAAAAAATTGGAGAACAGCTTGCTGGGACTATGTTGCTATATAAGATAGTAGCATGCTTAATAGATAACTTCAAAAAAAAAAATCAACGAGTTCATCTATAGGGTAACAGCTCACCTCCCTAGTGCTAGTCTTGTGCAAAGAATATACCGCTTGAGAAGCAACCTGATAACAAGTGGTGATTCAATAAGGTAGAAAAGCTCTGTACTATATCTGTAAGAGGCAAGAAATCACCTTAAGGGCGACTGAGAGGAACTCCGCATCAATTCCTTTCTGCCGTGTCCCAAATGGAGGATTCATGATAACAGTATTAATCACTTGGCCTGTAGAATAAACAATTGGACAAATGAACACAATAAGAACATAAACACACCACTATAATCCAAAAATACAACTTCCATGTTATTTGTTTGTCTCTAAGGCTTCATTTGGGAGAGAGGTGTTGATGGTTCTAGTGGAGAATGGAGCTCCCGTGATAAACGGAGTTCTAACCCTTCAGTGGGACATGAAGCTCATAATGGAGCTTTTGATTTTTCCCACCGCACCGGAGCTCCGAAATGGACGTCTACCAAACGTACCCTTTGTATCCTTCTGTCGGACTGCAAATGGTTTTTGTTGGTATTAGCGTATTCAAATATATGTTCGGGTTTTTTTGGTTTTCTATGTCTAGTGTGTAAGTCCTTTAAATACCCCTTAAGGGATGAATAATATCTCAAACATTTTCTATTCCAAAAATAATCAACACGGTATCAGATTCGTAGGGCTTCCTCTCTCGACTCGCGTCCCATCCGCCTCCACTCTCGCTCTCGTCCCCCGTCTTCTCACTCTCGCTCGCGCCCCAACAGCTACCGCGTGTCTTCCGCCTTCCAGCAGCCGCAGCAACACGCGTCTTTCGACTTCCGCGCGCGTCTTCCGGCATCTCCCGCAGTTCCCCCTTCCAGCACTAGATCCAACAATCCTTGCAAGCTTCTTTCTTCTCGCCGTCACGCGAGGAGAGGCTTCTCCAGCGTTTTGTTGCCGCTTCCTACTTGGTACCGGACATGCTGCCCTAATTTGACGGCATTTCCGATGTCGATCTTTCTTGGAGGATCTTACATGGATTTAGGACTCGTTCCTCCTTCCATGAGAAAACCCTAGTTTCTCTCTAGGTATGTGTGTTCCTTTCCTTGACTGGAATGCGAACGAAGGCGTTGGAGAGACGACGGGGTTTGAAGTGACACGCTGGAGGGAACATGGTTGAAGGTGTAACACCCCTTCCCAGTATTTCAGAAATCAGCCGTCCGGCCGGGTCAGCGATATAAAGAAAACTAGGAAACAGTATTAAAACTAGTAGCAGCAGGTAATAAAATCTATACTAAGCAATTTAAGACTTACAGCGGAAGTTTGAATAAAGTAAACTAAGGGTAACCACATACCTGATATCTGGATTCACAGAGCCACTAAACAGGAAAGTAAAACTGAATTAACTGAAAATCTGGTTAACCATAAATAGTCTGATACAAATTAGACAAAACATTAATCTGTTTCAATATTCTCATCTACAGGTACATGCTGAAAAAGAGTAAACTGAATAAGATAAATGGTACAAGCTGACGCCACTATAATGCTCATCCTAGACGTAGCTTCCCACCTGGGTCACCTGAAAAACAGTGCCCACGAAGGGTCAGAGTAAGGAAAAAATAACCCCTCCTAGTGACACTAAAAGCCAGTTTTACATATGAATGCATGTATGTCTTTGAAAAATAATTTTATGCATTTAAAACTTTTATGCTATGTGCTATGCATGCCTTCGCACTATTCTCCGGTCACACATCTACTCGTACTAAGCACGTGACTGTTATTTTACTAACTCAAGTCCTGGCGTTCACTAACTAGCGTACTGTCTCATGTCAGGTCTATACTTGAGTTTTAGGTGGCTTCTAACCTGCTCATCTACTAGGAAGGCTCTAGGCAGAGTAGCTCCTAACGCGCAACTGAAACTGACGACCCGAGACCATCTTACGAACCCAATTGTTCTAGTGTCACGCGGACACGGTCTCGAATCTACTAGCTGGCTCAAGGAAAGACACTTCCCAAGTCTGTACTACTCATAAGGTTCCATGTGCCTTATGAGAAAGGTAGTGCGCCTCTACCTAGCACGGAAAAAACTCTGTGTGCTGGCTGACCTTTTTGATCTGACGCTACTCTGCAAGGGATATCTTTTCTGGTGTACTACTAAGCGACCCTTGACTTTCTTGTGGTCGACTTGAAGGGACATTCACGCCCTTGGTTGGACAATTTCCAAACCTACGAACACGGCTAACGCTTCCGTACTCTATGTTTCTGTTCATGATCCGACTACTTGGGTCTTGGGGAAATCGTGTCACCCTACACATTTTTCGTAACCGTTTTCCTATCACCACACCTTTCTATGCATGGTCATGATACTTGAAATAAATCTATTAATGGGTATAAAAAAAATACAATACTTGATATATCTAACTAAAAGGAATTTAAATTTCCTTACCGCGGTGGTGCGGCGCTCGTACACTCGGCGCGGCAGCATCTTCAATTTCGAAGGTAATCCTACTGTTGGGGACCCTCAAGTGCTGCCCCGACTCCACCGAAAAACCTGCAAAATTTATGGCAGCCCTAAATCCAACATTTCCCCTTAGGATTTCCGATGGAAAAATCCAAAACAACTAGGGTTAACAAAATACAAATGCTAAGACCCAAAAATTACCTTTTTGTGGAGCGATTAGGGCTCTCAATGCGTCCTACTCGAATTCCGCGGTGAAACTCGAACCCCAAAACCTAATTAGGGCAAATAAATCCAAAACCTAGGTTATTTTAGTTTCCAAAACGAAGGATTTCCACAAAGGAATAGAGAGAAAGAGAAAACGGACTTACCGAAACCAAAATCGGATCTCACTTCTCCGGCTAGGGTTAGACCCGACACTTCCAAGGCCAAGGAAGGAAAAGGAATGCTTGTTGGCGCCTGCAGAGGAGGGAGGAGTGGTCGGATTTGGCTTCCGGAGGAGGATCGGCCGCCGATTAGGGCTTGCGGAAACGCGCGGAAGGGGCGTCGGGCTCGCCGTTTGCGGGAGACGAAGAGCGGAGACGGCTTGCGGTTTTTCTCCCGATAGAAGAGGTGTGCGGGTTATATCGGGCTGTTAGCGGTTATCAAAACATCCGTCGGGGGAAAAAGGCTGCTATTGGCACCCCAAAGCCAACATTAATCTGCTATACGCAAACCACATCACTCAATCACCCTAAATTCTAAAACAATATTGCTATGTAACACTATTAACTTTTCATGTGCGTCACACTAATATTATAGCTAACATACGTTACCAAATAATGGACGCGACCCCTAGCATAGTAACGTTGTACCTTGACGATGCGCTGTCTCGTTCAGAATCCGTCGCGACTCGCCCCTACAATTTATATAAATTTTTGCGTCAAAATTTACGGATGCTACAAATCTCCCCTCCTAATAAAAATTTTCGTCCTCGAAAATTGAAACCATACCTGAATCGAAGAGAAAAGAATAGTCTGCATTGCTCTTAAGCTCATCCTCTCGCTCCCAAGTATACTCTGGACGGCCACAGTTCATCCAAAGGACTTTGACCATGCGAATCTCTCTATTTCTGAGCTTCTGAATCCTTGAGTCCACTATCTTGACTGGTCTAATTCCAATACTAAGATCTGTTTCAATTGGTGCTTCCTCGGTACTGATGATCTGATTGGAATCTCTGACTGCTCTCCTCAGATAGGAGACGTGGAATACATCATGTACACCACTCATTTCTTCAGGTAAGGCCAACCTGTATGCAACCTCACCAACTCTTTCCAGCACCTCAAAAAGACCAACGAATCTGGGACTCAGCTTCTTCATTCGCTTTATTCTAGAGACTCCTCTGACTGGTCTGACCTTCAGATAAACGTAGTCTCCAACACTGAACTCTACTGACCTGTGCTTCTGATCATGATACTTGGCCTGGCGATCCTGAGCTGTCTTCATACGCTCCTGAATAAGCTTAATCCTGTCCGTGGTCTTATCAATCCATGACTCTCTGATAGAAGATCTTTCCTCACTCTCAGCCCAACATAACGGCGTCCGACAACGTCTACCATAGAGGGCCTCGAACGGTGCCATCCCAATACTTGTCTGGAAACTGTTGTTGTAGGAGAACTCCACAAGAGTAACATACTTCTCCCACTTTCCTCCAAAATCTAGAATGCACATCCGTAGCAGATCCTCCAAAGTCCTATTTGTGCGCTCGGTCTGTCCATCTGTCTGAGGATGGAATGCGGTGCTGAAATGTAACCTGGTACCCAACCGCTCCTGTACGTAACGCCACTCCCTGGAGGTAAATCTGCCATCTCGGTCTGAAACTATAGTCTTGGGTACACCGTGAAGTCGAACTATCTCGTCTAGATACAACTGTGCCAGCTTTGGACCCTGATCCGTCTTCCTAAGAGGAATGAAATGAGCGACCTTAGAGAGTCGATCTACTATAACCCACAAGGAATCATTCCCACTCTGCGATCTCGGCAAACCATGAATGAAGTCCATAGATATATCCTCAAAAGTCCACTCGGGGATGGGAAGTGGCTGCAATTTGCCTCCAGGCCTCTGACACTCGGCCTTAACCAACTTGCATGTCTCACACTTCCCTACATAATCTGCAACATCACTCTTCAAACCTGGCCACCAGACTGTCTTCTTAAGATCTGCATACATCTTCGTGCTACCAGGAAGTATAGAATATCTGGAATTGTGTGCCTCGAAAAGAATGTCCTCACGAAGGTGACTAATATCTGGGATGCACACTCTGCCATCATGCAATAATAACTCATCATGAATAGAGAACCTCTCTTTCTGACCCGACTGCACTTCTCAGTCTGATCTCCCTGCATCACGCCCGCATATCTAGCCAGATGAGTCAGCTCTCGCTCGTACTCAGTAACTGTCCTGTCCCCCTGGAAAAGCCTCAGATACTTCTCTTGGAGACCTCGTCGTGCGGAAGGAGGCACGAACCAACTAGCAAGAGCTCTAGAGAACTCGCCCCAAGTAAACATGTCTGGGGTACGGCCTGGCCAAAAATACGATTACACCAAATAAAATTAACACATTACTTCCTAAAATAAAAGAATTGATCATAACACTTTACCAGCAGGATCATCTTCCCAGTACTTGTCCCACCAGATCTTTGCCTCTCCTCGGAGGAGGAAAACTGCCAGAGGAACTTTCTTATTCTCCGGGCACTCCAAAACATTCAGCAGGTCTCTGGTATTAGCTATCCAATCATCTGTATCCATCGGGGTCTCATCCCCACTGTAGTTCGAAGGCTGAAGTTCTCTAAAATTTCTCAAATAGCGCTCCAGGGTCATCTCCATGGGTGCTGCTGCAGGAGCTGGCGCGGGGACTGGTACTTGAACTGGAGCTGGGAACCCTGCAGCCAGTCCTCTCTGAAACTCCATCAAGGCAACAGTAACCGCCTTGGCAATCTGAGACGCTATGTCAGTGCCCTCTGGAGCTGCTGGAACTGGTGGTACCTGTGGCACGGCAGCGTCTCCCATGGTTGCATTAGGAATCGGGTTCTGGCGTGAAGATTCACCTGGTTCACTAACTCGCGGTGCGTGATAGAATATATAAAGGAAATCTGATTATTTATCAAGCATCTAAGAAATCTGATCTAGCAACTTATTTTGTACTCTAGCGAACACTAAGGCTTAATCGCAACTTAAAGTATTTTACTGACAAAAGTTACTCTTAAACGCTCCTATGGCTCTGTGAATTCTTTCTAGGGTCCAGGGATCCTAAACCTGGCTCTGATACCAATTTGTAACACCCCTTCCCAGTATTTCAGAAATCAGCCGTCCGGCCAGGTCAGCGATATAAAGAAAACTAGGAAACAGTATTAAAACTAGTAGCAGCAGGTAATAAAATCTATACTAAGCAATTTAAGACTTACAGCGGAAGTTTGAATAAAGTAAACTAAGGGTAACCACATACCTGATATCTGGATTCACAGAGCCACTAAACAGGAAAGTAAAACTGAATTAACTGAAAATCTGGTTAACCATAAATAGTCTGATACAAATTAGACAAAACATTAATCTGTTTCAATATTCTCATCTACAGGTACATGCTGAAAAAGAGTAAACTGAATAAGATAAATGGTACAAGCTGACGCCACTATAATGCTCATCCTAGACGTAGCTTCCCACCTGGGTCACCTGAAAAACAGTGCCCACGAAGGGTCAGAGTAAGGAAAAAATAACCCCTCCTAGTGACACTAAAAGCCAGTTTTACATATGAATGCATGTATGTCTTTGAAAAATAATTTTATGCATTTAAAACTTTTATGCTATGTGCTATGCATGCCTTCGCACTATTCTCCGGTCACACATCTACTCGTACTAAGCACGTGACTGTTATTTTACTAACTCAAGTCCTGGCGTTCACTAACTAGCGTACTGTCTCATGTCAGGTCTATACTTGAGTTTTAGGTGGCTTCTAACCTGCTCATCTACTAGGAAGGCTCTAGGCAGAGTAGCTCCTAACGCGCAACTGAAACTGACGACCCGAGACCATCTTACGAACCCAATTGTTCTAGTGTCACGCGGACACGGTCTCGAATCTACTAGCTGGCTCAAGGAAAGACACTTCCCAAGTCTGTACTACTCATAAGGTTTCATGTGCCTTATGAGAAAGGTAGTGCGCCTCTACCTAGCACGGAAGAAACTCTGTGTGCTGGCTGACCTTTTTGATCTGACGCTACTCTGCAAGGGATATCTTTTCTGGTGTACTACTAAGCGACCCTTGACTTTCTTGTGGTCGACTTGAAGGGACATTCACGCCCTTGGTTGGACAATTTCCAAACCTACGAACACGGCTAACGCTTCCGTACTCTATGTTTCTGTTCATGATCCGACTACTTGGGTCTTGGGGAAATCGTGTCACCCTACACATTTTTCGTAACCGTTTTCCTATCACCACACCTTTCTATGCATGGTTATGATACTTGAAATAAATCTATTAATGGGTATAAAAAAAATACAATACTTGATATATCTAACTAAAAGGAATTTAAATTTCCTTACCGCGGTGGTGCGGCGCTCGTACACTCGGCGCGGCGACATCTTCAATTTCGAAGGTAATCCTACTGTTGGGGACCCTCAAGTGCTGCCCCGACTCCACCGAAAAACCTGCAAAATTTAGGGCAGCCCTAAATCCAACATTTCCCCTTAGGATTTCCGATGGAAAAATCCAAAACAACTAGGGTTAACAAAATACAAATGCTAAGACCCAAAAATTACCTTTTTGTGGAGCGATTAGGGCTCTCAATGCGTCCTACTCGAATTCCGCGGTGAAACTCGAACCCCAAAACCTAATTAGGGCAAATAAATCTAAAACCTAGGTTATTTTAGTTTCCAAAACGAAGGATTTCCACAAAGGAATAGAGAGAAAGAGAAAACGGACTTACCGAAACCAAAATCGGATCTCACTTCTCCGGCTAGGGTTAGACCCGACACTTCCAAGGCCAAGGAAGGAAAAGGAATGCTTGTTGGCGCCTGCAGAGGAGGGAGGAGTGGTCGGATTTGGCTTCCGGAGGAGGATTGGCCGCCGATTAGGGCTTGCGGAAACGCGCGGAAGGGGCGTCGGGCTCGCCGTTTGCGGGAGACGAAGAGCGGAGACGGCTTGCGGTTTTTCTCCCGATAGAAGAGGTGTGCGGGTTATATCGGGCTGTTAGCGGTTATCAAAACATCCGTCGGGGGGAAAAAGGCTGCTATTGGCACCCCAAAGCCAACATTAATCTGCTATACG
This sequence comes from Platanthera zijinensis, assembly GCA_039513925.1. Taxonomy (NCBI): domain Eukaryota; kingdom Viridiplantae; phylum Streptophyta; class Magnoliopsida; order Asparagales; family Orchidaceae; genus Platanthera; species Platanthera zijinensis. The sequence continues at coordinate 12,071,920 of CM077086.1, forward strand.
CAAACCACATCACTCAATCACCCTAAATTCTAAAACAATATTGCTATGTAACACTATTAACTTTTCATGTGCGTCACACTAATATTATAGCTAACATACGTTACCAAATAATGGACGCGACCCCTAGCATAGTAACGTTGTACCTTGATGCGCTGTCTCGTTCAGAATCCGTCGCGACTCGCCCCTACAATTTATATAAATTTTTGCGTCAAAATTTACGGATGCTACAGAAGGATGACGAGTCGAGATGCATAACGCGCAGAAGACGCATGCGGGGCCTGTAGTTCCTACCACGAGCGTCATGCTGTGCAGTCAGCTAGTCACGCAAGAGCCTGAGTGACACGGTGTGGTAAGGACGAGACCTGCAGGAGATGAGGGAATATGGCGTGCTGGCTGGAATTGGGAAGCAGATCCAATTAGGGTTTCAACGAAAATCCTAAATGAGTGGCAGATCAGACTAATTGATAGGCGCACGTTATCGTCGGACTAATTGATAAGCGCACCTGGAATTGGCAGGACGGTGATGAGAGGGATGGGATAGTTGGAGAGATATAGAGAAAACTTCAAGGAAGACTCTTTGGCCATCCCTAGTTCCAAAACTCTTACACCAAGCATAAAAGTTTTTAAGTTTCCTGCTTAACCCCTCTTGCAGAGTAAAATCATAACTATGGCAATTTAAAAGAAAATATAGGGAATAAAGTGCAGTAAATAACATAAAATAGTATATCAATCCCAAGCTATTTCTTGATGCACGATGGTTTTGACGAGTACGTCATTGTTGCACCTCTAGAGTACACCCTCCAAATGTCTCAGACTGCCTCGCTCTTCCGGTGGTAATGTATCTGCCTTGCTCTTGCGGTGGCAATGCTCTCTCTATAGTAGCTTATGAACCATGATAAATACCAAGCTAAGAGAATTATCGCCCTCCACCAAAGACAGAGATGGCCTGATTAGGCTGCTGAACAAATTGATGGTAATATAAATAAAGCAATGTCCAATCAAAGAAGACAAAATGGACCAAGTCTAAATTGGTAATCATCTTGACTCAATTTTAATTCTCTTTTTGATATACATTGTTTTCATGAATTAACCTCCTTCCTAAAAATAGTGGCAGTCAGTCAAGTGTAACACCAAGGAGAAGAAAATGTAGTAAAAGGAATACAAGCGAGTGTAATCATCAATTAAGAGAAACCACCAAGAGGAAACTAAGAACATATGGGTAACCATACTTACACTCGGATGTCACAAAAAAATCAAGATTTAATGGTGACTAGTTTTCGGAAAAAAAATAAAGCTTTCACCAGAAGACCCCAAACAAGAATTGAAACAGAAATGTTTGATAAAGTAGCTTACCTCTCAAGGCTAAGTTCTTGACATTGCATTGAATTAGATCCATATCCACCTGCAATAATAGAATCAGCGAAAGATAAGTTTTATCTGTTGTGAAGAAAATCTTGATAAAAATTATTTATTAAAAATCAAGAAAAACAACAAAAAATAATTTAAGATTTATGGCTAAATGTTATGATCAATAAAAGTATAACTAACACAACAACAACACTCAAGCCTTTATCCCACTATAGTGAGGTCGGCTGATGGCTATATGGATCCTTTGTCTCAAGTGTGCCCTATCTTTAGTCATAATCTCACTAATGCCTAAGTACATTATGTCTTTCCTTGTAGTTTCATTCCAAGTCTTTATTGATCTTACCCCCTCCCCTGTTTAACATGCCCAGTGACTAAGCTCTGACAACGCCTAACATGTGTCTCTAATGGTCTCTTTTGTGCGTGTACAAACCATCTTCGTCGAGCTTCTCACATCTTCTATGCAATTGGAGTCACTCCTATCTTATCCCCGATATATTCAATATGCGAATAAGTCATTATAATTAGTTAATCATTAACTAATCTAATGAGTTTATTTGTCATTCACACAATAGATGACTCATTAAGCCCACACGGACCCATTAAGAGCACCTGGAATGAAATTTCCAGCTAATGAATTCAAAAATTATTTTTAAAGAAAGGAGCACAACCCTTCATAAAACAATTAGATGGAAATAAAAAAAAGAAAGTGCCTGGAGAAATCTAGACAAGTTCTGAAACACCCCAATTCAAGGGAGGAAAGGGAGATTTGACCATGTCATGATAGGGAAAACTGTTAGGAATGCCTCGATTAAGGAATTTTAAGCTATGTTGCACCGACACCGACACGGAACACGCGATATGATACGACACGACACGCGACTCGTCAATTTTCAAAAAATACCATATTCTGACACGCTGGGACACGTATATTAAATATTTATTTTTTATAATTATGAAAATCCTAAAACATTAAACAACAAAAAAAATTAACAATTAACAAATATTTAAATAAATTAAGTCATGTTTAACTATTACTCATCAAATATTGAAATGCAAAACTTAACAAATGATCAAAAAATGATAGAACATTAACACATTATCATTATATATCATCAGTAAAAATAATGGATTCACATGCAAACTTTTTTCCCCACTTTCAATCTTCCTTTTTCTAAAGAAAATATCTACGCCACTAGTAGATCCGCTTTCACAACTTGAAATGCTAGAAAGGGGTAAAGGCACTTCCAATACAAATTGCCACCTGCCTCACCATGAGTAGCTAACTTAGGTACACACGTGTCCGATTGAGCGGGACACGCGTGTCCGGTTGAGCGGGACACGCGTGTCCGGTTGAGCGGGACACGCGTGTCCGGTTGAGCGGGACACGCGTGCCCGGTTGAGCGGGACACGCGTGTCCGGTTGAGCGGGACACGCGTGTCCGGTTGAGCGGGACACGCGTGTCCGGTTGAGCGGGACACGCGTGTCCGAGTGAGCGGGACACGCGTGTCCGAGTGAGCGGGACACGCGTGTCCGAGTGAGCGGGACACGCGTGTCCGATTGAGCGGGACACGCGAGTCCCGCGTGAGCCAGCGTGTCGGATTTCCGACTCGAGTGTCGGAGAGTGTCGGAGAGTCGGACGAGTGTCAGACTCTCCGACACCGACACGCTGGGCATTTTGAAGTGTCGGTGCTTCGTAGATTTTAAGTGGCTATTAATATCTCCTCACATACCACTCCCCACATTTTACCACATTCTACCCAAAATTTATAAGGAGTGTGATTTTCAGCCAAACACATATAGGAAGGATAAGAGTTCCTCAACGTGACCACAAAGAAAGATACTAGAAAAGGTAAGAAAATTCAAGAGGTGATTATCCTTCTTATCTTAAGATTAGTTTAGATTTACCATAGGCTAGTTTCTCCAGTTCTTTATTTAATTATTTCCATTGTGATGATATTTATGTCATGATGGATGCATTATAATTTTTTTTAAGAGGAAACAACATTGATAACCTTGGTTGGATTTATGTTATGATATGCTTTGATATCATTTGATCATTGTATTTATCATTGTTAAACCACCACACCCATTTTCCACTCCAAAACCCGGGTCAAAGATAAGAGAGGCGGGGCCAATAATAAGCATGAGTAGACCGTCTGGGTAGGCGGTGTGGGACTAATCTTGGCATGTCTTTTTTTTATTCATGCTAGGCCGTCCAACACGCCCCCTCAGCATGAACATGGCTTTGATACCATGTTAAACCACCGCACCCATTTCCATTCCAAAATCTGGGTTAAAGATGGGAGATGCGGTGCCAATTATAAGCACGAGTGGACCGTCTGGGCAGGCGGTGTGGGACTATCTTAACATGCTTTTTTTTGTTCATGATGGGCCGTCCAACAATCATGAAGAAATATCACCCATGATATCTTATGAATCCATGTTTTAGGAACAATATTGAAATCATTTGATTTGTTCATTGATTTATCCTTCTCGTTGTCCATTTATTGGAAGAAAAATAGACTGAGAAGAGGAAATTTGGAGGATGATTCATGTCATAGTTCACTAATAGTGTTCTACAAAGCATTCAGCCTGTCTCCTAAAATCTCAAATTATGATTATGAGTGTGTTACAATTCAAATTTCTTTTGTTCCAACAAATATAAATGAAATTTCTTCTTTTATAAGCTTTACTATGGAGATTCTGGGAAGGTAATATGATGATACTTTCATCATTTAATTTTGCTTAAAAAGGATAATAAAAGATCTTGTCATAGGATGCTTAAGGAAAAAAATTTCCCAAGAGTTAGGATCGATCAAGGACATGCAAATAAGGGAAGTTTCTCAATTGGAGTCACACATTCTGTGTATTGAAGATTAATTTTGGAGGTATACCATGGTAGTAAATAACTAAATATGATTCAAATCGAACCTGCCTGATATGAAATTCTAAAGAGAGGTAATAAGAATTTTCGGACGCTATAATAGGCAATGTGGAATTTCATACACTTAAAAATGGAAGTAAATATGGATTCAAACTAAACCTAGCTAATATGATTTTTAGCAAGGGATAATGAGGGATTTTAACAATATGGGAAGGGAATCAGTTTTGAAATCCATGAAACCAATAAGTGGCAGCCCGGTACAAAAAGGATCCCCACACAGTGAGAATCCGGGGAAGGGTCCCATTACAAGGGTGAAATGTAGGCAAACCTTACCCTGCATTTTTGCAAGAGGCTGCTTCCAGGACTCAAACCAGAGACCTCAAGGTCACATGGCAACACCTCAACTGGTACGCCAAGGCTCCCCTTCCATGAAACCAATATAAAACAAATGTAAATAAAGGAACATATCTTCGGTCAACTCAGTTGGTAGGAGATTAAGGTGCTAATGTACTGAATACAGCAGTGAAATAATTAAAGGGGGGTCGGCCTAAGAAATATATGGTTTGCCCGAACCTCTCATACCTATACAGATTAAATTCTAGGAAGTAAGATTTTGGTGAGTGTGATTGAGTGGATATTAATCACAAAGAATAAAATGAACACCATGCAACATGATGATAGGCTATGTATGAATTAGAAAAGGAAATTTTAAAGGTGTTAAGAAAAGAAAGTTGAGGCTATGTAAGGAAATAAACACTCATTGTATATTATTGAAATGAACATGCAAATTAATATAGCAAATGAGTAAGGTACAAGCAGCCTTCTACTGAAGAGAGCACAGCGATCAAAATAAACCAGAAAAACTGGAAAGACAAGCCTTTGTGAATAGTTATATGTATATGAGTTTATTAGGAAGATTACTACAGCACCAATAATATTCTTAACTTAGCCTTGGAAATGACATTATGAACATGAGAGAGGAATTTGAGCACTTATCCCTGGACTGATCCAACCCTGTTGATAAGAACCTGACATAAATGTTAACTATACATGTTAAGAAGAAGAGTTAATTTGTGCTATTCATGAGTTAGAAGATCAAGTCTCTGAAAAGTGATAAACTGATAACAATGATTGATGTTTATGAAAGGGCCAACAAAAGGAAATGAAAAAAATCTAAATTTATATCATAAGAAATATGAAAGACCATTGAACTCACTGTGAGCTACCTTAAGCCAAGTGAAGTAAAAAAAATGATGATGAGACCACTAAGATGTGGATGAATTGTTCACTTGTCTAACCCAGCTACCTTCCACCAAATGATGAAAGAAAAGAAAGCAAACAAAATTGAACCCTTTAGGGAACGGGTTGGGAATGGTTTATAAAATTATATGGTCCCAAGAAAGATGGGCTTAGCAATTAAAGAATTAAATATTATGATAAAGATATTATTTTATATAAGAAAATTATCATGAAATTAATACATAAGAATGTAGGGTTTAACAATATACTTACATAGTGAATTTATTAAGGAGAACTTAAGATTGTAAAGCAAGGGGAACAAAGATAAATATTTTTTTACTTACGATTTATAGAACACAACACATGGGTTCAGTTCTCAATTGGATCGGGAACCTGGGAGTAAAAGATGAGATCACTATGTCCTTTTTGGCTTAATCCTATGTTGATTGATGTTATAGGACAAAGCAGAACTCGAAAAATTTCTACTAGTAAAGAACTGGAAATAAAAGAAACAAGAGCTAAGCATAGGAAGTGGGTGAAACTCTTCATGTTTTACCTAGAATTCATGAATTGAATGACATGAATGCAATTGAGACCAGAAAAAGAAGAGAGTGGTTTAATAGATACCCATAGTCAGTCTTATTTTTAGCTATCATTATTCGGTGTAGGCCGCCGACCCCAATATAGTGGGATAAAGGCTTGAGTGTTCCTGTTGTATTATTCGATGTAGGCCTTAATGCTTAGATCTATGTGTTGGATTTGGTAGTGCTAAACTCATATATCAGGATGGTCGAATATTGAAGCTATTACTTAATGTTGAAGTTTATTGATTCATGCATTGCAGACAATATTCTTCCAAATATAAAATGAAGTAAACACTTTAGGTTATGATTACACTATGGCGCCGTTTGGTGAGACGAATCCCGCGTGGTCACGGCCGCGGCTCATTTTGCGGGGCCGCGGCCACACAGTAGGATCCTCCCCGCCTAAAAAACTTCGCGGATTTCCGCCATGGGGAGGCCACCGCGAGGATGGCTTCCACGGGAAATTCTCTCAGCCAAACGAGCCCTATATGGTTTTGAAACAAGGATGATAAAAGTACATGTAAAATTTTCTATAAAAAATTACGAATTGTACCTAAAATTGCGAAAAGAAGGAAAGATAGAAATTATAGAATCCTCCCATGTAAATTAGCATGGCTAAATGGGAAAACCAACCAAGAGTACTTTAAGGGTATAATGGAGTAGAAATAAGTTGGTAAAAGGAAAACAAAATCCTCCATAGGCACAAATAAGACTTCAAATCAGAGAGCGGGTATGATACCTCAATAAGTTCCACATTTTGTGATGCAGTTTCAAGTGATTGTGAATCAACATCAAAACCCATGATATAGCTGTTCATGTTAAAATACCAAATCAGAAAAAAAAAACTTGACAACTTTTAAGCAGCACGAGCAATAATAAGTATTGCAAATAAAACAGTTTGTTTTCTACAATAGGTCAATTGGCAAAGACATTTATAAAAATAGAAGAGAGAGTAAACCTGGGACAGTAAATAAAATACTCACTCCGCACCCATAAGAGCACCAGCTATGCCTAATGTTCCACAACCACAACCAAAATCTGCTACTACCTTGCCATTGACATCCCCAAAAGTATTTTCAGCCTGAGATGTTCAAGAAATAAAAATGTATAAAAGGTAAATAAATTATTTTTTCAGTTTGGCATGTAACTTTTTAAGAATTGGAACATTTGGTGACTTAGAGAAAAACATTGACCAGAGCACATCGAAGAAACGAGAAGATGAGCACAAAGCAGGGAACTGAAAACCCCAAGAAGACTCCTGTTGAAATTCTTAATATCGACTAGCATCACAAATTTGGAAATCCAAGTGTTCAAATCCAACTTGCTGTTAAATAAAAAAAATCAATAAATAGTACATCTCTATGTAGCTACCTACAGATGCATATCATTCATTCATTATTTAAGAAGTCATTTGTCTTATAACCCAGTATTAAACATGCATAAGACCATTACTGCAATTTTTCTCTTTACATTAAGAAAAATCCCACCAAAAATAACAACTTACTCAGCTCAGTACTTCAAAAAGGCAATCTCAAAAGGTATAATTTTATTTTTATACGAGGTAATGTCCAAGTTGTTAACTAGTGATGGAAAATTGTTGCTGATCCAAAAGTAGCTTGCTTCTCAGAACATTACAGAAATGATGCCTAATTTTCCAATAACTCACACAACAGTCTCCCATATCAATGTGTTGTCAAGTCATTCTTAAGTTTTTTCTTCTAGAAGTGATGAACATTGATGTAATTTTACAGCAAACAAAAAAAAAAGATAAATGAAGGCACCAGATATGCTTGGCTACAAACCAAAGATCAAGTTAACATGGAATCTATATTCAAAGGCACATAGTTGTATGATGATATTTAGAAAGTGAGCATGGTGTTCCACGGGTTTGTGATAGAAGAGGAAGGGAGAGAGAGATCTAAAAAGAAAGAACTAGAGAATTAGGGTTGAGTGGAAGAAAAGAGAGAATACCTTGGAATAATCTTGCCTGTCCACCAAGAGAGCCACCCTGGGTTATTTATACCCGGGGATGAGAGGGGCCGGCCGGCCCCTCCCCATATGGGGGCTGAACCGGTCTGGTTCGGCCCCCATACCGCCGATCTTCAGATAGAGGGAGAGGGGGCTGAACCGGTTGGTTCAGCCTCGTTGTCGCCTTCGGGTTCCTTCCGCTTTAGCGTGTATTGACGCCCAAATAGCCGGGCTCCGTCCAGGGGCGTAACATTCCCTTCCCCATCAAGAACCAGCTTGTCCCCAAGGTGGTAATCGGGGTAAAGCTCCCGGAACTCCAGCAAGTCCACCCATGTGTTGTGCTCCGCAGTCATATTCTTCCACTTGACTAGTAGCTCAGGACGGTACACAGCGCCGCGGTGCTTCCACTTGATCATCAGAATCTCCTCAAGTATCGGAAGCAGCTCACTCGTGCTTGTGGCCTTGGGCAAGAGAGGACTGGCTCGAACAATGTCACCGATCTTCTGCTTCAACAAGGAAACATGAAAGGTCGGATGTATCCTCGATCCTTCGGGCAACGCCAACGTGTAAGTAACAGGACCCACCCGTCGGACAATCCGAAAGGGACTATAGTAACGAGGTGCCAACTTCTGGTTTGACCGCTGGGCCACGAACAACTGCCTGTAGGGGCGGAGCTTGAGAAAGACCTCATCCCCCACCTGGAACTCCCGCTCTTTCTGATGCTTGTCAATCTGCGCCTTTATGTGGTCATGTGCTGTCCGGAGATTCTCGCGCAAAGCGGCGAGTGTGCGATCACGATCACGAAGTGTACGGTCAACGGCGGGCAACGCCGTACTGCCGGCCTCATAACTGCTCAAGGAAGGAGGAGGACGACCGTACACGACCTCGAACGGAGTCATCTTGCTGGCAGAGTGGTAGGAAGTGTTGTAGCAGTACTCGGCCCAATACAACCAACTCGTCCAAGTGCGCGGCTCGTCCATAACATAGCAACGGAGGTATGTTTCTACGCCTCGATTGAGTACCTCTGTCTGCTCATCTGTCTGCGGGTGGTGAGCTGTGCTGAAACGTAAAGAAGTCCCTTGTAAGCGAAAGAGCTCCTTTCAAAAGTTGTCGACGAACGTCGGGTCACGATCCGCGATGATCGCCCGTGGTATGCCATGAAGCCGGACAATCTCGCGGGCAAAAAGAGCGGCGACAGATTCGCCGGTGTAAGGATGGCTCAGCGATATGAAATGTCCGTACTTGGACAACTTATCGACCACCACCATAATGACTGACTTGCCCTGAGACTTGGGCATCCCATCAATGAAGTCCATGGAAATAGTATCCCAAATCTGGCGAGAAACCTCCAATGGTGTGAGTAAACCAGCTGGGGACGTGGTTTCATACTTTTGGCGCTGACAAGTCTCACACTGCTGAACAAACAACTGGATGTCACGGCGCATCCCCTTCCATAAAACATTTGTCCGTGCCCGCTGGAGAGTGTGGAGAACACCGGCATGACCACTCGTCGGAGAGGAGTGGAACTCATGCATCATAACTGCCCTCCAGGCTGACTTCGAAGGAATGACCACGCGGCCCCGATAGAACAACCTGTCATTCTGAAGATGGTAGCCCAGAGCTGTCTCACGTGCCTGTCGAAGGGCCTCCAGAATAGGTTGCAACTCGGAATCACGTTGTACCTCGTCCTGTATCTCGTCAATGGAGTCAAGCAGTGGTGTCAAAATCTGAGAGAGGGCGCCCTCAGGTAAGCGGGACAAAGCATCAGCAACCCGATTGTCCTTCTCGTGCCGGTAGACGATCTCATAATCATACCCTAGAAGTTTGGTCACCCACTTCTGTTGGAGAGGAGAAGAGACGATGTTCCAAGAAATGTTTTAGACTCTGATGGTCTGTCCGGATCTTGAAATGTCTGCCCAACAAATATGGCCGCCACAGGGCCACTGCATGAATGACCGCCAACATCTCCTTCTCGTAGGTGGACAACCCCAGCGTCTGAGGAGCCAACGCCTTGCTGTAGAAGGCTATGGGCCGCCCCTCCTGCATCAATACAACACCGAGCCCCACTCCTGAAGCATCAGTCTCCACTACAAACTCCTTGGTGAAATCGGGAAGCGCTAGGACCGGCATAGTCGTCATGGCCTTTTTGAGTGCTTGGAAGGCCTCCTCCGCCACATCCTGCCAGAGGAAGGCGTCCTTCTGCAGCAACTGGGTAAGAGACCGGACGATCTTGCCGTAGTCCTTCACAAAGCGACTGTAGTATCCGGTGAGGCCTAAGAAGCCCCGTAGTGAACGTATAGTCTGGGGCCACGGCCAGGACAACACACTCGCAATCTTCCGGGGATCGACCTTGACACCTCCTCCTGATCGAAGGAACACTTTGACCATTTGGCGTAGAGCTGGTTCTGGCGGAGGATGGAGAAGACTTCTTCAACATGAGCTAAGTGCTCCTCCCAGCTGGGACTGTATATGAGAATGTCATCGAAGAAGATCAACACAAAACGACGAAGGAGCGGACGAAAAATCTCGTTCATGTTGGCCTGAAAGGTGGATGGCCCACCGGTCAGCCCGTTCGACATTACCAGGAACTCATAGTGGTCATCGTGTGTCCGGAAAGCTGTTTTGTGGATGTCTCCCTCTCGCATAAGGATCTGATAGTAACCGGACCGCAAGTCCAGCTTGGTGAACCGCTGTGCGCCGTGCAGTTCGTCCAACAATTCTTCAATCAAAGGAATAGGAAATTTGTCCTTTACAGTGGCACTGTTCAGCGCGCGATAGTCTACGCAGAACCGCCACGAACCATCCTTCTTCTTGACCAAAATGATCGGGGCAGAAAATGAGCTCGTACTGGGGCGGATGATCCCCGCATCTAGCATCTCCCGAACACTGCGCTCGATCTCAGCCTTCTGCATGTGTGGATATTGATATGGCCGGATGTTGGTAGGCTCCGCCCCCGCCTTGAGGACGATCTGATGATCCCGAAAGCGCGGTGGTAGAAGAGTGCGGGGCTCTTGGAATATGTCAGCATACTGATTTAGGAGAGACTGCATCTAGACAGATACTTCAGATGGCCCAGTGTCGGCCGACTTCACCCCCAAAAGCACTGCCATCATGTTGTCTTCTTCACCAATATGTTGTAGGCTTCGAACAGAGACCTCCTTCACTGGAGATGATTTTAGGCCCCTCATACAAAACTGCTTCCCATGCTGTAAGAACTCCATAGTCATGTGGTCTCAATCAAAGGTGACTCGTCGTAGCTGTCACAACCAATGTACCCCAAGCACCATGTCTGAACCGCGGATGGGAAGAAGATAAACATTTGTATGACCCGTGTAGCCTTATATGTTGAGATCCACCTGCTTCATCACCCCCTCACACTGCAGCTTGCTCCCATCGGCCACCATAACCGGAAAGGAAGCACCTCGATCGACCACGTGTCCCACTCAACGCGCCATCTCGGGATGGATGAAGTTGTGGGTACTCCCACTATCTATCAGAATCGTCACATATTCTCGTCGAACCTTGCCCGCCATGCACATAGTGAGGGGGGCGTTGCAGCCCTCCATAGCCTGTATCGATACTCCAAACTCAGTGACCGCCGACTCCTTTGTCAAGTCTGGCTCGGGGACATGTCCACCTCCTCCTCGGCATCCTCATGTAACATGAACACCTGGACCTTTTGACATTTGTGCCCCGGAGCGAACTTCTCATCACAGTTGAAGCACAACCCTTTTTCCTTCCGCGCCTGAAGTTCCGGACAAGTCAGCCGAGTGACAACCGGCTTGCTTGGACCCTGGGATTCCTTTCTCACCACCGTTGTGGTGGTGGTAGTACATGTTGTGCTGCGGGAGCGTTGCTTGTTATGGCGTTCCTCCTGTATTCGAGCTAAACTGATTGCATGGTTCAAGCTGCGGGGCATGTAGGACTGGATCTCATCCCGCAAATAATCCTTGAGGCCCGACACAAAACAATTGAGTAATGTCTTTTCTTCCCACTGTACTCGGTTAGCCAACTTCTCGAACTCTGTTCGTTACTCCATCATTGTACCCTTCTGGCGCAGCTTCTGTAGGAGTGTTTCAAAGTCTTCGTACTCCAATGGCCCAAAACGAGCGGTGAATCCATCCACAAAGTCGGTCCAGGGCACGTAGTCCTTGCCCCTCAGGAACCACTGCACCCACTGGAAAGCATCATCCTCCAGGTGTAATGATGCTAACTGCACCCACTGCCCTTCGGGAATCTCCTGATAACTGAAAAACAGTTCCGCCTTCTGCAGCCACTCCAGGGCATCACCTTCATTGAACTTGGGAAAATTCATCCGCGTCAACTTTGGCGGCATGTACGGCCGCGGGCCGGCCTGTCCACGCCACCCCGCCTCCCGTCCATACTCCGTCGACCTTCTTGGTACCCCGGGTTCAAAAGGCATGCCTGGGAACCCTTGACAAAACGGCCCCGCCGCTGGAACACCTTGACCACCCCACTGCACGCCTCCCCCGAACCCCACGGGTTGCCCCCTTCCGGCCGGGTGAGGCAGCAGGCCCCCCCCTCCATATGGGGGAATCGGCCACCCCGATGTCCTCCCGGCACCCCTCATTCGTCGCTGACCCGCCTCCAAGGCGGCTGCCCCGTTCTTGACTCACCGCCAGCGCCACCTGCGTCGGATCCCCATGCGCCAAACCCGTTGCGTGGGCCCAAGCCGTCGTCAGCCGCTGCGCCGAGCCCGCCTGCGCCGAACCTGCCTGCGCCGAACCCGCCTGCGCCAAATCCGCCGCCCTGGCCAGACCCACCGCCTGCTGCGAGTCCCGCGCCCCGATTCCGATCCCTGGCCGAGCCTTCCGCCGCCCCTTGCCCCCCGTTTCCGCCGCTCCTGTGCGGATCAGACCATGGAACGAAAGATCCGCCCAGATCCTCTTTCGACAAGGCCTTACCCTTCAGATTTTGTGCCAACAACGTCATGATCTCCATTCGGGTGTCGAGCCGTTCTTCTAGCCTTTGCGTGGATGTTTTCACGTTTTCCTCAATCGCGGCCACCGAATCCGTCAACCCCATCAGATTTTCTTCTAGGGTTTCCAAGCGGCCGATTTCATCTTGCGTTCGAGTAGTCACCTTGGTGGAGAAAAGAGCCTATGATACCAAATGATAGGAAGAGGAAGGGAGAGAGATCTAAAGAGAAAGAACTAGAGAATTAGGGTTGAGTGGAAGAGAAGAGAGAATATCTTGGAATAATCTTGCTTGTCCACCAAGAGAGCCACCCCGGGTTATTTATACCCGGGGATGAGAGGGGCCGGCCGGCCCCTCCCCATATGGGGGCTGAACCGGTCTGGTTCGGCCCTCATACCGCCGATCTTCAGATAGAGGGAGAGGGGGCTGAACCGGTTGGTTCAACCCCGTTGTCGCCTTTGGGTTCCTTCCGCCTTCGTGTGTACTGACGCCCAGATAGCTGGGCTCTGTCCGGGGGCGTAACAGTATGACTGCAAATTTAAAGGGGAAATATGTCAATTCCTCAACAACTATTTAAGGAAATAATATGGCACCCAAACTACGTGCTAACACATTGATATTAGTTGGCAGACTCTTTTTGTGTCCAATGACGAACACCCTTCTGATTTTTCTCACCAAGTACTCTTCCCCAAACACTCCTTGAGAAATATTAGTAGCCTATGTTGCACCGACCCGGACACGGGACACGCGATATGACACGACACGACACGCGACTCGTCAATTTTCAAAAAATACCATATTCTGACACGCTGGGACACGTATATTAAATATTCATTTTTTATAATCATGAAAATCCTAAAACATTTATCAAAAAAAATATATTAACAATTAACAAATATTTAAATAAATTAAGTAATGTTTAACTATTACTCATCAAATATTCAAATGCAAAACTTAACAAATGATCAAAAAATGATAGAACATTAACACATTATCATTATATATCATCAGTAAAAATAATGGATTCACATGCAAACTTTTTTCCCCACTTTCAATCTTCCTTTTTCTAAAGAAAATATCTACGCCACTAGTAGATCCGCGTTCACTACTTGAAATGCTAAAAAGGGGTAAAGGCACTTCCAATACAAATTGCCACATGCCTCACCATGAGTAGCTAACTTAGGTACACACGTGTCCGATTGAGCGGGACACGCGTGTCCGATTGAGCGGGACACGCGTGTCCGATTGAGCGGGACACGCGTGTCCGATTGAGCGGGACACGCGTGTCCGATTGAGCGGGACACGCGTGTCCGATTGAGCGGGACACGCGTGTCCGATTGAGCGGGACACGCGAGTCCCGTGTGAGCCAGCGTGTCGGATTTCCGACTCGAGTGTCAGAGAGTGTCAGACGAGTGTCAGACTCTCCGACACCGACACGCTGGGCATTTTGAAGTGTCGGTGCTTCGTAGTTAGTAGCACTTATTTAAAAAGGTAGCTTAGTAATCAGTAATGAGTGATGGGTCATAAGTGAGACAGTAAACGAAAGCATATCAATAATCATTCTGAATAATAAAAATAATATCGTCATTTACCACATCCCATGATACAATCTCGGAGAGGAACCCGGCGAGGGGAAGGGCGGAGGTTGTGAGGAAGAAGAGCAGGATTAGTGTTGAGAAGAAAACCTTAGGGAGCAGCCCTAAATTCATTCATCCAAGATAATAAAAAATGAGAACAACACCACCCCTTATAGGAGCGGGTGCGGATAGCGAAAGCAAATAAAAATAAAGCATACACATCTATGAAGCACTGACACTTCAAAATGCCCTGCGTGTCGGTGTCGGAGAGTCCGACACTCCTCCGACTCCTCGACACTCTCCGACACTCGAGTCGGAAATCCGACACTCGAGTCAGAAATCCGACACGCTGGCTCACGAGGGACTCACGTGTCCCGCTCAATCGGACACACGTCCCTAAGTTAGCTACTCATGATGATGCTGGTGGTAATTTATCTTGAAAGTGTCTTTACCCCTTTCTAGCATTTCAAGTAGTGAAAGTGGATCTACTAGTGACGTATATATTTTCTCTAGAAAAAGGAAGATTGAAAGTGAGGAAAAAAGTTTGCATGTGAATCCATTATTTTTACTAATGATATATAATGGTAATGTGTTAATGTTCTATCATTTTTTGATCATTTGTTAAGTTTTGCATTTGAATATTTGATGAGTAATATTTAAACATGACTTAACTTATTTAAATATTTGTTAATTGTTAATTTTTTATTTTTGTTAAATGTTTTAGGATTTTCATAATTATAAAAAAATGAATATTTAATATACGTGTCCCGGCGTGTCGGAATATGATATTTTTTGAGAATTGACGAGTCGCGTGTCGTGTCGTGTCGTATCGCGTGTCCCGTGTCGGTGTCGGTGCAACATAGGTACACATACATAATACAAAATAACAGAATGCAAAAAGAAATAAAATAATCATGTCGACGTCGCGTCTTCGGTCTCTCCTCCTCCAGACGGACCCATCGGGGTCGCGTCATCAGTCTCTCCTCCTCCAGACGAACTCATTGTTGTCTTCCTCAGCGTGTAGACCAGTCATAGCGTTTCGTCGACGAGCACGTCCGTAACAATACCACCGTCTGGAAAATGTGTCTTGTCCTCAAGGCAGTAGTCTGGGTGATTATCCAAGGCAACCAAAATTTCCTCTGAAGTGGGGTCTCCCGACAGAAAGCATCGACGATCGAGTATCTTGGACAGGTAATACGGCGCCTCGCCGACGAGATCGACATCAGCCGGAATGTGATCTGTGGTGGCGTGGTTACCTACCACATGACGTAGCTGAGAAACATGAAAGACCCGGTGTATGCGGCTCTTGGCGGGGAGGCGGTAGGCGACTACCCCGATACGCGCTAGTATCTCAAATGGGCCTGGGGCTAGCTTCGAGTAGGGCCTGCGGGCCACAGACAGCTGGCGATATGGGTGCAATTTGATGGCGCGACGCCGGGCGCAGCCCGCCGCGCCTCAGCATGGCTGAGGCGGGCGATGTGCCCCAGGCGCGTCAAGGCGCACCCCAGGCGCTTCTCGGTGCGCGCCTTACCAGCTCCCAGGCGCACTGAAGGCGCGTCTGGGCCTTTCAAGGTGTTTTCTTCAACCTGTTTTTTCGGGAGATGGGCAAAAACATGATCTCAGACGCATCATCAATTGCAACATGCAAAAATATGTTTTTCGAAGGTTAATGTAACTGTTGTTCTCTGTGCGTACAAGTGGTCTGGAATTCAATCTTAATCTACCATTTTTTCTTGAAGTCTGGATTCTTACAAATGCTGACACCCATTCCTCGTGATGGTCCACACTCACAACCATATTCCCCCATGAGAGATGGCTGTTATAAATGCAAAATTTGCTTATTATGCCAAAAGATTCGGTCACAGTTGTGGAACATGCGTCACATCTTCCTTCACCTACAACGCTAAACCAATCTATCGCCAACTCAACCCAGTTGTAACCCACCACAACAGTCTCACCTCCAACTAACTATGTTCAACATCATCTTGCACAACCTACACTTGGAATTTTTAATGTTTAAGGAGTAACAATGTAACATATAAACTCCTTTTATTCTGCAGTTCCGGTGATATGATGAAAACGAAAAATGCCTTCATTCTTGTAACTGTTGTTGTTCTTCCATATTGTGAAATGGCATGTGTTGTCGGTTGACATAGCCCATCTTGGAATGAACTACACAAATCTTGTGTTTTTTTGTGTTGCGTTTGCTTCTCGTTTTGCCAAGTCCCTAACACAAAACATCTAACTCTTCATCCATCAAGTACTGAAAGACGGATAGTTCCATTTCTTTATATTTCAAACAATATCACCTATGAAGTGATGAATGATTCGAGAGATTTCCACAGATGACTACTTACTAAGGTCAGTAGGATCTGAAATGATCCATTGTGCATTAAATAATTATCAGAGGATAAGAAATTCTCATAAATTGTTCTATAACCGGGTTATATTTTCTCAAGCAACCATAAAGCTCCGAGTTTAACAATGAAGTTTGCAGCTTCTGTACCCTAACAACAAAGCTACAAATCCTTAACAATACATTGAAGAAAAATTCATCTAACTGAAGAAGGATACCGTATAAACCAATCTTGATGCGATGTGCGGCCCTGTAGGATACTGCTCCAGTTCCAACTGCTCATCTCCAACAGAGAAAGAGAAGCAGAATCAATTTTTTCTATTCTTTCAAAGTAAAATAAAAAATAATTATAAGACAAACAGGGTTGATGGAATCATAAAATCAGGGATAACGAGAAAGGGGAAAAATCAGCATCGGTGGTTCGATTAAACTGAAAGATGAAGGGTGAGCTGAGTAAACTGATAATGGTGGGAATTGTAAGCTTCTGCACGACCTTTGGATTGGGGAACTGCTGAATACTCCCGAGAAGACCTTCGAGTTGCTTAAGCTTCATTTCGAAAATAAAACCCTCGTGAGCCAAAACCCTAGAGCTGTTTCTTCCTCGAATCGAGACGCCCCAAAGTTCGAAGTTCATACGGATTGAAAAGTGAACTGACAGAATTTTAAAGGTCCTTGTTATTAACATTATATTTATTAACATTATTTATTTATTTATTTATTTATTTATTTATTTATTTTTGAATATTTGCACTACATTTACTTCTAATTATGAGTAAACGTAATGCTAATATTCAAAAGTATAGTGCTAATAACAATCGCCATTTTAAAATGCGCTCGTTCCAATCAGTTTTTTTAATTAAAAAAATAAATTATTTATACTATATTTAAGTAAAATATGAAGAGAAATCAGTCTGGTCTTCAATTAAGGACCGATCTTTTACCGATTATGGATCGGTCTTTGATGCAAAAAGAGAACTCCTTGGGACCCCTGGGATCAGCCAGTCCTAAACGGTCTGATCTCAACCAGACCGATTTTTTGTGTGCACGAATAGCTCTAGATCTTAAAATATATTTATGAAACATTTTTTTAATTAGCTCAAAATAGAAAAGAATTACTAAAGTTGATCAAAATTTTCAATTTTAGTTCTCATTTATTTAAGACAAATCATTTTAGTCTTACGGCAATGTAATGTCAATTTGATTCCAAATTTTTTAAATTATTTTATTTTCATGCTCTTAACCAACATTCACTTTCATTTTAAGATAATTCAAGAACTAAAAAGATTCCTATATGAAAAAATTAAAGAATTATTTTGTCACAACTTTAAATTTTAGAGACTAATTTGATATTAGCTTGAAACCTCAGGAAGAATTTTACCCCGTTTATTTATATTATTTTTAAGTCTTATTTTTTAAAAAATATAATTTATTTAACATTTATTCTATTTATTTAGAAACGAAAAACATAAAATATATAATAAATTTTAATACTCATTATTCAAATTTAAAAATACACAAAAAATAACTTTAAATCTATACAATGCTAAAAACAAGTTTTTTGAGGTGTTATGATCTCATCAAATTGATCTCAATCATCTAATATTTTTGTCACTTCAACTTAAATTTATTATTTCAATTTGAATTCATTACTTTATTTTAAATTCACCACTTTATATTGAATTCCAAGTGTCAAATTTTTTTTAATATTAAGAAAAAACTTACTGTATTTTCTAAATTGTCCTGCATCTCAACACATGTATTATCTTACTCATTGTTCTTGGGGCCTGCTAAATTATTATATCATTTCTAAAAGTATTATTGCCTGGTTGAAGGCTTGAAGCCCATGCACCATCACTTTAGGTGCACCCGGGCGAAATCCATGCGCACCAAAAACATTCACAAACAGGCAGAGCTCGTTCGCAATCAGGAATAGTCGGGCAACGGCGTAGCCACATGCACGACTGTCAGTGTCTCCAAATCTAAATTTTAAATTAACAAATCTTGGTACTCTATAAATGAATATTTGCAATTCATAATATAATAAATTTTAGCCTCTTCTTGTTTAAAACAAAGCTGATATTCTTTTATTTCTCTCAACTGAAGTACTGAACCCTAACCTTGATCCCGAGCTGAACCCTTTTTCCTTCTTCTCTTGCAGATCTCGCAGCGGCATTCCCTCGCTAGCCTTCCTTCCTCCCTTGCAACCATTAGATCGCCGACGACTGTTCTTCGCACCACCATTTCTGGTAAGAACCGAAGCTTGTTTCTATTGTGCGCAGCAGTTCATTTCCTGCCTATAATCTCGTTTTGGATTTGGTTATTCAACATTGTTTTTATTGTTTCTTTTTTTTCCTGACAGCCCCTATAACTTTATCTGTTGAAGGTATAAAGTTCATCTGATCTTATTTGCAGTCTACTGTGAGAATCATCTGCAGGAAAAATGTATTTAGCTTTCATTCTTATTCGTTTATAAATGAATTTATAATGTTATTTTACCTTTGATTTGTTCATTTCATTCCATATATTACACGGCTAATTTAATTAGTCTCGTATGTCAATTTAAATAATTTGATTGTAAATAATATTAAAGCTTTCAGTAATTATTAATTTATTTATTTTGAATTTTGCGGTGCAAATTGTTCTATCACTTGAGTTCAACTAACGCAACAGATTAGGTTCACAAAAATGTAAGATATTATTTAGTTTTTTATTGTTTTAAATTTAGGGTGCTGATATTTGCAGGCGTATAATCGATATTTGCAGTCATTAGATATTTGCAACTCACAAATAGATATTTGCAGACCCGCCTGATATTTGCAGCCTTTTTTTAGAGTGCTGTTATAGGTACATCAAATATGGTTATAGGCACACCAATAAAACCGGTGTGAACCACTTAAACCCTAATCTTATTTACGAATACCCGCACACCGGTTGGCTTCCTCCTTTTCGCGATCTGCAGCCGCCCGCAATCCCTCCGCTTCCCTCTCTCGCCACTGCCCTAATACCCACCGCCGGCCGCCTATTTCGCCGGAAAATCGCAGGAGACTGGTTGTCTTCTCTCCTAGCAGCACCTGCACACCGGCGGCCTCCTCCTTTTTGCGAACTGCAGCCCGCCGAAGCCGCTTCCTCCCTTTCTCGCCGAAGCACCGCTCCCCACCGGTGGCCGCCTATTTCGCCGGAGAAATCAGGGAGATTACTGGTAAGAGTTCAAAATCTTCTTTCCCTTGTACTTTTTAAAAAATTTAAGGCTCTCCATGGGGTTAGGGTTTCTAACTTTGTGCGGATTTTTCCTCCAGATTTCCGTTTCTTCTCCAATCTGAAGGTGTTTCTCATCCATTCTACTTAGCCGGTCTTCATCAAGATATAATGTTTATGTTAACTTTTGTACCTCCATTTTTTGGATTGGAGAGCAATGTTTTTGGTTTAAGGTTGTATGTTTGTGATGAGTTTAGTTAGATTATGTTGTTTATCAATTTTTTTTTGTTTTTTTAGCTTAAAATGAATGTGGAGAAGGCATTGTCGGTAGTTGAGCACAAATGTAGAACGGTTTCAGTAGATGTCGGGTTTCATTTTGTGACAGATACAATTTTTCCTAGCAAAGATGAGCTAGTTAAGTGGGCTCGTAATGTTGCTAAACAAGTTGGATTTGTTGTTGTTATACATAGAGCAGATAAGCTTGATGGAAGGCCTAAACCAAGAGTTTTTCTAGGTTGTGATAGGGGTGGTTCTCAACGTGATAATCAGCATTCAAAGGGTTGTGAGAAGAAAAATATAAGAAAAACAAGCTCCAAAAGGTGTCAATGCCCATTTTCCTTACTTGGCCAAAAAATTTCTTGTGCGGATGAATGGAAAGTTGAGGTCAAATGTGGTGTGCATAATCATGAATTTGTACATCTTGAGGCTCACAGTTATGTTGCAAGGCTAAATGAAAATGAGCAAAAGATTGTTGAGGAAATGTATGCTTCCGGCGTAAAGCCTAGAAAAATTTTGTCAACCTTAAAAAAGAGAAATCCAACAAATACTTCTGTGATGAGAACTATTTACAATGAGAAGAATAAGTTGTACAAGAAAGAGTTGCAAGGTGGAACCCCTATTCAGTTCTTATATAAGTGCATTAGGGATGCAAAATACATTAGCTATAATCATGTCAACCATGCTACTAATAATTTGGATAGCTTATTTTTTGCACATCCCACTTCTATTCAGCTCAGCAATATGTTTCCGGATGTGTTTGTCATGGATTGCACTTATAAGACGAATCGTTATAGATTACCTCTACTATCCATTGTTGGTTTGACATCTACCAATATGACATTCTTTTCATCATTTGCTTTTCTATCAAATGAAACTGAAGGTAGCTATAAATGGGCTTTGGATTGTTTTAAAAGTACACTGGACGCTTCTCCCCAACTTCTTTGCCAAATGTAATTGTAGTTGACAGAGAAGTCGGCTTAATGAATGCCATAAAAGTAACTTTTCCTCAAACAAGAATTTTACTATGTCAGGTGCACATTAGCCGCAATATTTTAGCACATTGCAAGAAGTTTTTCAAGCATGGTAAGGAATGTGAAGAGTTTTTACAAGAATGGCAAACGTTGGTGAACTCACCAACTATTAGTGCTTACAACATACATTTAAATGTTATGTTAGCCAAATACTCTGAAAAATATCCTAACGTGGTAAATTATGTGATGACAACTTGGATAGAACCATACAGAGAGTACTTTGTCTCAGCTTGGATTGACAACTTATTGCATTTTGGAAACTCAACCACCAACCGTGTGGAAAGCGGACATAGTCACCTTAAGAGGTTTTTAGAAGTATCTGTTTGTAATTTAACCTCTATTTGGAAAACATTTGATCAAATGCTTAATCTACAACACACCGAGATTAAGCATTCATTTGGACAAAGTTCGATACAAGTAAACACCGGTTTTAGAGGACCACTATATACAGATTTGATCGGTTTTGTTTCGATTGCGGCATTGGACATAATAAAGAAAGAAGAAGAAATGGTAAAGAGTGGTCATCCGACATCCACAGAATGTTTACACAAAGTAAGGTATACAATGGGCTTGCCTTGTTCTCATGAATTAGTGCTTTATATGAATCAATCTGCTGCGTTTCCATTATGGATGGTGCATAAACATTGGAGACAACTAACCTTGAAAGCTACAACATTTTGTGCAACTCAAGTAAAAGAGGAGAATGACTCGTTGAATGTAATAGAAGTTGTGTTGGACGGTTTATTAAAGCAATACAATAGTATACCTGATGCTCAACGAAATGAGATGAAAAGAAAATTGCAAGAGATAATGGAACCTACCATAACTCAAACAAAAGAACCGTTGGTACCCTTTAGATTGAAAGGAAGGCCACGTGGAAGTTATAAAAAAAATATGGCGGACTACAAATCTACAAAAAGAGAGCTTTCTTTGTTTGAACATGTCTTAAAAAAGGAACAGAACATCCCCTCAAAAGCAAAGAAGTTGATTCCAAGAAGATGTGTGAATACAAATAGGTTTCTTGAATGCATTCGTAAGGAAATGCCTTCATACATATCTACTCATATAACAGATGCAGTAAATGTAGTTGGCGATGGGCATTGTGGCTATCGAGTGGTTAGCAATGCACTAGATATGGGTGATAATTGGTTTCAAGTGCGAAAGGACTTAGCAGAAGAGATGAAAAGTCATGAAATTCAATACAACAATCTGTTTGGAAATGTGAGACGTGCAGAACTATTGTTATCTTTGGATTGTACTTCGGTGCCAGCTCCATTGGACAAGTGGATGACGATGCCAGACATGGGATTGGTGATCGCATCATGTTACAATGTGGCTGTAGTTCATTACTCAAAATTTCAGTCTTTCACATTTCTACCTTTACACACCGCCCCTCCAACAAGCCGGAAGACTATCTTTATTGGATTTGTCAATAATAACCACTACATTCACTTGTTGATGCGCGATGGTTGCCCGCTACCGCCAGTGATCTCTATGTGGACGAGATATCATGATCCAGTAGCAGATGAGTGGGACTTTAATTACATCTCAAGTGATAGAGTTCTCCACGACAAGAAACAAGATGAAGAAGTAATTAATTTGGCGGATCCCTGATATGAGGTGAACTTTTTATTAACAAATATTCTTACTAACAACTAAGTTTTATAATAATACTAATATAAAAGTTTTTGTGCAGACATTTGGAGTATCACATTTACATTTGGATGTTCATCGCAAAGAAGTAAAACAATAGGTAGAGATATAACATTGTATCTTTTATTTTTGTTGTCATCGTCTTCTTCGTGTTTCTTATACTAAAATTGTTATGTAAATTTAATTATATGCAGGTCGAGACGATTGGAAAGAAATTGAGCTCAAGTTTTTGAAAAATTGATGTGATATGCTATTACATAGTGGATGTTAAAGAGTTGTCTAACTCATTTTGTCTAATGGACTGTTATGAATCTTATGTTTGTTAACTTAATTTTTGTCCGAACTACTGCTACAAATTTTTGCTAACTCATTTTCTCTAATGCCCACCAAGTGGTTCACAAAAATGTAATTTAAATTGATCATTTTGAAAATCTGTTTTGGTGTGCAATTATATGTTTGCAGGTGTACAAATATCTAAATTGGGCTGCATCATTAGATATTTTGGTTGCATATAACCAAAATAGGTGTGCCTATAACAGCACTCTTTTTTTAAAATGAGATTTGATTTTTTTTTTTTTTTAAAAAAAATTTCTCTACTAATTGATAAAATTCACTTGATTTGATTATCTACAGGCTGGACGCTGATTACATTAGCTTCCCAGAATCAAAGGCTTTTATGACTTCGTCTTCCACATCTTTCAATGCTTCAAGCAGCAAGCTCCGACCAAGTCCCCCGTCATCACCACCGCCCCCAACCTCTCGAATGGGTTAAAGAAGTCTCATTCACAATCAGACATGGGCATGTCTTGAAAGAAGTACCCGCAATGCAACAAGCTTCCGTTCCTACCCTGGTCCATTTTTCCTGAAATCCGGAGCTGACACAGAGGAACTCGAAGAGGAAGAAGAAGAAGCAGAGTGGAAAGATGGAGCATTGGATTTCAACTCGGTGGGGATTTGACTGGGGAATGTTGGTTCAGAGGATGATGATGGGAGAGTGATGAGGAGAGGAGAGGGCGCAAAATGACGGGCAACTAAGAGGTTGATGGCGCCGGCGACGGCGTCAAGGTAGCACTGATGCACGTCGTCGGAGATGAACAAGGTGATCACCCAAGTTAATTGCAGCGAGATGAAGAGCCAAGGAGAGGAACGAAGGAGAGCCGGAGTGAAGAGGAACATACGGACGACGACGAAGAGTGCTCTAGGCGGCGGCGCCGGCGGCAACGAAGCTGTGGAGTGGCACCGGCGGCGCTGGAGAGCGCTTCAGACAGCGGAGGCGCTGCGCGATTCGCGAGCCGGGCATGCAGAGGAGGAAATCCTGAAATTAGGGTTGGGCGATGAGGGGCGGCAAATAGAAGGTTTTATTATATGAATACATTGTTCCTCTTTTTAAAAACTGGGCCTACAAATATCTATTACAAGCCTGCAAATATCAGCGCCCTAAATTTATTTAGTGATTCAAATCATTTTGCTTGTAGGCGGGTATCATTTTGGCTGAGAAAGATATAGCTTGCAAATGTTGAATACATTTTAAAGGACTAAATATAACTTTTGTAGAACAAGTTACGTATTTTTTTTGAAATGTTGTTTTGAGATTATAACAATTAGAGAATACAATAGTACTTTTCTAAAATGTTTTTTTGGATGTTATTTATGCATTAAAATTTGTTCTCATGTATGAATACAATTATCATATATGAGTACAAATATCATATTTGAGTACACATCGTATTTGATATAAATATTCATGAGTTTTAAATATTCATTTATAAAATATCAATAATAATTCCCAAAAATAATTATGATTGTGAGACGAATCAACTTTTGCATAGAGTTTATTTGAAAGCAACAGCTCCGTAATCAACGTCATTCTTAAAAAATGCATTGTATAGTGAATTTGTCGGACCGTGTTTACATAAGGCAATTGTTAACCGCAATTTGATTTTCGTTGTTTGCACCATATTGTTAACCGCAACGCAAAAATATAACCGCATCACAAATTTTGGCTTGCCGCACCCAACATGGCTGAGTGGAGTCGCCGGTTTCAAGTTGGAAGACGGCAAAAAAGTAACAACATTCTCAAAGGCATTCACACAAACACCTTGTGTGCAGCTTAACTCATGATCAGCAAACTCAACATTATCGGCTAACGGGGGAATCATCCTGGAGAGGCTCCTAAGACCCAAATCCAGAGGAGGAATCATCATTTATCAAAAAATCCTCAACCATCGACGCTGTTGCGGCCAAACTCGGCGCTCCGGTCGATCCGGACTAACTTGGACCGCCTTAGCTCGCGGAGCGGTCGAGCGCGCACACAGTCAGTTGAAAAGGGGGAATGAACACAGAGAGTTTTAGCGTGGAAAACCCTTCAACCGGGTGAAAAACCACGTGACCGGGTCGGTGCCGGTCAAAATCCACTAGATTGCTGGAGGTTACAATTTGACGGGGGAAATCGGGGCGACAGGCCGCTCCCGTTACAACCTTGAGGAGAGAGAGAGTATATGCGCTCGTCGGTGGGCAACAGACTGCCTCGCCAACGGGACTTGGATGGTGGAATGCGCGGGATGCTCCAGTTGCGTGCGCTCAGAGGCGACGCGTGTCCAGAGGTTGTCACTGCTTCCTTTGTGCGTCTTTCTCGGTCCTTGGAGTGTTTCCTTGGTAACTGAGCTCTGGTGGGGTGCAAATAGCCGATGATAGGTTCTGGTAGCTGTTGGCAGGAGCTGATAGCCACTGGGGGCCGCTGGAGGCCTCGGGCGGCGGCCGGTGGTTGGCGGCGAGAGGCGGCCGCTGGTGGTTGGCGACGAGGGGTGGCCGCCGGCGGAGAAGAACGGGAAAGCTCCCACCTGAGGAAGAAGAAGAAGAAGAAGCGTAGGAGGAGAAAGTTAGGAAATGAGGAGCCCCTGGGGTCCTTTTATAGGCTCCAGGGGGAGATCATGGTGGGCCCCACCACTAACGTAGTGGGTTAGTGGGTGGTTGCCCCTTGATCGGACGGTCGTGGTAGCGCGCCGTGATCGGATGGTGGAGGTTCGGGCGGCGAGCCACCGACTGGCGGTGGAGGCGGCCGATGATGGCCGGCAGAGGCGGCCGGGAGGCGGTGGCCGGGCGGCGGCGGCGGCGGGCGGCGGCGGCCGGGCGGCGGCGGCCGGCGGCGGCCGGGCGGCGGCGGCCGGGCGACGGCGGCCGGACGGCCGGGCGGCGGCGGCCGGGCGGCGGCGGCCGGGCGGCGGCCGGGCGGCGGCGGCCGGGCGGCGGCGCCGGGCGACCGGGCGGCGGCGGCGGCGGCGGCGGCGGCGACCGGGCGGCGGCGGCGGCGGCGACCGGGCGGCGGCGGCGGCCGGGCGACGGCGGTCGGCGGCGGTTGGTTACGACGGCGGTGTTCTCTCTCCCCTCTTTCCCCTTTTTGTGGATCTTATTTTTGGTGGGAGAGAAAGAGGGGGGAATTGGATGGAGGAGATGAAGAAGAGAGAAAGTGGGCTCTCCACTTCTCCCATCATGAAGGGAATCATGGGGTTGACTAGTCAACCCCATGATTTCATTTTTGGGATTGCTATGTGCACCTCTAAAACTACAAAATGGATCCAATTCCTATCAAATGCCCCCCAAATCCTATGTTGTTGGTGAGCCGTGAGAGAGACAACCTAGGATTTTTAATCATCCTGTCTCTTGCTTCCATGTCTTCCTTCGGGGAGAAGGCCAAGAAGGCGAAGAATGGTGCCTCGAAGGTATGCTCGTACTTATACGATTGGCGACAGTGGTGCTACATCAAATTGAAGGAGCGGCGACAGGGGGCTTTTGGCAAGGTGCCGGCGGATCCAATCGCGAAGGAGTCTGCGCACTTGATGGTACGGAGGCGCGCCGGCGCAACGGCGGGCGAGTGCAAAGGTGCACCCGGAAGCACGCAAGCGCGCGCAGAGGCGCGCTTGCGTAGCCCTGCGTGCGGGGGCGCACGCCCGACCCAGCGTGCTTGCGCGAGAGCGCGCGCGCGTCCCAGCGTGCGGGTGCGCGCGCGCGTCCCAGCGCGCGGGTGCGCGCGCGCGTCCCAGCGCGCGGGTGCGCGCGCGCGTCCCAGCGCGCGGGTGCGCGCGCGCGTCCCAGCGCGCGGGTGCGCGCGCGCGTCCCAGCGCGCGGGTGCGCGCGCGCGTCCCAGCACGCGGGTGCACGACGCAAGGATGCGCGCGCTCAACCTCGCGCGCGGGTGCGCTCGCGCAGGTGTGCGCGCGCACGACCTCGCGCGCCTTGCGCGCGCGATCCCGTGCGCGGGTGCGCGCGCGGGGGTGCTCCCGCGCGGGGGTGCGCCCGCTCGGGTGCGCGCGGGCGGCCCCGCGCGTGGGTGCGCGGGCGCGCGCACGCGGGGAGCGTGTGTACAACTTGTGTGCGCGTGTTGTGCACGCGGGCTCGTGCTCGTCTTGCGCTCCTGGAAGTGCTGTTATGGGCCTTTTCGTATCTGCTTGTTAATCATGATGGCCGCGCTAAGCGCCCAAGGGAAGAGATTTCTGAGATGTGGAACTTCTGCCCCCCGAGTATACGGCCGGAAGGAAAAACTCGTTGCGGCGATATATGGGGCCGCGTACACAACGCCTCCATTTTTATCGGGGTCAAATGATACCTCAGTTGGTGAGGTTCATGTTATTTTACGTAAGTTTGACGTGCATCGTCGTTTTACGCGAGATTGACTCGCGACTCTTACTTGTACGAGATTTACTCATGACTTTGTTTGGCGCGGATTGTGACTGCAGCTCGGCTGTCGCAAGGGTTGCTCGCGGCTTAGATTGCGTGATGGGTGCTTGCGGTTTAGGTTGTGCGCTTGCACGGAGGTAGTTGCTGTGCGGAGCGCGCTGCACGGAGGCAGTTGTTGTGGGGAGCGCGCTGCACGGAGGCAGTTGCTGTAAGGAGCGCGCTGCACGGAGGCAGTTGCTGTGAGGAGCGCGCTGCACGGAGGCAGTTACTGTGAGAAGCGCGCTGCACGGAGGCAGTTGCTGTCAGGAGCGCGCTGCACGGAGGCAATTGCGGTGAGGAGCGCGCTGCACGGAGGCAGTTGCTGTAAGGAGCGCGCTGCACGGAGGCAGTTGCTGTGAGGAGCGCGCTGCACGGAGGCAGTTGCTGTGAGGAGCGCGCTGTACGGAGGCAGTTGCTGTGAGGAGCGCGCTGCACGGAGGCAGTTGCTGTGAGGAGCGCGCTGCACGGAGGCAGTTGCTGTGAGGAGCGCGCTGCACGGAGGCAGTTGCTGTGAGGAGCGCGCTGCACGGAGGCAGTTGCTGTAAGGAGCGCGCTGCACGGAGGCAGTTGCTGTAAGGAGCGCGCTGCACGGAGGCAGTTGCTGTAAGGAGCGCGCTGCACGGAGGCAGTTGCTGTGAGGAGCGCGCTGCACGGAGACAGTTGCTGTGAGGAGCGCGCTGCACGGAGGCAGTTGCTGTAAGGAGCGCGCTGCACGGAGGCAGTTGCTGTGAGGAGCGCGCTGCACGGAGGCAGTTGCTGTAAGGGTAAATGGACGTCTTTGCACATGGGCGAGGTGAGTACGCATTTCAAACTGCATGGATGACGCTCGCCACCAACATGCCTAAAATGAGAAAATGTTAACTTTTCTAGAGTTTCAGTCGTGAGACTGTTCTTGCGGGAATTCATAATTCGTAGGAAAGTAAAATTAAAATACGCCATAATAGATAGAGCCCTTGCGAGGTGCAAAGCCCTCTCTTGGGTTGGTCGTCTAAGGGGTGTCCCCCCAGTTCGGTCTAGCAAATGGTTGGCCGATTTCCTTTCAGCGGACTTGTGTGCCTATCCTCGTAAGAATCTCCCCAGGAGGCCTTGTTTGACGAGATACTCAATCTCCTCCTTGAGCTTTGAGCAATCTTCTGTGTCGTGTCCTTGTCCACGGTGAAACTCGCAGTACTTTGTCTGGTCCCCGGTATTTTTAGCGAGAGGTCTGGGCCTGCGGAGCGCCTCGTTGCCTTGGATCGCATGAAACACATTTGTCATGGAGGTGTTTAGGGGTGTGTAATCCCGGGGCGGCTGATTTCTCTGATGGTCACGTCGGTGTTTTTCGTTCTGATGTTCTTGTCGGGATCTTCCTTCTTGGTGTTGAGGGGACGGTTCTTTTTCTCTTTTTCGCTTCTGGTTGTCGCCAAACTGTTGACGATGAGCTTCAATAGCTTCGTCGGCTGTGATCTGCGCCTCTACGCGGTACACGAGGTCGGGGTAGCTAGCGACGGTTTCCCTCATTAATGCTGAATAGAAACCACCAGGACGGAGACCCCCAAGGAACACTCCTCTTAACAGTTCTTGGTCGACCCCTGGGATTTGGCGGGCTTCTGCGGAGAACCTGCGGAAGAAGTCCTTCAAAGACTCCCCTTCATTCTGGCGGATTCCTGATAAGTGGGAAGGGTCGCGGACGATCCTTCGATTTGCTATGAACTGATCGACAAACTGCCTTGCTAGCTCTGAAAAGCTAGCGATGGTACTAGCTCTTAGCGAATGGAACCATGTTCGAGCTTGTCCTTTAAGAGTAGCTGGGAACACCTGACAAAGGAGTTGGTCTGCAGCATTGTAAATTCTCATGATGGTAGTGAAATGGTTGACATGCTCCAGCGGATCATTGGTTCCATCAAATGTTTTGATGCTTGGGAGTTTAAATCCGTTTGGAATCGGATGTTCCAGAATCTGCTGTATCAGAGGGGAACCTTGGCATAACGGTCGGAGGGTACGAACATCTCTTGCTCCAGCCTGGCGGTATTCTTCGGCGATAACTTCTCGAATTTCTTCTCGAGTAAACCTTTCTGGCGGGGGTAGGCGTACTTCATTTGCGGGCTCATGCTGATGATCAGCCCTTGCCCTCCTTGGAATGGGATGAGCAGAACTTGCAGCCTCGGAATATTCCTCGGACATTTCATGTCTTGGAGGAACCTCTTGGGCTCCGCACTGATTTGGTTGTGGTAATGGATCCACTTGAGCTGGTTGCAGTGGGGGAGCTGGAGGCGCTCCAAGGTCCCGCAGCAGGGTGAGCATTTCAGTTTGCTGTTCTTCCATTTGGCGAACGCGTTCCTCCATGGCAGCGACAGGGGCATATACGGCTTCAGCGGTTAGTGGTATGTCTACCAGAGAGTGTGAACGTGCGGGCTCGGGGTGTCCGCCAAGGGCGGAACCTTCAGCGGTACGAGTGCTCCTCTTTGTCATTAAGGCAGTACTTGGAGGGGCGATGCTGGTGATCTTATGCTTCAATGGATGTTGGGAAATCGTTTCCCACAGACGGCGCTAAACTGTTGCGGCCAAACTCGGCGCTCCGGTCGATCCGGACTAACTTGGACCGCCTTAGCTCGCGGAGCGGTCGAGCGCGCACACAGTCAGTTGAAAAGGGGGAATGAACACAGAGAGTTTTAGCGTGGAAAACCCTTCAACCGGGTGAAAAACCACGTGACCGGGTCGGTGCCGGTCAAAATCCACTAGATTGCTGGAGGTTACAATTTGACGGGGGAAATCGGGGCGACAGGCCGCTCCCGTTACAACCTTGAGGAGAGAGAGAGTATATGCGCTCGTCGGTGGGCAACAGACTGCCTCGCCAACGGGACTTGGATGGTGGAATGCGCGGGATGCTCCAGTTGCGTGCGCTCAGAGGCGACGCGTGTCCAGAGGTTGTCACTGCTTCCTTTGTGCGTCTTTCTCGGTCCTTGGAGTGTTTCCTTGGTAACTGAGCTCTGGTGGGGTGCAAATAGCCGATGATAGGTTCTGGTAGCTGTTGGCAGGAGCTGATAGCCACTGGGGGCCGCTGGAGGCCTCGGGCGGCGGCCGGTGGTTGGCGGCGAGAGGCGGCCGCTGGTGGTTGGCGACGAGGGGTGGCCGCCGGCGGAGAAGAACGGGAAAGCTCCCACCTGAGGAAGAAGAAGAAGAAGAAGCGTAGGAGGAGAAAGTTAGGAAATGAGGAGCCCCTGGGGTCCTTTTATAGGCTCCAGGGGGAGATCATGGTGGGCCCCACCACTAACGTAGTGGGTTAGTGGGTGGTTGCCCCTTGATCGGACGGTCGTGGTAGCGCGCCGTGATCGGATGGTGGAGGTTCGGGCGGCGAGCCACCGACTGGCGGTGGAGGCGGCCGATGATGGCCGGCAGAGGCGGCCGGGCGGCGGCGGCCGGGCGGCGGCGGCCGGGCGACCGGGCGGCGGCGGCGGCGGCCGGGCGGCGGCGGCCGGGCGACCGGGCGGCGGCGGCGGCGGCCGGGCGGCGGCGGCCGGCCGGGCGGCGGCGGCCGGGCGGCGGCGGCCGGGCGGCGGCGGCCGGGCGGCGGTGGCCGGGCGACCGGGCGGCGGCGGCGGCGGCGGCGGCCGGGCGACGGCGGTCGGCGGCGGTTGGTTACGACGGCGGTGTTCTCTCTCCCCTCTTTCCCCTTTTTGTGGATCTTATTTTTGGTGGGAGAGAAAGAGGGGGGAATTGGATGGAGGAGATGAAGAAGAGAGAAAGTGAGCTCTCCACTTCTCCCATCATGAAGGGAATCATGGGGTTGACTAGTCAACCCCATGATTTCATTTTTGGGATTGCTATGTGCACCCCTAAAACTACAAAATGGATCCAATTCCTATCAGACGCATCATCAGACACGGTCGACTTGAACGAAGCATCAACATCCCTTGCAGGAACCTCCTTTAGAGTTTGGCGAACCACCAATAGGTGATTAACAGGCCATGCTCTCACCGCCCCCATTGGAGCAGAACTACAGATCCAACAATCAAAACGGCCACCAAAACAATTAACACCCAACAAACAAGGGGAAGAAGTATCGCCAAAACTCATCTCCGCCCAGCTCCACCTCCGCCAAAACTCACTGACGCCGGCTTGTTCACGGGAGAGGAAGCTGCGAATAGATTAGGGTTGCGAGTAAACTTTAAAAAAATTAGGTGTTTTGGGGGTGACAATACTAGCAAATCCTATTTGGCTGGCACATTTTTTAATGTGACGAAGCCTGCAATTTGTCCTATATTTGACAAAAAAAATCGACAGAACCTTAGCCTCTGCTTAACACCAAATTTGATAGAAATATTTCGGGGTGACAAAGCCCATTGCACGGAGATTTTATTCATTGTGCTAGCTAAAATCTTAGTTATGCATTGTAAATTCAAAACAATAATAAAGTTGATGGGTTCCCAATATAGGTTCGGTCAAACCAAAAATTTATTGTCGCACCCTCGATCGGCTCGTCGATACACGGGCCCATTCTCGCGAAATTCAGAGTCTATTTGGTCCTCCAAACGGATGTCGAAGCAAATGCACGTGCATGCACATATGTCGCCCACGCCTCAATCATTGGGAAGAGGGTAACCGCACCCCACATCACGGGGGTGCAGGAAGCCCAACCAACCACACGGCCACCACGGCCGCACAACACCCGGGCCGCGTGGTCGCGCCAGACGCGGAGCCACACGACATCCAGGCCGCGCGCGGCGCCCATGCCGCTCCGGCCGCGCGCGGCGCCATGCCGCTCCGGCCGCGCGCGGCGCCCATACCGCGCCGGCCCGGCCGCGCGCGGCGCTCCGGCCGCGCGCGGCGCCCATGCCGCTCCGGCCGCGCGCGGCGCCCATGCCGCTCCGGCCGCGCGCGGCGCCCATACCGCGCCGGCCCGGCCGCGCGCGGCGCTCCGGCCGCGCGCGGCGCCCATGCCGCTCCGGCCGCGCGCGGCGCCCATGCCGCTCCGGCCGCGCGCGGCGCCCATGCCGCGCCGGCCGCGCACGCGACGCCCATGCCGCGCCGGCCGCGCACGCGACGCCCATGCCGCGCCGGCCGCGCACGGCGGCACCAGGCGGCGCTCCCCCCAGCAGCCCCCAGGGGCACGTCGCCACCCCGACCGCACCCTATCGTGCGACACTTGGTCGCACGCCCCCTCGCTGGTCGCACCGCACATGGCCGCACGGCCCCTAGCCAGTCACGCGAACACTTAGTCGCACTCCCGTTAACGATTGGCCACTCAGCCATGCCCACCAACACCCGACTGTCTCTTGCCATACGGCCACCATAGCACAATCGCCTTGATCTCGCGTTTCTGCCAGATCGTCGCGCCTCCCTCTGGATCGCGCCGCCTCCACACCACCGTTGTCACACCCCATTATCTCCAAAACCACTCACTATGGGGTGTGCATATAACAAAATTCTCATCATGTGATGCAAATAGTAAAATCATTCATCATGGGATGTGGATAGTAAAATTTTACATCATGAGAGTGTGAATAGTAAAATCCCCCATCATGGGTGGTGCGAATAGTAAAATCCCGCAACATAGGGGTGCAGGATAGCAAAATCCTTCATAATGATGGTGCAAATAGCAAAATCCTCCTTCATATGATGCGGATTGCAAAATCCTCCATCATGAAGAAACGAATAGTAAAATCCTTCATCATGGAGTGTGAATAGTAAAATCTTTTATCATATGGTGTGAATAGTAAAATTCTTCATCATAGGGTGCTAGCAAAATCCATCATCACGGGAGTCTGAATGGTAAAATCATTCATCATTGGGGTGTGAATAGTTAAATTCACATCATGGGAGTGTGTATAGTGAAATATCGCATCAAGAGTGTGCGTATAACGAAATATCTCATCATGGGTGCGTGATG
Source organism: Platanthera zijinensis (assembly GCA_039513925.1). Taxonomy (NCBI): domain Eukaryota; kingdom Viridiplantae; phylum Streptophyta; class Magnoliopsida; order Asparagales; family Orchidaceae; genus Platanthera; species Platanthera zijinensis. The sequence goes on from CM077086.1 coordinate 12,105,574, forward strand.
AAACCACTCATAATGTGTGTGCGCATAGTAAATTATATGGTTACGAGTGTACAGATAATTGGACTCTCTAGTCACGCAATTACGGAATTGTCATCCTCAAAATCTATAAAAGAACCTCATGGCCCTCATTTGAACTCACCGCGTCTCCTATGCCCAAAAGAGCTCTAGAGGATTCCCTCGAAGATCTCTCTGCATGCACGAAGGTTACTCCATTGCTCCGGACCAGAACTCAAGTTGCCTCTTCCAGATTGCTCCTGACACATTGCTCCCGACTCTATTGCTCGGGATCAGAACTCTTTATTGTTTCTAGATTACTCCCAGCACATCACTACCGACTTCGCTGCTCAGGACCAGAACTCCAGTTGTCGCTTCAAGATTGCTCCAAGCACATTGCTCCCGACTCCGCTGCTCGGGACCAGAACTCTAGTTGCTGCTTCCAGATTGCTCCGAGCACATTACTCTAGACTCCACTGCTCGAGTCCCGAGCACCAGGTGCTGCTTCCGTCACTCCAGATTGCTTCCGAGCACATTGCTCCTGACTTCGTCACTCGGGCCCGGAGCACCAGTTGATGTTCCAGATTGCTCCCGAGCGCACTAATCCTGACTCTGTCGCTCGGGACCAGAGCACCGGTTGCTGATTCCACCTTCTCAGATAGCTTCCGAGCACGTCCTCCATAATTCTTGTCGACTCCAGCAGTCCGAAAGAGCAAATTGTAACAAGCGGTAGTCTGTCATCCTCAAGCATTCTACTATTTGTAACAAGCGGTGGCGCGTCACCCTTAAACATTCTACTCCTTGTAACTCCCCAAGAAGATAGTGAAATTTGGCCGGCTCAGACCCGACCCTGAGTTTCTCCCCCTTTTCGGGGGTTTTTTCACGTAAAAACCCGCTTGTCAGCCGTCAACTTTTTTGTGCGACTCTTTGCGTGCTGGACTCGCTCACAAACTAGTACGATTCGTTTACGACCGGTTCACGAGCGCCTCTGAGTGACCCACAACAAAACAAATATATGTTTAACAAATATAGTTTGGCTTTCAAGGCTGATGTTATTAGCGCTTAAAGGATTGCAATCACCCCAAATTAAGCAAATGGAGGAATGCTCTGCTCATTCCAAAACAAGTTTTCAGGGTCAACCTTGAACTTCACCTGTGCCAGCCTCCTGAAGTTGACTTTATAATACTTCTCACCCCACACACTCGCCTCAGCATAGCCTGCATTCCTGTTGGCATTTCTTCCCAAATCAAGGTCTCTGTAGTTCAGATATGCCGCTCTTGGATCTCTTGAAACATAAGGCGTCATAAACTTATAAAGATTTCTCATCCGATCGATGTTCTCCCTCGCCGTCTCCACCCCCGGATCTTCCCAGGATATAATATACTGTATGTTGTACAAACTTCCCTTCCTGTGTGGAAATGGAGTCTCTGTCTCTCCAATTTCGTCCATTCTTCCTCCAAATGGATCAATAATCATAAAAGGGAACTCATTTTGTCCTACAAGCCAACCGGAGATCACTTCCCACACCTCGTCATTGAAGGGCACCCTCTGAAAGTCTGACTTTGTTTTGAATAAGTCGTTGAACTGGGGTTTTCGATCAAGCAACTTCTTAAGAGACCCTCCAGGAGGGTACCCCGCAATAGATAGCACCGACCTAATCCAACTTAACTCCATGCAATCTTCAGGCTTGACTCCAAGCTCAGGGAAGCTCTCAGCCATTAAACTAAGAAGCTCCGTTTCTTCTCCGAGGAACAGGGATTGGAACGTAGCCGTTAAAGTTTTATTACGACTCCTATGATTCTGATCATCAACTACTTGTAATATCACCCTTATGAATAGCCTCTTATCAAGTTTGTGAGCAATCTGTTGCCACTTGCTGAGAAGTTTAATTGCACCCTGCTCTAATAGTTTGTCTATGTTGAAAACTGTGACTTTTGGGGGGATTTGTAAAAGCTTTAACTTGTAGGAAAGGATTATGCCAAAGCTTGCTCCTCCGCCGCCCCTCAGAGCCCAGAACAGGTCCTCTCCCATGGAGCCCCTGTCGAGGATCTCGCCGCTGGCGGTGGCTATTCTGGCATCGATTATGTTGTCGGCGGCAAGACCATAGGCCCGCATCATCGTCCCCAAGCCTCCGCCGCTGAAATGGCCTCCTAGGCCGAGGGTGGGACACACTCCGGCTGGGAACGCGAGAGTGTTGTTACTCTGGAAGGATATGGCATAGTAGAGCTCCCCCAGCGTTGCCCCTGCGTCTGCCCACGCTGTGTTGTCGGTCAGATCAATGGTGATAGATCGAAATTTGTGGAGGTCGATGAGAACGAAGGAGGAGCTCGTGGTGGTATACGAGAGCCCTTCGTAGTCATGCCCGCCGCTGCGAGTCCTCAGTGGAATGTTGAGCTCTTTGGAGCAGAGCACGGCGGCGGAGACATGGGATTCCTGCGTGGGCGTGATGATGAGAAGAGGCCTGGGAGAGTTGAGCAGAGTCCTGTTGTTTTGAATCGAGGAGAAGAAGAGAGATTCGTAGCTTTGGTTTTCTGGCGTGAAGATGAATTTAGAGGGTAAAGAGCTGCGGTGGTTCAGGCAATCCCGAAAGGAATGCTGAGAAGCCGAGATTTTTGAGAAAACAGAGAGAAAGAGGAAGAGGGCTGCCATGAGAGGAATAAACTGGGGGGATGTTAATTGTAACTCCATTTCTCATTGATACAATTTTCAGGTGGTTGCTTGGCTCACATTTTATAGAGCGGTTAAATTAATTATAGCTACTCTTCATCAAAACTTTGAATTCCATATTTTTGTTGAATTTTTAATGTGTAAGATGTACACTTGATTCCAAGAAAGCAGTCGTTGGCAATATTATTGCTGGCTTTATATTACTTTATTTTACTACAATTCTACTGCCAAATGACATTAATGTAGGGCGTTTATATTGGCAACCCGTATATCGATATTGACAGCCCAATTATAATAGCAGCCAAATAAATCGATATTGGCAGCCCAATGGCTAATGACAACCCAAAAAATAGGTTTTTAAAAGTCATTTTTAGAAAACTGTTCAACATGAAAGTTGTAGATCTCGACGAGATCTACAACTTTAATGTTGAACATTATTTCTAAAAATGTTATATAGGAGGTCTATTTTCAAAAGGCGCGGAACCCGATCGGAACTATGCTAAGTTCCGCCCGAGTTCCGCGTCTTTTGAAAATAGGTCTACTATATGACATTTTTTAGAAAATGTGTTCAACATAAAAGTTGTAGTTCTCGTCGAGATCTACAACTTTTATGTTGAACACTTTTTCTAAAAATGTCATATAGTAGGCCTATTTTTAAAAGGCGCGAAACCTGCATTTTGGGCTGCTATTAGCGGCCATATTACGTGTGTTTTTCATTAAGTTTTTGGGCTGCTAATATCAATATACGGGCTGCCTATATAAACGCCCTTAATGTATGCATCCGGTATTGTTTGCATAAATTGCATTATTATTATAGGGCAATGTTAAAAGCACACTGTTTTTGGCTATTGACAGCCAAATGTTATTGACACACCAAAAAAATTATTTACACACCAACTGATTATTAACACACCAATAGTAAAATATTTAAAACACACTCAAAAAATTCTTTTTCATTTTTCCTTAAATTGTGGCCAACTTAAAATGCAATTCAACCTAAGGGATTGAAATATAATTTTTGCCTATTTTCATTAATAAACATGCAATCTATTCATAGCATTTATGTTACTAATGTTTCTGGAAGAACTCAACAACTGAAACACATGATACCGAAATAGCACTTGATTATGCACCAGAGAGGATTTGAGAGAACGTACTTTCAAAATCCACTAGAGACCTCCGTTCTCCTAGCTGTTGGGATCGATGAAAGTGGCGAGCGATTTCCTCCTAGCAGGTGGGATCGGAATGGAGCGGATGGAAGGGAACGACAGCGTGAGCGAATGGAGGGGCGAGCGACCTTTCGCCTTCCTCCTACCAGGCGTGCGAATAGGAGGGAGCAACATCGAAAAAGTCAAAGCAAGGAGGAGAGGGCGCCGGTTGGTGTGCGGCTAAAGATTTGGTGTGTTTGAAGATTTAGGGATTTAAGTGTTTTTTTGGTGTGTTAATAGCCATACACGATGTGCTTTTAACACCGCCCTTATTATATGTCTTTTTCACCGAAATTTTTTGCTTGCGTTACCCGTTCCTAGAGGAATGAGTATGAGAAGCGCTCCAGCGGCCGATTGGGCTTTAAAAATATGCTTTGTTTTGTTTGTTTTTTTTAAAACAAATTTGGGTGACGGATTGGATTTCACTCGCTCCCAAAAGAAGGAATGATATCAGTACAGAAAAATTAGGCAGTAAATTGATTATGCGCGACAATGTCATGGCGCGGCGTTACTCCCGCCGCTTGCAGCCGTACGAGCGCACGATTGCAGCCCGACACGACTGCTCTCGAGGGCTGCGTGCGGCGGGAGTGTCGCATCATGGTACTATCTGTTAGTGGTGCTCCGCTCAAAGTATTCTACGAATACCTCATCTATGTATGAAATGAGTATTTATAGTACTTCCAGCGTAGAGCAATACCCTAGTATGACACGAACTCATTAACCTATTCGAGTCGGCCTCAACACGTGCGGATATATTATTATATAAATCTAAATATAAATCTAACAATCTCCTCCCATGTCCGCCGTGAACCCAGACTCCGGATAAATGGTAGTTTGTGCAAAGTTCAACCAACCGTGAATCATACACAACCGTGTCCAACACTTGTTTCAAATAAAATTAGACTTAAACACAGAATAGTATGCACGCATAAGTACAACGAAACTCAGCTGTAACACAGAATAGTCTCAGTTACAACAAGACAGACCATATACGCCTAGCGTCCCAAACAAAAAGAGAGCTAAAAATCCAATCAAACAATGCATAAAAAGAAGAGCTAAACGATGCTCTGAATAGAAGTAACAAAAGATAAGCTCATAATACTCTAAATCTCATCATCCAAAAGATCATCGTGATCCGAGTCCCAGTCAATCAGTGCTCCTCCTATCTCAGCAGTCCCTGCAATTTCAACAGAGAATTTCATTTTAGGATGAATCTATCATTTGCAAATTTGCAAATATCTAGTTCTACAAAAAGAACTTAGTATTGATCATTTTAATTTGGCTGGGAGGACACGTTCACAGAGTATTATAGTTTTACCTCAGAACCTGATATCTGTTTTAACTGAAACGATTTGAGACTTCTGGACACCGCAGCTATATCTGTGATCCTATATGAAATATCACAGTTACTGCCCTTCTAAAGTTAATTAAAACTCATCAAGTTTGGAATGGAACCAATCTCCAGAAGAAGAGACAAGGCAAAGTCAGATTGTGTAATCAAGTTTGGAATAACACTCTCCTCCAAGGCAAAAGCTGAATCCAGGTGAAGTTGTTAGCATCAAATTTGGAATGAAACAACTTACCAGATCCGAACTTCAGCAACCAAGAGCATCAACGGAGCACAATATGCTTGCTTTAACAAAGGAAATCAGAATAATCAAAACGTTTGGACAAAAGGCTGAACTAAATCGCCTATTGCTGAACTAAGGCCGAACTAAATCGCCTTTAGTCCCATTTCCCCCACTGTTTTGATTAGACGGTCTTTTGGCATTCCTTTCGTCAATAGATCAGCCAGGTTATCCTTTGAACGTACATCGATCAAAGTGATAATTCCTTGTTCTTTGAGATAATTCAGTAAGGCATGTCTCAGTCGTATATGTCTTCTCTTAGTATTATAGAGGGCATTCTTAACGACTTGAACTGCTGCTTGATTATCATAGTACAAGCTCAACGAGTTGACTTTTAGCTTAGACAAGAGAATGTCTAGAATCAAGTTCCTGATCCAATCTCTCTTCATCGGCCAAGGCTAAGACAAACAACTCGACTTCCATAGACGACAATGCTATACAGGTCTATCTTTTGGATTCCCAAGTGATAGCAGCTCCACCCAAGGTAAATATATATCCACTGGTAGACTTACTGTTCCCGGCTTCTGAACACCACGAGGCATCAGAATGTCCTTCCACAGTAGGTGCATAACTGGTATAACATAGATCATGATATTTAGTACCTCACAGGTATCTTAACAGCCTGTCTAGGGCTTCCCAATACTCTTTGTCTAGACTACTGGTAAAACGACTTAGCATGCTAACCGAAAAAACAATGTCTGGTCTTGTATAACTTGTGGCATACATGAGACTACTAATTATTTTGGAATATTTAACTTGATCAATAGTGTTCTCTTCATTAGGACTCAACTTGACATTATGATCAAACGGTGTCTCAGCCAGCTTACAGTTATCATATCCCCAAGTAGAAAGAAGTTGCTCAATATAATGAGCCTGACTAAGAGTAACTCGACCCTTGTCAACTCTAACCTTGATACCTAACATGGTATCTATAGGACCAAGATCCTTCATGTTAAAAGCTTCTGCCAGAGTTGATTTAATATCCCTAACTGCAGCAAGATTAGACCCCAAAATAAACATGTCATCTACATATAAACATATGATGACTGTCTGATTCGACAATGAGCGGTGATTGTTAAAGGGGGCCCGAGCCGGGCCTCAGGCTTAGCCCGGGTCTAGAAACCGGGCTTTGCCCGGTCCGGCCCAGGTCGGGTACCGGGTCGGACAAATGCTCATATATGGGGCCTTGTTAGGCCCCATGGCCTGGCCTGTGCCCGGGGCGGCCCTAGCCGGGCTTTTACCGGGCCCGGTTTTTATGGGCACCCCTACTTAGTGTTATAGAACGATCATTCGAAGTTTGAAAAAAGAAATGGAAGATAGTTAGGGATATGCCGACATATAGTTTGACAAAGCAACAAGACATTATGCGTAGACACCCATCCCGCTCAGACGGTCATTTTCAGACTTGTGATCAAGACGAGCATTTCATTTACCCAGCGGGCCTTCAAAGAAGGTCAGGACAACATGATGAAAGATCGGGTGGAGATCATATTAGAGGAATTCGAGTTGCTGTTGATGAGATGTCAGCACTGCGTGACTCGATTGTCGAACAACTACATAGTGCTTGAACGTACTTGAGATATCAGCGCAGTCAACATATGTTTTTGGATATTTTGATATTTGCATGTATTTGGATGTTTGTATGTATATTGTCTTGCTGCTTACGTTGACGTATATATATTTTCTGCAATTTTTAATATACAGATTAAAATAAAAAAAATAGAAAATATTTTATAAATTTTTTTTAATAAAATGTCACCGCTGTATTGACAAACGGTTCTCTGTTCTAAATAGCTTTGCAAACACAGACTATCCAAACAGAACTCCTTTTCCAGCAGGCAGTTTCCAACAGCTCCATTTACAAACCTCCATTTACAACAACTCCTTTTACAACCGCAACCGCTCTAGCAAATGAAACTTAAATTGAAACATAGTTTGAACGCACATTTAGGCTATGTTTGGGAGCCCGTTTTAACTCCATTCCGTTCTAAACGGACCAGAGAAAAGGTGTTTGGGAAGAACTAAAATATTGTCATTTTAAAATGGTCGGTTTAAAACTTACGTTTTCCTCCGTTTTGAAAAAGTCAGAGAGACCTCCATTCTCCCTTTCAAAACGGCCGTTTTAATTTTTTTTTAATTTAATTTAATTTTACTTAATCAATTTAACCCCTATAAAAATATAATTATATCCATAAATTTGTAAAAAAAAATCACAAATATAATAATTAATTTTGTTTTAAAAAATTCAGAAAAAATTGGTGCGAAATAAATAAAATTCATGCGAAGATAATTTTGAAAATAATTTAAACCGTCACTGAAACGGAGGTTACCCAAACAAAGGCTCCATTTGTTTTGGCGTTTTCACCGGGCGTTTGGAGCAAACGCCGCCGGACGGCGGGTAAACAAACGGGACGCCGGCGGCGTTTGCTCCGTTTGCACCCGCCGCAAGAAGAAAACGCCCCTCAAACGCCGCTTTTCCAACCCCGCCTCCCCCCCTCCGGTTCTAACTCTCCATTTCGACCCGCCGGGAGCAAACGCCACCGCCGTACCAAATAAACACAAAGTCTCAGTTTTAAAATCACAGTTTTTAAAATACAGTTTAGCATCTCCCTTTTGAACTTTCCCGTTTTAAAACGGCACCGGTATCACAAACAGAACCTTAATTATCTTACTAAGAATAGCTCAAGTTTAAATCAGAATAAATTATGGTTTGTTATTTTATTAATTAAACTTTATTTATTTTTGTTAATGATCGTATTTAAGGCTCCATTTGGTTCGGGGGTGGCGTGTCGATCGGGCGGGTGGAAACGGAGTGTTTGAACCGGAGGGGGAAGGTGGTTGCTCCAAACGGAGTTTTTTGGGGCGTTTTTCAAGGCGGACGGGTGGAAACGGAGCAAACGCCGCCGGAGGATCATTTGTTTACCCTCCTTCCGGCGGCGTTTGCCCAAAACAGAGCAGCGAAACGCCCAAACAAATAGAGCCTAAGGCTCCATTTGGTTCGGCGGTGGCGGGTCGATCCGGCGGGTGGAAACGGAGTGTTCGAATCGGAGGGGGGAGGTGGCTGCTCCAAACGGAGCTTTTTGGGGCCTTTCTCAAGGCGGGCGGGTGGAAACGGAGCAAACGCCGCCGGAGGTTCATTTGTTTACCCTCCTTCCGGCGGCGTTTGCCCAAAACAGAGCAGCGAAACGCCTAAACAAATAGAGCCTAAGTCAATTTACAATTTGGCTTAGTATTTTATATTAATCATATGTAGTTTTAGTACTTAGTTTAGGGGTGCAAAAAAGGCTTGTCGGAAGGGTCCTGACTTTTTTGATGTTAGGCCATGCTCAAATCCAGCCCGGGTCTCACTAAGGGTATATTTGGTTCGGCGCTGGCGGGTGCATCCGGTTGGTCAAAACTTCACTTGGTGGGGGTCGAAACGGAGCGGTTCGTGACCGTTTTCTCCTTGGTGTGGGTGCAAACGGAGCAAACACAGCTGTTGAAATTTCTCAAGTTGCTCAGCAAGGTAGTCCAAATACCAAATCAATATCTTCGGAGCTACCCATATCACAACTTGAACTTGCGGAAAGTAGGAAGCAACTCAGATAACCAAAAACACAAACAGAAGCAAGCAGATCAAAATTTCATTAATCTTCTTTACAGGGCGAGGTATACCTGGCGAGACATGATTTCGCCAGTACATTAAAAAATAGAAACACAAAACAACTCGGGCGGATAGACCACAGAGACCGCCGAGACCGTTGAGGTCGCCGAGACCGTCCGAGCTGAGCTGAAACCAAATAGAACACGGAGTCCGCCGAGACCGCGAGGTCGCGCAGATACGCCGTTATTCGCCGAACTGCTGCTGAATAGAGGAACAAGCCGCCTACCCGCCAAGACCGCGAGGTCGCGCGGACAGGTTATTGAACTTGAGAGAAGATGCTAGAATAGGTAACCGCTGGAAACAGTCCGCTAACTCCACTGAGGTCAGAACCAAACTCCTGGTTTCACAGTGTTAGTCACGCCACCTGCACACAGCAACCGGTTAAGCAAGCAACCCATGCGGATACAAAAAACCGAGTCCGCAGCCGAAACTCAAGCCCAACTTACTGTTCACTCTGTTGTAAATGACTTGTCGGGGGGTCCTATTTATAGGCCAGGTGAGGAGTGTGGTCACCACCCTATGAGATAAAGTCACCACCCATTGGTCGCAGCTAACAAAGTCAATCCGCTGAGTCCTCCCGCACGGGGCAAACCAACCCGCCAAGTCCAGGCGAGATGGCGAACTGCATAAAGCAGTCCGCCCAGTCCGCAGAAACAAGGCTACCCATATTCGCCAAGTAACAGGCGAGATGACAGACTGCACAAGGCAGTCCGCCCAGTCTGCAACAGCAATGCCGGACCAGCCATCCCGCAAGAGCGACTAACTGAACACAAGGCCAGTCCGCACGCACTAGTCCACGACCACAGGCACAACACCGCCCGGTCACAGCGGACACTGCGGAAACCCTGAACTTCACAGAAGTGCAAGTCCAGAAAAGAAAGCGCGAGCTCGGCGGATACCAAGCCAGTCCGTCAGCTCCAAGGCCAGACCGCTGCTCACTACAACTCCAAAGAAGATGCGCGGACTCCAAGCCTAGTCCGCACAGGCTGCGCACACCACCTTGCAGAGCTCAGCTCACTGCCGGACTAAACCAGTCCGCGCAGTCCGCAAAACCTGACAGCAGCAAACTACGCAGGTCGCCAACCACCAGCCCGCCGGACTAATTACCAGTCCGCGCGGTCAGTCCGCCTAGGCCGCCCGGACTGCCCGACCACCCACTTCCTCTTCACCAATTTCAACACTCCCCCTTGAAGTGAGAAGTGGTGATCAAGCCAAGAAGACCTCGTAGCCGCTGAAAAGGCCCCTTCGACAGCGGCTTAGTGAAAATGTCAGCAAGGTTATCTTCACTCCGAACCTGACCGACCACAAGAGATCCTTCTAACACCTTCTCCCTTATGAAGTGGTGATCGATCTCAATATGCTTGGTCCTAGCATGACAAACTGGATTGTTTACCAACTTGAGAGCACTTTCATTATCCCCTCGGAGCAAAGTTGGACTTTGCACTTCCTCATGGACGTCCTCTACCAATCTCCTTAGCCAAACGGCTTCCCGAGCTGCCAAGGCCGAAACCTTGTACTCAGCTTCCGTAGTAGAGACGGATACCGAGTCCTGCTTCTTGCTACACCACAAAATACCCGCTAATCCATAAGTGAACACATAACCAGAAGTTGACCTTCGGTCATCCGAGTCACCACCATAATCAGCATCCGTGTACCATAGCAAAGAGAAACTCGCATCCCTTCTGTAAAGAAGTCCCATGTCAGAAGTTGCCTTGACATACTTCAGAATGTTCTTTGCCGCTACAAGATGAGACTTCCTTGGCTCTGCCATAAACCGACTAACTCGACCAACAGCATAAGCTATATCTAGTCTAGTAATCGTCAGGTAGATCAAGCTCCCAACAAGAGCTCTGAACACCAAAGGATCAGGAAGAATCCTTCCTTCATCTCATCGAAGCTTTAGTCCTTGATCCAGAGGAGTAGAGCAAGTCTTCCCTTCAATCAATCCAAACCGGTTCACAATGCGTTCAACATATCCCTTCTGGCAGATGAGGATCCCACTCTCCTTCCTCTCCACTTCGAGACCAAGAAAGTGATGAACCTCTCCCAGGTCTTTAATCTCGAAGCGAATGGCTAGCTCAGCTCTGAGCCTAGTTACCTCCTCCTCAGAATTACCTGTGATGATCATATCATCAACATACAACAAGACCAAGACTCGAAGTTTCCCCTTCTTCTTGATAAACAAGCTTGAGTCTGAGTTTGAAGCAAGGTATCCGCAGAATTGCAGATATTCTGCTATTTTCCCATACCAAGCTCTAGGAGCTTGCTTCAACCCGTAGAGAGCCTTCCTGAGCTTGCAGACGTAATTCAGATGAACTTCAGAAATGAATCCAAGTGGCTGATCCATGAAGATGTCCTTGTCAATCTCTCCGTAGAGAAAGGCGTTCTTTACATCAAGCTGTCACATCCTCCATCCTTGGCAAGCAGCCAAAGCAATCACTATCCGAACTGAAGTCATCTTTGCAACTGGACTAAACGTCTCCTCATAGTCTTCTCCATACTTCTGAGAGAATCCCCGAGCAACCAGGCGAGCCTTGTATCTCTCAATGCTCCCATCAGCCTTCTTCTTCAACTTAAACACCCACTTGCAAGTTACCGGAGTAATGCCATCAACTTTGGGCACAAGATCCCAAGTTTCATTCTTCTTGAGAGCATCCATCTCCTCTCTCATGGCATCTTCCCACTCCTTGACTCCAATGGACTCATTGAAGTTAGCAGGCTCCCGCTCATCAAGAGGATCTGCAAAGAAATATGAGACATAGCTCACAGTTTTTCCTTCGCAGTAGCGAGCTGGAGGCTTGATAACCCTCTTTGATCTCCGAAGAGGCTGCTCCTTGTTGACCACCTCCGCTACTTCTTCTGGTTCACCTCTGTTCTCCAGCAAGCTTGGAACAATGCTCCCCCTGCTTCCTGACCCAGAAGCTTCTCCCCCAGAACTTAAAGCAACTGGAGCTGCTGGTGATACAGCTAGCTCCTCTTGATCAACAACCTTAGCCACCTCCTGATCTTCATCAACCTTGCTCTCCGGTAGCTCAACTGAGCTTCCTCCATATGACGTCAGTTCGTCAAAGATTATATCTCTTGATACCACAAACTTCTTCGTCACTGGATCCATGCATCTCCATCCCTTCTTCCGTTCATCATAGCCAATAAAGATCAGTTTTCTTGCCTTTGCATCAAGCTTAGTCCTCAGGGCATCAGGAATATGCACATAGCAAGTTGATCCAAACACCTGAAGGTGTTCAATGCTCGACTTCTCCTTCAGCAACATCTCGAAGGGAGACTTCATGTTGATCGAACTGAGAGGCATCCAATTGATGACATAAGCTGCACAAGACATTCCCTCCGCCAAGAAGGACCTTGGGATACTCTTGGCATGAAGCCAGCATTTGCAGGTCTCCGTCAGATGACGGATCTTCCGCTCCGCTATTCTGTTTTGTTGTGGAGTATGAGCACAAGTGAGCTCCCTCTGGATTCCATGCTTCCTGCAAAAATTAGAAAACTCGGAGGAGATAAATTCTCCGCCGTTGTCAGTTCTAAGCTTTTTGATCCTCAGGTTAAGCCGACCCTCCACCAGCTCCTTGAACTCCACAAACAATCCGAAGGCTTCAGACTTCTCCTTCAAGAAATACACCCAAGTGTATCTTGAGTAGTCATCAATCAAGACTAGCATGTATCTGCTCCCACCAAGGCTAGCAGAAGCGGTTGGTCCCATCAGATCACCATGGATAACCTCCAATGGTGCTTTGCTTCTTGTTTGTGACTTATCAAATGGTAGACGATGGGACTTCCCATACTGACATCCAGCACAAACATGACCATCATCGAAGGATGATAGCTTAGGCAAGCCTCTAACCAGGCTCCTATTTATCATAGCCTTCAGCTTATCCATCCTTACATGCCCCAACCTCTCATGCCACATATCAGTGCTATCATTGGCCCTCATCCGATCAACATAGGAACTTGTTGATAGAACAAACAAGTCCTTCACTCTCCTTCCAATGTGAGCAACATCAGCCTTAACCCCTGATACGTTGCGAAGGAACTTCACTTCTGTTGGTCCAAATAGAACGTGATAGCCGGCGTCGACAACATTGGTCACAGAGAAGAGGTTCTTCTTCATGCCCGGTACGTGATAAACACTCCTTAACATGAGCGGCCCCTTATCACTACCCAACGTTACTATATCCTCCTTCTCTACTGCATGAACAGTATTATCAGCAGTTATAAAAGCTTCGTTACCTGAGTATGCCTGAAGCTTGGAGAACTTTGACATATCCCTAGTGAGGTGATGACCACACCCGGAGTCAACGATCCAATCGTCCTCCTTGTCAACGGTGGACAAAGCTCGGACACAAGTGCCCGTCATGAATGCTCCACCCCAACCGACCTCCTCATTGCTAGAGGAAGCTTCCTCCTTGCCTGCAGCATTCCCAGGCTGCAGCTTGACCTTGCAGTCTCGCTTGAAGTGGCCTGGTTGATGACACCTGTAACATTTCAGGTTCTTCTTCCAGTCCTTCTTAGGAGTAAAGCTCCCCTCCTGCTGTTTAGAAGATGAAAGTTCATCTCCAGCCGCAGTCTGCTTTTTCTTCCCTTCCCATCTCTTCTTCTTCTTCTTCTCAGTGAAAAGAGCTTCACTAGCTCCTTCAACGACAGTCATCCCAGCCATATGCCTTGCCAGGCTCTCCTGCGAGGTAAGCAGATTTTCCAGCTCCAAAAGAGAGGGCTGAGTAGCCCAGCCTTGAACAGAAGTAACAAAGGCCACATACTCCTTCCGCAGACCGCGGATTATGTGCCTCTTCAGCTTGGCCTCAGAGATCGGCTCATCAGGATCAAGTGCTGAAAGCTCAGCACACAAGCTTTTCATCTTCAAGAAGTATTAGGAGATGGAAAGGTCTCTCTGAGTTGCCTTAGTCAACTCATTCTCCAAGAACTGTAGCTTTGCTACATTCTTCCTATTGAACAACCCATCAAGGGAAGTCCATATCTCAGCAGCAGATTCACATCCTAAGATGTGATCAAAGAGCTCAGGTGACACCGCCCGCTTGAGAGCAAACTCAGCCTTGAAATTTGTCTTCCTCCACACTCTCACCTGCTCGGCTGTTCCAAACTCAGTAGTGATTTCAACTTGATCATCGCCACCGACGACCTCCCATAGCTCCTCGCCCAGAAGATAACTCTTCATGCACGACTTCTACTTCTTGAAGTTAGTCAGCGTCAGAAGCTCAATTCCCAGACCTCTTGCAAACCCTCCGTCCATTACACTAACTTGGTTATCCTTTTAGAAGCACACAGAGCAACAACAAGGCTTGTTGATCACCGCTCAAGCAACTGAACCTCCCTCTGATACCATGTTGAAATTTCTCAAGTTGCTCAGCAAGGTAGTCCAAACACCAAATCAATATCTTCGGAGCTACCCAGATCACAACTTGAACTTGCGGAAAGTAGGAAGCAACTCAGATAACCAAAAACACAGACAGAAGCAAGCAGATCAAAATTTCATTAATCTTCTTTACAGGGCGAGGTATACATGGCGAGACATGATTTCGCCAGTACATGAAAAAATAGAAACACAAAACAACTCGGGCGGATAGACCATAGAGGCCGCCGAGATCGCCGAGACCGCTGAGGTCGCCGAGACCGCCCGAGCCGAGCTGAAACCAAACAGAACACGGAGTCCGCCGAGAACGCGAGGTCGCGCGGACAAGCTGTTATTCGCCGAACTGCTGCTGAACAGAGAAACAAGCCGCCTACTCGCCAAGACCGCGAGGTCGCGTGGACAGGTTATTGAACTTGAGAGAAGATACTAAAACAGGTAACCGCTGGAAACAGTCCGCTAACTCCACTGAGGTCAGAACAAAACTCCTGGTTTCACAGTGTTAGCCGCGCCACCTGCACACAGCAACCGGTTAAGCAAGCAACCCGTGCGGATACAAAAAACCGAGTCCGAAGCCGAAACTCAAGCCCAACTTACTGTTCACTCTATTGCAAATGACTTGCCGGGGGGTCCTATTTATAGGCCAGGTGAGGAGTGTGGTCACCACCCTATGAAATAAAGTCACCGCCCCTTGGTCGCAGTTAACAAAGTCAATCCGCTGAGTCCGCCCGCACGGGTCAAACCAACCTGCCAAGTCCAAGCGAGATGGCGAACTGCAAAAAGCAGTACGCCCAGTCCGCAGAAACAAGGCTACCCATATTCGCCAAGTAACAGGCGAGATGACAGACTGCACAAGGAAGTCCGCCCAGTCCGCAACAACAACGCCGGACCAGCCATCCCGCAAGAGCGACCAGTTGAACACAAGGCCAGTCCGCACGCACTAGTCCACGACCACAGGCACAACACCGCCCGGTCACAACGGACACTCCGGAAACCCTAAACTTCACAGAAGTGCTAGTCCAGAAAAGAAAGCGCGAGCTCGGCGGATACCAAGCCAGTCCGCCAGCTCCAAGGCCAGACCGCTGCTCACCTCAACTCCAAAGAAGATGCGCGGACTCCAAGCCCAGTCCGCACAGGCCGCGCACACCACCTTGCAGAGCTCAGCTCACTGCCGGACTAAACCAGTCCGCGCAGTCCGCAAAACCTGACCGCAGCAAACTACGCAGGTCGCCAACCACCAGCCCGTCGGACTAATTACCAGTCTGCGCGGTCAGTCCGCCCAGGCCGCCCGGACTGCCCGAGCACCCACTTCCACTTCACCAATTTCAACAACTGCAAGGCCATTTGTTTACCCATCGTCAGGTAGCATTTGCTCCAAAAAGAGACGGCGAAACTCCGAACCAAACGAAGCCTAAAATAAGGGGATCTGTTTGAGACTATCAGATCAGGCCCAAGCAGGCCCCCAAATGACCCAAAGCTGCTGCCAAATGGCAGCGACAACAAAATTGTTTGGCAGCCATGCCCTTCATTAAAAGTCGGGCAACACTCAGCTAAGATACTCAGCGGGCTTGGTGCCCGGGCAGACCGGGAGCTGGTTTACACTCAGGCCGGGCAATCGAGTTTGAGCCAAATTTGCATCTCCAATTTAATTAATAATCTAAAATAAGGTAAAGTTTTGCTGCTCAAAACGAGCATAAATTTTCAATTTATTGTCCAAAATATAACTGCATTTATATCAGGACTTGCTGGGCCTTCTATTCATGTGTACTACAATGCATCTATAAATCCAAAACAATCATAAACTAATATATATGTTGAATAAATTGCTCAAATGGGAAAAAATATTCACATATCTCTCTGTATTTTCTGCCCGATTGATGTGAAGAGCAATGCAGAATATATCTCCTTTATTCCTGAAGACAAACAAAGTTTGTTCGACCCAACACAAAGCAATGACTGGTAAAGCAAAAACAAAACAGTAATTTTAGGAATCATTTTGCTTCAAAGGCTGAAGCTATTTGTGCTTATAGGATTACAATCATCCCAAATTAAGCAAATGGAGGAATGCTCTGCTCATTCCAAAACAAGTTTTCAGGGTCCACCTTGAACTTCACCTGTGCCAGCCTCCTGAAGTTGACTTTATAATACTTCTCACCCCACACACTCGCTTCTGCATAGCTCGCATTCCTGTTGGCATTTCTTCCCAAATCAAGGTCTCTGTAATTCAAATATGCAGCTCTTGGATCTCTTGAAACATAAGGCGTCATAAACTCATAAAAATTTCTCATCCAATCGATATGCTTCCTCGCCACCTCCACCCCCTGATCTTTCCAGGTTATAATATACTGTATGTTGTACAAACTTCCCTTCCTATGTGGAAATGGAGTCTCCGGTCACTGCAATTTCGTCCATTCTTCCTCCAAATGGATCAATAATCACATAAGGGAACTCATTTTGTCCTACAAGCCAAGCGGAGATCACTTCCCACACGTCCTCATTGAAGGGCATCCTCAGGAAGTCCGACTTGGTTTTGAATAAGTGGTACTGGGGTTTTCGATCAAGCAGCTTCTTAAGAGAACCTCCAGGAGGGTACCCTGCGATATATAGCACCGACCTAATCCAACTTAACTCCACGCAATGGTCAGACTTGACTCCAAGCTCAGGGAAGCTCTCAGCCATTAAACTAAGAAGCTCTGTTTGTTCTCCGAGGAAAAGGGATTGGAACGTGGCCATTAAAGTTTTATTACTACTATGATTCTGATCATCAACTACTTGTAATTGCACCCTTATGAATAGCCTCTTATCAAGGATTGTAAGCAATCTGTTGCCACTTGGTGAGAAGTTTTACTGAACCCTGTTCTAATAGTTTGCCTACGTTGAAAACTGTGACTTTTGGGGGAACTGGTAAAAGCTTTAACTTGTAGGAAAGGATTATGCCAAAGCTTGCTCCTCCGCCGCCCCTCAGAGCCCAGAACAGGTCATCTCCCATGGAGTCCCTGTCAAGAACCTCGCCGCTGGCGGTGGCTATCCTGGCATCGATTATGTTGTCGACGGCAAGACCATAGGCCCTCATCATCGTCCCCAAGCCTCCGCCGCTGAAATGGCCTCCTAGGCCGAGCGTGGGGCATACTCCGGCTGGGAACGCGAGAGTGTGGTTACTCTGGAAGGATATGGCATAGTAGAGCTCCCCCAGCGTTGCCCCTGCGTCTGCCCACGCTGTGTTGTCGGTCAGATCAATGGTGATAGATCGAAATTTGTGGAGGTCGATGAGAACGAAGGAGGAGCTTGTGGTGGTATATGAGAGCCCTTCGTAGTCATGCCCGCCGCTGCGGGTCCTCAGTGGAATGTTGAGCTCTTTGGAGCAGAGCACGGCGGCGGAGACATGGGATTCCTGCGTGGGGGTGATGATGAGAAGAGGTCTGGGAGAGTTGAGCAGAGACCTCTTGTTTTGAATGGAGGAGAAAAAGAGAGATGCGTAGCTTTGATTTTCTGGCGTGAAGATGAATTTAGAGGGTAAAGAGCTGCGGTGGTTCAAGCAATCCAGGAAGGAATGCTGAGAAGCGGAGATTTTTGAGAAAACAGAGAGGAAGAGGAAGAGGGCTGCCATGAGAGGAATAAACTGGGGGGATGTTAATTGGAACTCCATTTCTCATTGATACAATTTTCTGGTGATTGCTTGGCTCACATTTTATAGAGCGGTTATTAATTATAGCTAATCTTCATCAAAAAATTCCTTTGAATTCCATATTATTGCTGGCTTTATATTACTTGATTTTACTGCGATTCTACTGCCAAATAGCATTCATGTATGCATCCGGCATTGTTTGCATAAATTGCATTATCATTACATGTCTTTTTCACCGAATTTTTTTGCTTGCGTTACCCGCTCCTAGAAGGAGTATGGGAAGCGCTCCAGCCGTCCAATTGGGCTTTAAAAATATGCTCTTTTTTGTTTGTTTGTTTTTTAAACAAATTTGGCCGACGGATTGGATTTCACCCGCTCCCAAAAGAAGGAATGATATCCGTACACAAAAATTCGGCAGTAAACTGTTGTTGATCTCTAATGTTTACTAAACGGATTATGCGCGACAATGTCATGGCGCGGCGTTACTCCTGCAGCTCACAGTCGTACGAGTGCACGATTGCAGTCCCCCGACACGACTGCTCTCGAGGGTTGAGAGCGGCGGGAGTGTCGCATCGTGGAACTATCATGGTCGGGGCACTATCGGGTGACCCGCCGTGCTTTGTCTCTGATATATATCTCTACTATTATACGAAAACTACTCTTTGGTGAAACATTGTCTGATCTTCCTATATTGCCCTTATAGTTGTATTCATAATTACACAATTATACCAAACTTTATATTATTATATTATAAAGACAATATCCTTTTAGGTAATTACACAACTTTACAATATTTAAATACAAAAAATAAAAATACTAGATACCCTAAATCTATGACCTATAGCTAGAAATGACAACAGAAAAATTAATGTTTTAACGTTAAAATATAATTTGTTTTACAAAATAAAAATTATATTCTTGATTTAGGCTCCATTTGTTTGGGCGTTTCGTTGCTCCGTTTTGAGCAAACGCCGCCGGAAGGAGGAAAAACAAATGAACCTCCGGCGGCGTTTGCTCCGTTTCCACCCGCCCCCCTTGAGAAACGCTCCCAAAAAGCTCCGTTTGGAGCAGCCACCTCCCCCCTCCGGTTCGAACACTCCGTTTCCACCCGCCGGATCGACCCGCCACCGCCGAACCAAATGAAGCCTTATATATTTTTACGGTCATTTTGAGTACTCATATGTATATGTTGCGGGCGGGTACTGACAACGACAAATGTCGCCGCCCACGATAAATCTTGCCGCCCACGACAAATGTCGCCGCCCACGACAACTGTCGTCCCCGCGACAAATGTCACACCACCGATGAATGTCGCATCCCGCTGAATGTCGCACCCCGCCGAATGTCAGACCCCGCTGATTGTCGCACCCCTGCCGAATGCCCCCAGGGCCGAAGGCCCGTGCCTGCCACTTGTAGTCTAATAAATATATATTATCTATGGTGAAAACTAAAAGAAATAAACTTTTATTATAGATGTTTTACATCAATACATATCTCTCATATATATACACTACACACAAAAGTGAGACCAAAAAACAAAAACTGTTATGTGGGACTAATCCCAAAAAAGAGGAGCCCGCTATCAACACATCAATTTATACTATTCGCACATCAAATTCCAACACCTCCGTTAAGCCGGGCGAAAGATATCCGCTAAGCTCATCTTGTCATATAATCTAAATAAATTCAATGTGCTAAGTCATTTGGTTAGACAGTCAACTACTTGTTCTTTGTATTAATATGACACAGCTTCAGTATCCAACCATCCAGCTTTTTATTGATGAAAAATCTATCGATCTGCATATGTTTGGTTCTATCATGTTGGACATGATTGTTTACAATGCTAATGACTGACTTGCTATCACATCACAATGTCATATGTTTGCATTGATCTATCTTGAGTTCACTCAACAAGGCTTTCAAACATAATATCTCTCCTACACCTGAGGTCATGACCCTGTATTCTTTCTCAGCTGTATATCTCACAACTACAGTATGTTTTTTGCTTTTTGAAAAGACAAGGTTGCCCCCCACAAACATGCAATATCTCGATGTGGATCTCCTGTCATCTACATAGCTAGCCTAATCAGAGTCGCAATAGCCCTCTATATACAGATGTTCATTCTTTCAAAAGATCAGTCTCTTTTCTAGTGCACTATTTAAATATCTAAAAATCTGATACACTGCATCCAAGTGCCCCTCTCTGGGATCATGCATATAATTGGCTACTACGCTTACATCAAAAAATGTGTCGGGATGAGTGTGACTTAAATAGATCATGCAACCTACAAGCCTCTGATACCTCTCTTTATTAGTTGGCTCTCTTGTCTCAGCGTTGAATTTGGACTTCTGATCAATAGGAGCGACCGCGGGCCTGCATCCCAGCATACTCGTCTCTTTGAGCAAATCTAGTATATATTTTCGTTGAGATAAAATAATTCCCTCTGAACCGCAAGCTACTTCTATCTCAAGGAAGTATTTCAGCTGTCCCAAATCCATAACCTCAAACTCCTTGTCCAACCTCGTCTTTAGCTGAGTGATTTTCTCCTCGTCATTGTCCGTAATAATCATGTCGTCCGCGTACACATCAAGCATTGTAGTGTGATCTCCATTCTACCTACAGAATACAGTAAGATCAGCATTGGTCTGTCGATATCCCATGTTTACCATCGCTTTCCTAAACCTGTCAAACCAGGCTCGAGGAGATTGCTTTAGCTCATATAAGGATTTCTTGAGTCTACACACCTTGCCTACCGTTTGCTTTGTGTCAAATCCTGGTTGGACCTCCATATACACTTCTTCCAATATATTTGCATGAAGAAAGACAATCTTTATATCGAGATGATGTAGTTTTCATCCTCTATTTGCCGCCAAGGACATTAGTGCTCGTACCGTGCTCATTTTGGCGACGGGTTCAAAGGTCTCATCGTGATCAATGTCATAAGTATGACTATAACCCTTTACTACAAATCGAGCCTTATAGCGTTCGACTTGACCCTCTGGGTTTTGCTTCACAGTGAACACCCACTTGCACCACACTTAATTTTCACCTGCTGGTAGTGACACAAAGTTTCAGGTTTTGTTTTTCTCAATTACATCTAGTTCTTCTAGCATTGCACCTTTCCATCGAGGATCCTCCTTAGCAACGTATCAACACTTAGGAGTAGAAATAATGTCCAGAGATGTAATGAATGCTCCATGTGCAAGAGATATATGAGAGTAGGAAACAAATTGGGCAATGTCATGTGGAAAGTCATATCGATCAGGTGAGACTCACACATTTTTGCGAGAACTTCATTTTACCGGCAAGAAAGTGAGAGTAGAGAGATGAGAGGTTATCTTACCTGAGATATCTGAACTTGTGGTGGATGGTACAAGTGTCTTAAGGGTCGGAGTAGGCAGAGGCAAGAGACTTGATACAGGTGGCAATGTAGGTATTGTATCTCGCTCGGCTGCTTTTTTCTCGTATACACTCTGAACTCCCCCTGTGTCTGAGGTTCATCATCAACAGATTCTCTCTCCTCAAGAACCGACATCTTAAATTACTCTGATTCCTTTGGCACAGGTGACAACGGGATACTAACTATCCGCCTCTCACCACCACAACTATCCTCCCCCTCTTATCTCATATTTTTTTTACACCGAGTGATTCTCTAAGAGGCGAGTCAATTGAAGATGAGTAATATGACCCAAGCTCTCTGAATGTGATATTCATGCCGACGAATAACTTTCTCTCCACCGGACTCAAATATGCGTATACCCCTTTTAGGTAGATGAATATCCAATAAAAACATAATTTAGGGCCCTTGGATTCAATTTTCCCACATTCGATCTTTTATCATGCACAAAGCGCACACAACCAAAGGTATTGAGAAGGAAGAATATCTTCACTCTTCCCTCACAGTATCTCAATCGGAGACTTCTGATCTAATACTTGTGAGGACATCTGATTGATTAAGTGAGTTGTTGTTAATATGACTTGTCCCTACAAGTACTTTGACATCTCCATTGTTATTATCATACTCCGAGTCACTTCCAAAAGATACATGTTCTTCCGTTCTGTTACTCAATTCTGCTCTAGTGTGTATGAACAAGTAATTTGATGATGGATTGCATGTGAGGACAAATACTCATCAAACGCCTTGTTGGTGCACTCTGTCCCGTTGTCAGACCTCGACACCTTTACGACTGTACTGTATTGAGTTTGAACCCTTTTATGAAAATCCTTAAAACAAACAAGCACATCACTCTTGTTTTTTATTAAATTGAGCCAAGTCACATGTGAGAAGCAGTCAATGAAAGACACAAAAATACCAAAATTCATTTATAATGGGTGTGGGACATGGTCCCCAAACATCAAAATGTAACAGATTAAATGAATGAGAACTCCTACTTCTAGAACTAGAATAAGAATTTCTTGTGTGTTCTCCTAGTTCGCACGCATCATATAGAGGTTTTCTTGACTTGCCTTTTTAAATAAAAGAGGATACATCTGACTCAAACCACAAAATAAGGATGATCTGAATGCCAATGATGAAGTAGTAGTATGTTCTCCGCATTCATTCCGACTTCTGCAGCTTCTTCAATAATGATTGAAAGGATTGAGCGCATATTTTCTCTATCCAAGTACCACAAACAACTATATCATGTGTCAGTCTTAAGTCTTATGCAGGTCCCGTTCTCCTTGAAGATCACCTTCAAGATATCAAACAAAACAATATATTTTAATTTATATATGATAACACTAATGAATAAAAGATTCACATGAAAGGAAGGAACAAATAAATTATTGGACAAAGTCAAATGATTGTCACATTTCACGGTACCCTTACCAACCACTAGTTGAGTTGTGTCATCGACAGTTGGATGCACTCTGGGACTGCTAGGGGAGTATATGAAAGGAATTCCCTAGCATCCCCAGTGACATGTCGAGAAGCACCTGAATCAACTATCCAATCTTGTGATCTAGTATTGGATATAGATGTGAGGGCTGTTGGAGCATGCGTTCCGCACTTCTTGGTTTGAAAATAACAAATCCCGAATGTATTTGATCTTGGTATATGTGGTATAATGTGCAGGATAACAGGTTTACAAGTACTAAGGATTGGCTGAGCAGAACATTGAAGAAAAGGAAAATCTCGCTATCACGGGCGATAACGCTATCGCGGGCGATAGCGTAGACAGTTACTGCTGACGTCGGCCATGATCCGCATATTGTCGCGCATGAAGTCACGTCTCAGCGCTATCGCGGGGCGATATCGCTGTCGCCGCGCGATAGCCCACGATCACCACATTCTCCACTCAGATCTAAAAAACCGCGCGACGTGTGCCACGTGTCAAGCTACAGAGTTTTTCGCTATCGCGGGGCGTTAAATCTACTGCAGGCGATAACATGAAAAGATATATACGACCAAGAATTTCAGGGACAAAAAAAAAGAACAACCAGAGACTTGATTCCCAGGGGATTTTTTGTGCCAGTCATCTCCGTTTCCAGACGAACTCCCTTGGTCCATTGCAATCTCGAAGAGCGAAGGAGATACGTCCGTGCGTTCTAGATTGGAGATCTTCTCAACGGTCCACCATCATCTTCAG
Organism: Platanthera zijinensis; assembly: GCA_039513925.1. Classification (NCBI taxonomy): domain Eukaryota; kingdom Viridiplantae; phylum Streptophyta; class Magnoliopsida; order Asparagales; family Orchidaceae; genus Platanthera; species Platanthera zijinensis. Next base: position 12,129,308 of record CM077086.1, read on the forward strand.
AGCTCGTGTTTAAGGGAGTTTTTTGAGTTTTTACTGTTGTACTTTCATTTTCACTTTGTACTTTGTAATTGGGAAGGGAAAATCACCATCTTGTGTATGGTGTCTAAGTCCTTGTGTGGCTTAGGGGCAAATCACCGCCTTGTGTGTGGTGTCTAGGTCCTTGTGTGGCTTAGAAGTAAATCGCCGCCTTGTGTGCATCGTATAGATCATAAGTTTGATTTAGGGGGAGGTTAGTGGCCATATCTAGGGAGATATTGGATATAGCCTACCGGTTCTTGGGAGAAGGACCGGTGAAAAAGTCAAGAGATTTTTATTATTGTAAGCCTTGATTTCAAGCTTCATTGAAATCATTTTCTACTTTTCTTGTTGATGAAATAAATATTTACTTTTCATTCAAACATTAGTCATCAACTTTGTGTTTTAAATTACAAATATTTGAAAAATTTATCATTTTAATAGAGCCCTTATTCACCCTCCCCCCTCTAAGGACGCCACAAGATCCTACAAGTGGTATCAGAGGTGGTTATTCCTCATACGGTTTCACCACCAGAAATTATGGCGCAGAACGACCATGCTTTCTCTGAGGAGCAAGGGATTAGTAGACCTCCCTTATTTACTGGATCTGACTATAATTATTGGAAAACTAGAATGAGGTGTTTTCTAATTTCTCTTGATATTGAAGTATGGAATATGGTAGAGAGTAATTATACTAATCCTATTTATAAAGTAGGAGATGTAGAAATAGAAAAGCTTAAAGATAAATGGGATGATCAGGATAAGCTGCGATGCAAAAATAATGCAAAAGCTATGAATGCATTATTTTGTGCATTAGATAGAACTGAATTTAATAGAACCCGTGCTTGTAATAATGCTTATGAAATTTGGAATTTACTTGAAGTTACTCATGAAGGTACCTCGCAGGTGAAAGACTCGAAGCTGTTTCAACTGGAGTCAGAATTTGAAAAGTTTAGGATGGAAGTGGATGAGGACATAGACTCAATGTACACAAGATTCACCAAGATAGTGAATGACTCAAAAGTACTTGGTAAAAATGTTTAAAATGGTGATTTGGTGAGAAAACTTCTTAGATCACTTCCCCCTAAATTCAATCCCAAAGTCACGGCTATTTCTGAATCTCATGATCTTAAATCACTTAATATTGAAAGCCTGATTGAGAATTTAAAAACTCATGAAGTTGAATTGAAAATTCAACAACAAGAGTATTTGGAGCCAAAGAAGAGGGGTCTGGCTTTAAGATCTAAGAAGGTGGAAGGCAGTGATTCTGAGGAAGAAGAAGAAGATGAGGAAAGCTTATTTGTGAGGAAGTTCAAAAAATTTATGAGAAATCTGGAAAGAAGAAATTCATTTAAAAAATATTTTAAGAAAGAAACGTTTAGGAAGAAAAAAAGGAAAGGATGATGATGAGGAAGAAAAGAGACCCCCACCGAAATGCTATCACTGCAAGAAGATAGGACACATACGAAGCAAGTGTCCAAAATACTTGAAAGAAATTAAAGAAAAGAAGCACAAGGGGAAGAAGAAGGTGTTGAAGGCAGAAACATGGGATGACACTACCTCCGAAGGTGCAAGTAGTTCAAGCTCAAGCGAAGAGGAGGAGGCCAACATGTGCTTGATGGGAAAGAGTGTCATATCAGATGACGAATGCAATGTCCAGAGCGATACTGAGGTAACTCCTCCAACATATGATGATTTACTTTCCGAATTTCTACAAACTTGCAAATCTCCTGAAAAAATCCTAGAAGACAATGATCTTCTTAAATAGGAAAATAAAGTTTTACATAAAGAAAATAAGAAATTGCTAAATGAAATTAAGACTATTGGAAAAGAAAAAGTTTCTTGCCAAGGGTGTGATCATTCTATGGGGAGAATAAAAGAGCTTGAAGAATCTCTTTCCAAATTTCATTCTATAATAAAAATTATCACTAAAAAGAATGAGATTTTAGAGAGAGATTTGAAAGCTTCTATTTCCAAAGTCCATGAAGGAAAGAAAGCTTTTGAACGTAGATGCGTAAATCTAGTATCTGAGAATACGGAAATGAGAAACCAGATTCATGACTTAACACTAGCCATGAAAAAGTTTGGAATGAGACAAAGATCACTGGATATGGTCTTAGGTTACCAATGTCATGGATCTGGAAGGTTTGGACTCGGATACACAACTGGAAGCTATCGCCCAACGATAACCTCTATCGCCGGCGATAGCAAAAAATCCAAAAAATCTGTTTTAAAAATTTCTAATGATAATAAATTATCCAATACTGCATCATCTTTCAACAAAAGTCCAAAGAAGTTATACTCTTCTCAATACATTACATGTGCCAAATGCAAAAGGTTTGGACACACAACAGACTCGTGCTGGAGGAAAGGAAAAAGTAAAATCAAACAAATCTAGGTGCCTAAGGCTTCTACCTATATTATGGTTGGAACCACTTGGGTAGCCAGATCTTTACTCACCCCCTCTTTTTAGGTGTGTTGGCAGGCTAAGGAAAAAGAAGATGTGTGGTACTTGGATTCATGGTGTTCAAAGCACATGACGGATAATAAAAAGAAGTTCCTTAGCCTGGAGATGAAGAAAGGAGGAGTTGTAACATTTGGAGACAATAGTAAAGGAAAAATAATCGGCATCGGTGTTGTGGGTAACGAAAATTTTTCAATTTCAAATGTCTTATTTGTAGAATGATTAAAACATAATTTGATTTCTATTAGTCAATTGTGTGATAAGGGTTTAAATATTTTATTTGAATCATCTACAAATTTGTGCAAAATTATTGATTTTAAAACAAATGAAATTGTATTTATCGCACCTAGATGTCATAATGTATATATGATCAAATTTCTTGATTTTTCCAATTCTACGTTAAAATGTTTTATGTCACAAAATGATGAATTAGAATTATGGCATATGCGACTTGGACATGCAAGTATCAAGTTAATTTCAAAACTTTCAAAGGATAAATTAATTAAAGGTCTATTTTTATCATTACTGAATGGAAATTTATCTTTATTATGTGAGCCTTGCCAAAAAGGAAAATTTTCAAAATTATCTTTCAAAAGTAAAAATTTTATTTCTACCACTAGCCCACTTCAATTAATACATATGGATTTATTTGGACCAATTGAAATTTCTAGCCTAGGAGGTAGAAAATATACATTTGTATTGATTGATGATTATTCTCATTTTTGTTGGACTTTATTTCTAACCTCCAAATTCCGATGCGTTTTCAAAATTTTCTAAATTATGTGTTTGCGTGTACAAAATGAGTTTGAGTTAAAAATTAAACGCATACGATCAGATCATGGAGGGGAATTTGAAAATGAGAAATTTATCTCTTTTTGTACGGAGTTATGAATTAAACAAGAATTTTCCGCTCCACGAACACCACAACAAAATGGTGTAGTGGAAAAAAAAATAGAACTCTTCAAGAGTTAGCCCGTACGATGCTTTCAGAGTTTAAATTACCAAAATCATTTTTGGCCGAAGCGGTCAATATGACATGTTATGTAATGAATAGAATAATGTTTCGCCCTATTTTAAACTTAACTCCTTATGAATTAATTTTTAATAAAAAACCAAATGTGTCTTATTTCAAAGTTTTTGGTTGTAAATGTTTTATTTTGAATTCTAAAGGTTCTTTTAGGTAAATTTGATGAAAAATGTGATGAAGGTATTTTTATTGGTTATTCTTCAACTAGTAAAGCTTATAAAATTTTTAATAAAAGAAAAAAGGTAGTTGAGGAATCCATTCATGTTAGGTTTGATGAGTTTATTCCATGTGTAGAAAAGAAAACTACAGGAAAAGAAGATGAACCCCTTCCTTCGATGGAAAATGGTGATGAAGAACTTGGAGAAAATGGAGGAGAAAGAGAAAAAGAAAGAGAAGAAAGAGATGAAGAAAGAGAAGAAGAAAGAGAAGAAGAGAGAGAGAAGGAAATATGCCTCCAAGTGAATTGAGATTTTCAAAGGATCATCCAAAAGAGCTTATTATTGGAGATCCGCTTAAAGGGGTTAGTACACGATCTTCTTTACATGTCTTATTTTCAAATCTTTGTTTTGTTTCCGAAATTGAATCAAAAGATGTTTCCACCGCATTAAATGATGAATTTTGGTTTTTAGCTATGAATGATGAACTCAATCAATTCGAACGTAATAAGGTTTGAAATCTTGTAGAAAGACCTAAAAATCATACAGTAGTTGGTGTAAAATGGTTTTTTAGAAATAAATTGGATAGTGAATCTAGAATTGTAAGAAACAAAGTCAGATTAGTGGCTAAAGGTTATGCCCAAATTGAAGGAATAGATTTTGATGAAACTTTTGCACCCGTAGCAAGACTAGAAGCGGTTAGAATTTTTCTTGCATTTGCTAGTTTTAAACGATTTAAATTATATCAAATGGATGTAAAAACCGCATTTTTAAATGGGTATATAAAAGAAGAGGTTTATGTTGAACAACCTCCTGGCTTTGTAAATGAGAAATATCCAAATTATGTTTATAAATTAGATAAAGCGCTTTATGGTTTAAAACAAGCGTCTCGTGCTTTGTATGATAGATTAACTTAATATTTGTTAAAGCACGGTTATAAAATGGGAAGTGTCGATTCTACACTCTTCATAAAACAAATTGATGATGATTTAGTTATTTTGCAAGTTTATGTTGATGATATTATTTTTGGAGCAACTAATGAAGGGTTATGTAATAAAGTAGTATAAATTATGAAAAATGAATTTGAAATGAGCATGGTAGGAGAACTTTCTTTTTTCTTAGATTTTCAAATTACACAAAAACATGACGACATCTTTATTAGTCAATCTAAATACATTCATGATATGTTAAAGAGATTTGGTTTTGAAAAACTTAAGCATGCTAATTCTCCTATGAGTGCTTCATTAAAATTAGGTAAAGATGAATATGGTATTTCAATTGATCAAACCCTTTATAAGAGTATGATTGGTTCATTATTATATTTAACTGCATCCAGACCTGATATTATGTTTGTCGTTTGCTTGTGTGCTAGATTTCAAGTTAATCCCAAACAATCACATTTAAAAATGATGAAACGTATTTTTAGATATCTTATAGGAACTTCAACACTAGGGTTATGGTATCCTCATAATGACTCTTTTATTTTACATGGATATTCTGATTCTGATTATGCGGGATGTTCATTAGATCGAAAAAGCACAAGTGACACTTGTCACTTTATCGGCCCATCACTTATGTCTTAGTCGAGTAGGGAACAGAATTCTGTTGCCCTCTCTACAACTGAGGCCGAATATATTGCACTAGGTAGTTGTTGTGCTCAAGTAGTTTGGATGACATAAACACTAGAAGATTTTGGCATACACCAAAATGGTGTTGAATTAAAATGTGATAGCAAAAGTGCTATTGATTTAACAAACAATCCCATATTACATTCTAGATCAAAACATATAGATGTTCGACATTATTTTATTAGGGATCATATAAAGAAAGGACATGTTAAAATAAATTTTATTGGAACAGATTCTCAAGTAGCGGATATTTTCACTAAACCTCTTAATGATTCACGCTTTTCAAGGTTAAGATTAGACTTGGAGTCTTAGAATTATAAATTAAAAATAGTTATTTTTTTTCTGAAAATTTCAAGATTTTATTTTTATAAAATATGTCTACGAAAATTACTCAAATATATATATATATATATATATCATTTAGTTAATTACACTATTAACAATTCTTTCGCAATAACCACCATAACATAACATGAAACTGGAAAATACATAGGATAAAACTGAAAAAGTCAATACAAACAACAAAGTCAATACATAGGACAATCTATGCTGTCGCCAGCGATATCATAGATTGTGTCAACAACAAAATATTACATCACTGCAAATAAAAAGTCATTAATCCATGTTCTCTTCAGTAGACACATTCACATCTTCACTGGAAGTTGGTGTTGGTTCTCTAGGTCTTCGAGCACGTCTTATCGAATGTCATGGAGGATCCTCGAATGGACTCCCCCATTCTCGTTCTTCTTCTGGAGTTGGCTTCAGTTTCAGCCCCTTTACCAGAAAATTCATGAATTTGCAAAATCCTGAATGACTTCGCCTTTGTTCCTCTTTCATCTCTTCCACAATCTCTCGTAGGTCATCGATAGATTCACGCAAAGAACCTCCCCTTCAGAGTGATTGTCTTGATTGTCAAAAGTAGCGAGCAAACGACTAGAGTAGCGAATAAACGACTAGAAAACAAGACAGAACTTTGAATAATTGAAATTTTATTATCCAAAAAGATATCTTTTATAAAGGTATGACCTTCCTTTTATAGAATGGAGGAGAGAGGATAGAATACAAACTAACAATGTGGGACTAAAACTATACAAAGGTATCCGAGCGGCTAGAACAACAGACCGAAACGGGCCGTGCAGTTAGACAATATTTTAATCGCACAGCAATACCAGAAGCAGGAGAGAGATGCGGTAGGAGACCGATAGACCGCCCGGTTTCCAAGCCGCCGGAGATACACCGCCAGACCGCCGGACACCACACAACAACATCCTGGAAAACAACCCGCCGGTCTCAAGCCGCCAGACCGCCCGGTCTATAACTTGCCAGGCTCAAACCGCTAGACCTCCCGGTCTCATACTTCGACACTCCCCCTCAAGCTGGAGCATAGATATCAATCATGCCCAGGTTGTCATAAATATGGAAGAAGGAAGTAGAAACCGGCTTGGTGAAGATATCAGCCAACTCTTTGTCGGAGGTGACGAACAGAGTGCAAATCTGTCTCTTCAAGACCTCTTCACGGATGAAATGGCAGTCGACCTCTATATGTTTCGTTCTCTCATGGAAGACCGGATTTTTGGATATGTATATAGCGGCCTTGTTGTTACAGAACATAGGCAGAGGATAGTCATATACCTCTCCTAGGTCAAGCATGAGAGCCCGCAACCATTTCAACTCACACGTGGTTGACGCTATACTCCGATATTCGGTTTCTGCACTTGACCTTTAGACAACAGACTGCTTCTTGCTCTTTCAGCTCACAAGGTTACCTCCAACAAAGGTGCAAAAACCCGATGTAGATTTACGGTCACCTTTATCATCCGCATAGCTTGAGTCTGAGTAAGCTTCAACTCTCAGATGACCATGCTTTTGAAAGAGTAGCCCTTTTCCCGGTGTTGATTTGACATACTCTAGTATCTTCAAGGCAGACTTAAGATGACATTCCCTGGGAGCTTGCATGAACTGACTGACCTTGCCAACAGCATAGGCGATGTCGGGTCTGGTCACCGTGAGATAAATAAGTTTGCCCACCAGACGTCTATACCTTATGGCATCGGATATAAGAGGTGAGTCATCTGTCCACGTTTTGTCCTCTCCAGTGGCCATGGGATACCTGGCTGGTTTGGCACCGGTCAATCCTGCCTCTTGTAGAAGATCAAGGGCATACTTCCGTTAGGAGAGAACCAACGAGTCGGGCTTCCGAGAGATTTCTATCCCCAAAAAATATTTCGGGGAGCCCATATCCTTCGTGACTAAGTGTTGACGGAGGTGTTTCTTTGTCAAGTCCACCCCAGCCTGGTCATCGCCGGTAAGAAGGATATCATCCACATACATCGCCAAAACCACAAGGCCTGATGTGGTTTTGCGAATAAATAATGAGTGATCGGCTGAACTTCTTGTAAAGCCAATGGCAGCCATAATGCCACTAAACTTGTCGAACCATGCCCGAGGGCTCTGTTTAAGGCTGTAGATGGCCTTCTTCAACTGGCATACTCGTGTCTCCCCCTGAGCAACATACCCAGGAGGTTTCTCCATATAGGCATCCTCCTGAAGATCCCCATACAAAAAAGCATTCTTGAAATCAAGTTGGGAAATAGCCCACTCCCTGTTAACGGGCACTGAAAGAAGAACCCGGATGGTGCTGAGGCGAGCAGCCGGGGAGAAAGTATCAAAGTAGTCAACTCCATAAGTCTGAGTAAAGCCTTTGGCCACCAGCCGGGTTTTGTAACGATCCACAGTGCCGTCGGGGCGAAACTTCACAACGAACACCCAACGGCAGCCAACCACATCAGTACCTACCGGTGGAGGAACAAGGGTCCAGGTACCCCTGTCATTAAGAGTGGCGATTTCCTCATCCATGACAGATTTCCAATGAGGAATAACAAGAGCCTCCTGGTAAGTGCGGGGAGTGGTAGTAGCCGAGATAGCCAAAGCAAAGCACCTGCAAGAGGGAGTAAGCCGATCATAGGAAACAACAGCCGCAAGCGGGTGTTGGATACACGCCCGTACCCCTTTGCGAAGAGCAATGGGAAGATCCAGGTCATCTTGTGCCTCAGGGACCGGAGCGTCCGTGGCGGAGAAAGCTGGCCCGGGACTAGAGAGAGACGACTGCGGAGAAGAAGGAGGGGGTATAATAGAGAGAGAAGGAGACGAAGGAGGAGATAATATAGGATGGGAGACATCGATCTACATGGAAGGATCACTGAGAGATGGTGGAGAGTAAGAGACCGCAGGAGGAAGCGGGGATGGAGAAGAAAAGTAGGATGCATTTTCGAAGAAGGTGACGTCTGCGGAAACAAACTGTTTGCGCAGAACGGGGTCAAAACAACAATAGCCTTTTTGAGTGGTCGAATATCCCAAAAAGACACATTTGGTGGAACGGAGGGACAGCTTGTCACGAGTAGCAGACGGAGCATGCATAAAGGCCGTACACCCAAAGATACGAAGAGGAAGAGGAAAGGGTTCCTTGCCCGGGTAGAGGATTGAGAAGGGGGTCTTGCCATGGAGAACCGAAGAGGGAATGCGATTGATGAGATATCAGGCAAGAAGAACAGCATAGCCCCAGTAGGAGCGAGGCACCTGCATCTGCGTCATTAGAGTGCGAGCGATGTCAAGGAGATGACGATTTTTACGCTCCGCCACCCCATTTTGCTGGGAGGTGTAAACACAGCTAGTCTGATGAATAAGACCATGTTGCATACAAAAAGAGGAAAACTCATGACTGAGATATTTTTTTGCATTATCAGAGCGTAGCACTTTAATAGATATAGAAAACTGAGTTTTGATCATATAGTAAAAAGATTGCCATACAGATAATAATTCAGAGCGATCTTTTAAAAGATACACCCAGGTACATCTAGAGAAATCATCAATAAAAGTTACAAAGTAAGAACTGCCCCGACCAACGGTGAGAGTAGGAGCAGGTCCCCAGACATCAGAATGAATGAGATCAAAAGGGCGGGAGGAACCACGGCCTTGCTTCGGCGGGAAGGAGGAGCGGTGATGTTTGCCAAGCTGACACGCATCACAGTTGAGCGGAGAACTGGTCTGAGGTAAGTGGGGAAGAAGCTGACGAAGAATCCGAGGAGGAGGATGTCTAAGGCAAATATGCCATTGAAGCAGATCAATAGACGTGGAAGAGAAGGCGGACAGAGCGGAAACATTATCGAGGAAGTAGAGGCCGCCACTCTCAGTCCCAGTAGCAATCGTCCTTTGGGTCCTCGGGTCCTGAAAACAACAAGAAGTAGGAGTAAATAATACAGAGCACTGAAGTTGCTTGCATAAAGTAGTAACCGAGAGCAAATTGCAAGGGAACTTTGGGACATAGAGAGTGTCCTCTAAGCGAAGCGACATGGTGACTTGAACCATGTCCGTTCCGTGAACCGGGGAAGGCGAACCATCCGCAACAAGAACCGGGGGTAACCGATCATGCGTCTCTAGGAGAGAGAAGCAATGAGGGTTTCCGGTCATATGATTTGTAGCACCAGAGTCAATCAACCATTTACCTTGGGTAACGACGTGTGCACTACCTGAGGTCGTGGCCATAGAAGCAGATGGCCGAGAGGAGGCGGAGGTTGAGGAAGAAGTATCACTAGAGGGACGAAGATGAGGATGTTTCTGCCAGCAGCGGTCAACAGAGTGGCCGGTACGACCACAGTGAGAGCAGAGAAACCTTGACGGACCGCGCGTGCCAGACTAGCTGCGGCCACTAGGAGTGGTGGTAGTGGAGGTCTCAGAAAGGGCCATAGGAGAAAACAGCGAGAAGCCGCGCGGTTAAAAGACAAGCCGCGCGGATAGAAAATAGCGGGAGGCCGAGCGGTTAAGAGAAAAGCCGCGCGGATAGGAAGAAGAGGAGCTGTGGCGGTCACGATGTCAGACACCAGCGGCCAGAGAAGCCACGACCAAACCGCAGATCCAAGCAGGGAAAGAAGTCAAACGGCTAGAAGATAGTCCGCGCGAACAGAAGGAAGGAACAAACAAGGCGAAGGCAGCAGGTCGCAGCGATTAAGGTAACAGGTCGCTATGACCGATAGGCAGAAAAAGATAGGACGCGAGAGGAAGGGACAAGCCGCACGGACAGGGCGCAAGCAGGCGGAAGAGACAAACCGCGAGAACAGGTCGCGGGAAGAAAGGACAAGCCGCGCGGACAGGGCGCAGAGAACAGCAGGAGAAGATCGAGTCCTCTAATACCATGTCAAAAGTAGCGAGCAAACGACTAGAGTAGCGAATAAATGACTAGAAAACAAGACAGAACTTTGAATAATTGAAATTTTATTATCCAAAAAGATATCTTTTACAAATGTATGACCTCCCTTTTATAGAATGGAGGAGAGAGGATAGAATACAAACTAACAATGTGGGACTAAAACTATACAAAGGTATACGAGCGGCTAGAACAACAGACCGGAATGGGCCATGCGATTAGACAATATTTTAACCGCACGGCAATACCAGAAGCAGGAGAGAGATGCGGTAGGAGACCGATAGACTGCCCGGTTTCCAAGCCGCCGGAGATACAGTGGCCAGACCGCCGGACACCACACAGCAACATCCTGGAAACCAACCCACCGGTCTCAAGCCGCCAGACCGCCCGGTCTATAACTCGCCAGGCTCAAACCGCTAGACCGCCCGGTCTCATACTTCGACATTGATGAAGAGGCAGCCCTTGGAGATGGACCTCTAGCTGGTTCTACGGTATGTGTCGCCGGGATACAGTCATTGATGTAGAATCCTTGATCTATCCAATCATATTTGTGATATACGATTTTTTGAATAACACTTCCTAATGGAAGTGTATTCAATTTCCTCCTAAGAAGATGCTTCATTTTATATGTATATCTTATGATGGACAACACAAAGTCAGCAACATCAAACTTGACTCATTCTAATACATAGTACGTCACTAAGCTCAATTGAGCTGTGATCTTCCTTGTATCACCGGATTTCAACATAACCGTGTTTCTTAATATATCTTGCACTACAAATGCATCGCGAGTCAGTGATGAGATATCTTGAAACAAACTCCTATTTTCCTTCCCATGAAGGACTTGATTCAATATTCTCCAATCACGATCTTTTCGGTAATTCTCTACAATGTCCATAAAATTATCTTCACAAGTGGCAAGATTATACTCCCGTCTTAAATCAGTATGTGTAATGTCTATTTCAACTTCTTGGATTTTTGACCTTACTCCTCCATTCAAACCAGTATATTTAGGGTCTTCCAAGTTGTTATAAAAATCCCTTACAAACATAAAGGAAAAAAAGTTCGGTATAATGAGAGACATTATACCTGCATCCACAAGTAATTCATAGATATGCGGTGGCAATGATTCATCCAAAAGTTTAGCAACACCAACAGACGCATTCTCAATTCCTGGATACGTTTGATATGATGCGTGTGGGTTGCGGCTGGTGCTTTTTCTTGCACAGGATGATGATGCCATTTCCTGAAAAAACATTCTAAAATCATGTTAAGTCAAGAAATTAATTTATACTATTTTTTTACTATCGTTGGCGACAGTACTATCGCCGGGCGATAATGCAAAATTTTATTCTCTTTGCATGATTCTCTCAATAAATCTTAAGTTCCAAGATTACTTGATGTTCTATCTATAAAAATCCGAAAATGAACAATTTCTCAAAATTTTATTTATTTTTCCTTATTTTTTCAATTTATTTTTAAAAATCAAAAACCCTCTTTTAGATTTGGCCTTAACATTCGAAATTTCTTGTAGATCTCCTCTTGACATTGCATTATAATTTCTAAAATTAAACAAATTCCTAAGATCTACCTCCTATGATTCCTCATTTGCATGAACATCATACATTTTCTTCAAAATATTTTTCTTATAAAATGTATGACCAAAATTAAATTTTTTTCATAGATCTATCTTCTTTCATCATCTAGAGTCAAGATCTATAAATTTTTTTTGAGAAAAACACAAACCTAAAGAGAGATCTAAACATACCTTTTGGAGTTCTTGAGGGTTTCGGCGGAAAGAGACGAAGCACACTGGTCCAGGGTCGGTCAAATGAGCATATGTGACAGCCTTATCCGATTTTTCGCCTTTTATAGCAAAAACCGCTATTGCCGTGCGGTATCGCTACCGCAGGCGATAGTGACTTTTTCAGCAATTCTTTTATCAATTTCTATGATACCTATTTACAAACTTGTTTCTAGTGTTACACTAAATTTTTGGATGATTATCAGGATAAAATACCTCGTACATGTGTGATTGTTAGTTTATCAGTTCTTTGAACATTGTTCTAAAGTTGTCATGTTATCGAAATCTACCTATATCTATGGTGACTAGTAATTGAGTGGAATTGTTTCCGCATGTCTCTAAGTATGAGTAACATTTTTTATTTGATAATGTGCTAACGCTTACACAGGTTGATAATTAACATATACTTAAGTGTAATATTACATGGCATTGGTTTGTTTCAAAGCTTGGAATGCATAGCTAAAGTTTTCATTTATGTTTCATTCAAATTGATGGCCATTTAAAAAAAACAAAAAAAAATTTATTATAATGTTTGCATTACAAGTGAATTCCGAATCCTACGTCAAAGTTTATGAAAAAATGAATTGAAAAAAATTAAATAAATATGGCTAGGATACTCCATCAAGCTCTACTCACCCTCCTGATAAGTCTTAATTAGCAAAGTGAGGTTGAGCACCTTGAAAAGAATTGTAAAGTGTCTTGTGCAAACAGTCTTGGCCATTTTTTTAAATCATTATGACATGATATTATTTATGGAAATATATTAGTTATGACTTTTTCTTGTATTAATATATTACAAACCTTCATATAAAATTATTTTTTACGGAATATGTATACTTTATCACTCTTCACATGTACACATCATTATCTTTTATAAAATTTCTTCTCATGAGAATTGGACCGGAAATAGTTCTTCTCTTCTATTTCATCAATTCTACTACTTTAGATATATCATGCATTAGGTAACGCTTAATTTGTAGCGGTTATGTAAACGCTACCAAAAGATATTTATGGTAGCGTTCATAACTGCAACTGTAGAAAAATAAACGCTACTATAAAATATCATTCCTACAGTATCAGTTATTTTGTCGCGGTTATAAAAACGCTACCAATAGAAATTTATTGTTGCGTTTACAACCGCTACTAGATATTATAAACGCTACCACACCCTAATTTATAAAATATTCCACCAATTAATTTATAAAATATATCATTAATTAATTAGGCCATCAATATTCCAACCCGGCCTGCATATATTACGTGCATTTCAGTCCAATTTTTTTCACTTCACGCCATCTCATCGTCATCCCACTTTTAGGGTTTTTTTGCATTCTTGCTGAACGACCGATCGAGTGCGGCTGCGGAGTCGCCGGAGTGAGACTATCGAGAAGACTTCAGAGTTGAGATTCTTGCGACTTGAGAGGTATCTCACTACTAGAAAAGTGGTCGACGACCCACAACAAACATATCTGTTCGAGCTTACTTTCGAGTCGAGCTTGAGCGTAATAAGCTTTGTTCGTGAGCTTGCGAGTCCGGTGGAATTTTTTTATTACGATTAAATAATATCTTATATTATAATTAAAAATAATATTTAAATACAATATGATATATAGCCTTAAATATCTCCCGAGTCCCAATCATCATAATTTATACAAGTTTTCTTTCTTCGTTCTCCACAGCCGCCCCACTCGGCCTCTCATTAGGGTTTCCGCCGCACCTCGCCTCCGCCGCTTTTCGCCTCCGCCGCTCCTCGCCGCCATCTTTCTCCTCCGCCGCTCGTCTGCTCCCAAGATCTTAGGTACGTGACTCGTGAGTGCTTCATGGTTCGATCAAGTTGTATATGAGATAATTAATTTGTTCATAACATCCAGTTCTCCGTTTCTCAGTTAATTATTGATTTTGTTCTTTAAGATCTGTTTTTGATTTCGTTCTTTAAGATCTGTTTTCCTTGTACACAGTTCATTACTGATTTCGTTCTTTAAGACCCATTTTGAATCCGTTTTAGAATCGCCTTTTTCATGACACTTTTCTGATTCTATCTTTATTTTGTTTTCACAGACTATTTTTGGTTTCGTCTTGGATTTAGATTTGCAATTTTTGAAGTTTTAAAGTACATTTTGGATTAACATTTTGTTCTTATCGAGAAGAACAACCAACATAAAGTTTGCATAGGTAAGACTATGACTGCTCAACATATAATACTTACAAAACAATGTTTCAAACCCACTCTTTGTTTATATTGCAGATAGAAAACTTCACTGATCTGACCGTTCTTGTTCAGTCTCCTAAAAACCACAAAGTAGTTCTTCCAAGGGTCAATCATTTGCTGTTCTCTTGAGGTAATTTAATTTTAAAGTTGATTATTATATAGGTTTGAACATAAAAGCACCCTTCAATTCACACTTCAGTGGTTTCTGTTTGATCAATGTTTGATCATACTAGCTAGGCCACGTAAAGTTAATTTGAGGCTCTTCTTAATAAATGTCTTCCTCACTTCCATCACTGTAATGCATCCCCCAAGCAAATATAATACAGTTTTCTTATATTTGATTTGTGTTTTGAAGCATAACTCTTGATTTATTAGTTGTTATTCATTAGTTTAATTTAAAATAATATGTTGTTAATTAACATTGTCATTTTATTATAATTAATCCTTCTGAATGAATTATGTTGGCGTTGATTAAACATACCTGCACTTCTGAACTCTTAACCATGAAAATTTATTCTATAATATTAACCCTGAAAATCAAAGATGGCTCATATTAAGAACTTCAACCATTCATAATTCATTCAAACATCTTAGCGCTTAATTTGTAGAGGTTTTGTAAACGCTGCCAAAAGATATTTATGGTAGCGTTCAAAACCGCAACTGTAGAAAAAAAATGTTACTATATATAATCGGTGTTATCTTTTTTTGAATTCCCTCACACTAGTTCTAAAATTTTGTCTGTATTCTTCCAGGAAGCTAAGAAACTGGTACAACCCTCTACTAAAAGAGAAGGGTTCTCTTTGATTCCTAATATCAAATGGGAAGATGTTGGCGGCCTTGACTCATCGAGGAAAGCTTTCAATCATTACATTGTTCAACGCATAAATAATCCAGAGGATTATAAGGTAATCTACACTTCTACATGAATAAACAAGAGTGGTGTTCATGAGGAATCAAAACCCTTATTATTATAAAATTTATATCATATTCCTTTTTTGTTTGGCATAATCCTTGCCTCATAGAGGGCTTTCGTATGCTTTTCATCTCAGATTATATTTATGTCACCAAGTTGCAATATTGTTGCTTATTTTTATGTATGTTGATTCCATCAGATAACAGGTTGGACATGAACATGTATGTTCTAAATTTGCAGATGATTACATATCCCTTTTCATCTCATAATCCTTGCTTCTTGATGTTTATGTTTTAAGACAGCTTTCTATATATTTTATGTCATAATTCTTCATGTTTTCATTAGTTTAAAGTTATGAATAATTGCTTCCCAATAGTTGTTCAATAACTATCACTATGCATATTTCTTCTTCTTTAGATGTACATTTGTGATTTTGCTAATGGATAGAGACAAGAGTTGGATGACCCTTCCTAGATGGCATCATGATTACATTAAAGGGGTTGAATATTTCCTTCAAACAACATTTGTCCAAGAAAATCAAGGGGACGAATTTTGTTGTCCATGCAACAAGTGTGTTTTTCGTTATTATCATACCAAGGATATCGTGAGAGATCACTTGATTGTTGAAGGCTTTATTGATGGTTATGATGAATGAGTTTTCCACGGGGAAAGTGATGAGATAAATATTGACAATCAAAATGATGATGGTGGGTTCATCCATGATGACATTGATGGTATGTTGCATGACATGTATTGAAACGTTGAGCAAAATTCTCCTTTGCCTCAAGAAGATAGGGGAGAAGCAAGGGAAGGGCCAAATGAAGACGCCAAAAAATTTTATAAGTTAGTAGAGGAAGGCCAAGAGCAGCTGTATCCTGGGTGTACTAGTTTTTCTAAGCTATCCTTTACTATTCGTTTGTATATCAACAAGTGTGTCCAAGGAATTAGCAATGAAGCTTTTGATGATCTTTTGTGTCTGCTAAGAGAAGCCTTTCCAAATGCAAAACTTTCTGATTCTTTCAATGATGCAAAAAAGACAGTGAATGATTTAGGTCTTCATTATCAAAAAATACATGCATGCCAAAATGATTGTATGTTGTACTGGAAGGAGCACATTAATGCTTCATTTTGTCATATTTGTGGATCTTCTAGGTGGAATTATGAAGGAGATAATAAAGAAAAAGAAACTGATTCATTAGCTAAAAAGGCTCGTCAAATTCCAGCAAAAGTTCTATGACATTTCCCATTGAAGCCTAGGCTTCAAAGGCTATTCATGTGCTCAAAAATAGCTGATTTGATGACTTGACATGCTAATAAATTTCCAAAGGATGGAAATTTAAGGCATCCAGCTGATGGTGAAGCTTGGAGGACTCTTGATGCCTTAGATCCTGATTTTTCTATGGACCCTCAAAATGTAAGGTTTGTCCTTTCCAGTGACGGATTCAATCCTTTTCGAACAATGAGCAGTGTCTACAGCACATGGCCTGTGGTGTTGATTAATTATAATTTACAACCGTGGCTAAGCATAAAGCCAGAGTTCTTGATCCTGTCTCTTCTAATTCAAGGACCCCAATCTCCTGGAAATAATATTGATGTTTATCTGCAGCCATTGGTTGAGGAATTAAAGGATTTGTGGGAGTTTGGTTTGGAAGTATATGATGCTTCAAGGAATCAAACATTTCAAATGCGTTCAGCTTTATTATGGATAATCAGTGACTTCCCAACATATGCCATGTTATTAGGATGGAGAACTAAAGGAAAATTTGCATGCCCTTCCTGTAATTATGAAACATCTTCTCAGTACCTAAAGCATAGTAGGAAGTTCTGTTATCTGTCCTCTCGGTTGTTTTTAAAGGAGGACCGCCCTTGGAGATTTGATACAAGATCCTTTAATGGGAAAGTGGAAGTAAGGACCACACCTACCCCCTTATCAGGACAAGAAGTTCTGGAGTTGATGAATTTTGAAACGGTGTTTGGGAAAAAAACAGAAGAGAAAGTTAGCCAGCGATACCCCATGGAATAAAAGATCAATATTTTTTCAGTTGCCCTATTGGGAGCATAATCCTTGTCGTCATTGCCTTGATGTTATGCACATTGAAAAGAATATATGTGAGAATGTGCTTGGAACTTTGCTAGACATCCCAGGAAAGACAAAAGATCATGCAAAGTCTCGTTATGACCTTAAAGAGATGGGTATCAGAAAGGAATTTCAGCCTTTTTTTGTAAGAAACGTAAAAAAACAGTCTTCAGGGCAGCAACTTTCTCAATGACAGATGTTGAAAAAAGAACCTTTTGTGGTGTCTTAAAGGCTGCTAAGTTGCCATATGCTTGCTCATCCAATATATCCCGCTTTGTGCAAGGCAAAAAACTTTCAGGAGGATATAAGAGTCACGATGCACATATTTTAATGTAGTACTTTCTTCAAGTTGCTTTTAGGAAGACATTACCGAAACAGGTTGCACTAACTTTAATTAGACTTGGGTCTTTTTTCAAGTCCATATGCAGTAAAGTTATCAAGGTTCGCGACCTTGATCTATTGCAGAGAGAAATTGTTGAAATACTCTGTCAACTTGAAAAGATTTTTCCTCCAAGTTTTTTTGACGTAATGGTACACTTGCCTATTCATCTCATTCATCAAATAAAACTGGGTGGACCGGTGCATTTTCAATGGATGAATTGGATGGAAAGATATCTTTGTAGATTGAAATCATATGTACATAATCGGAGTCGTCCAGAAGGATCTATTGCAGAAGCATACCTGACTGATGAATGTTTAGCATTTTGTTCAAGGTATATGCATGATGGGGTGAAAACAAGATTGAACAGGTATTCTGGAGGACAAAACTCAGGTGAAACACATTCTATTTTTCCCTTTATACAAATGGGTTATCCGCTAGGGGGAAAGAAGAAAAGAGGAAGAGGGAAGAAAAATTTGAAGGGTGAGGCTATTATGCTAGATAATACTAGCTTAACATTAGCTCATCGATATGCTGTCTTCAATTGTGGAGACGAAGAAGGTTAGAAGTACATAAAGTAAGTCAATAATTACTTTGACTATTTTTTTTCTATTAAATCACATGCATTACTTTGAATCAATATCATCTGATTATTTATCCTAACTTTATTTCATGTAAATGTAGAGAGCATAAAAATTTGATTGATAGTAGACGTGGATCGAGTAAATGGGCTAAAGAAAAGATGCATAGTCAAGATTTTGTGCATTGGTTTGAAGCTAGAGTAACTAATGAACAAGTTCCTAATTACATAAGCTGGCTTTCCAAATTTCCAAATCCAGTGGCAAGGAGATATAAAGCCTATTGTATTAATGGTTATAAATTTTATACCAGGGAACGAGATGGGAAATGAAAGACTCAAAATAGTGGAGTTACTCTTACAGCAACAACTCCAAGTTTTGCTAGCTCAAGGGACCAAAACCCTATTGTCGGCAATGTAGAATATTATGGGGCAATAGATGACATAATTGAGATAGATTATTGGGGAACATTTAGTGTTGTGTTATTTAGATGTGTCTGGTTTGATGTTCTGAAAGATGAATTTGGGCTTACATGTGTTAGCTTCATAAAGCTCTGCTACATGGATGATCCTTTTGTGTTGGCTTCTCAAGTCCATCAAGTTTTTTATGTACAAGATCCTTCAGAAGAAGAATGTCACTATGTACTAAAAAATATTCCTAGATATTTGTTAGATCTTGACCAATCTCTAGTAGCTAGTGAAGAATCATATTGGGCAGATACGCTTAATGATGGGGTTGATGTTAGTCCAGCTATTGGAGATGATGATGATACTTGGTGCAGACGTGATGTGACTCTTGAAATGCCTTTTAGTTCTGATGATCTTGATCGACAAGAAATTCAAGATGATTCAGAATGATTTTGAATGTGTATTTAGAATATAACTTGTATGACTTGTATTGTTGAAGCCAAAAATGACCGAAGCCAAAATTGACTTTTATGGAGTTCGACCCTTGGGGAAAGGGGTGACCTCACACCTACTATGCTCGGAAGAACGTCACGGACTGAAGACTTAGGAAGTTATGAACTGACCCTCGGCTCTAGCGTGGAGGTCCCACCTCACACCCGGAAGACCTTTGAGGTCTCCCCCTCCCTAGCCAATGCTTGAGCTAGGTGCCTTGGAGGAAGAAATCCAAAGAGATTCAAGTGGCTAAAGAATAATGAATGCTCTCCAAGGCACCCTCAAGGGTCTATTTATAGCTTTTCCAAGTCCTGGGGGTAAAACGACCAAAATACTCCTAAGGCAACTAAGCCTCTAGCCAATAGAAAACCTCCACACCATGGGGCAAAGAGGGAAATTCCACCCCGGGGGTAAAAGGGTCCAAGGGCGAGAGGAGGCCCGACCACACCCCTCCCACCTCCCTGGGCACCCGAGACAGCTGGGGAGCAGGGAGCTGGGGCGAGACCCCAACCCCCGGCTGGTCTCGCCCGGCCAGGCCTCACCAGGCCGTGAGGCAGGGGCGAGACCCCAGCCCCCGGCCGGTCTCTCCCGGCCAGGCCTCACCAGGCTGCGAGGCTGGGGCGAGAACCCGACCCCGGGCCGGTCTCGCCACGCCCGACCCCGCCAGGCCGCGAGGCAGGGGCGAGAACCCGGCCCCGGGCCGGTCTCGCCCCGCCTGGCCCCGCCAGGCCGCGAGGCAAGGGCGATAACCCGGCCCCGGGCCGGTCTCGCCCCGCCTGGCCCCGCCAGGCCGCGAGGCAGGGGCGGGAACCCGGCCCCGGGCCGGTATCGCCCCGCCTGGCCCCGCCAAGCCGCGAGGCAGGTGCAAGAACCCAGCCCCGGGCCAGTCTCGCCTCACCTGGCCCCGCCAGGCCGCGGACTCCGGGCAGGGGTGAGCCTCCGGACTCCGGCCAGTCCCACTGCTTCCAACTAGCACCTCCAGGACGGGACGAGTGTCCGCCAACTTGCCGCACCCGCCCCCCAAAGAGGGGCCACCGGGGGGGAGGCAGATTCTTCCTCCCCCTACTAGTATATCCTCAAGGTCAAGCCAAAATGGGCCCCTTAGAGTGCAAAACAGCTCAAAAGCTTAAAACCTATAAGCGGGCCTTATGCCTCGCTTGGGATCCTCACTCTGCGAATACGGGGTTGTACATGTATCATTTTAGTATGTCATGGGGACAAACAGAGTACTCAAGTATGATAAGCTGCTTACTTTACTCTTAACAAACTTCTTTTATTCAAGATAATGTTATTTGCACACTGTTGCTTCATGCTTCATTTTAAGTTTTAAAACATTTCCAGTTTTTCTTACTACAAGTGTACTTTTGCCTTTATGTTTCTTGACTCCATTTTCAGATGTGGGCAATGAGCCCTTAACCATGTTTGGGACCATACAGGTTTTACCCCTTTTTTAGCATGATCTAGGTCTGTTCAATTAAATTATAACTTCTATGTATGCTTTTAATTTATACTTGTTGACTGGGTTTTAATTTATAAGCTTTTAGGCACAATGCAAGGAAAGAATCAGAGCCAACAACCAGTGAAATATTATAAGCCGGGCTCCATGGTCCATTATCTACGATTGAAAAAGAGAAAACATGTGAATGATGATTTGTTAAAAATACTTCAACCTCGTCCTGATGAGCAGCGTCAAGAGCTAGAAGTTGCTGATGTTGAACAAAATCTTCATGTTGTTGTGGAAGATGATGTAAATTTACTGACGGATAATTTGGAAGATTTGTTTCCAGAGGAGGAAGAACTTAATAATCTTGAGGTGGATCGACACGAAGAAAGTATGCCTAGAATAGAGAAAGGGAAAGAGACAAATCCAGAGCCGGAGAAAGGTAAGTGTGTTTGGAGTGTTTTCTTAATCTTTTGGTATTGTCCGATGTAATCAACATGTATTATTCTTTAATATTCTTTGATTTTTGCAGCAACCGAAGCACAAAAGTGTAGGGGGCGAACCATGATGAAAGAGATACACAGTAGAAAGTTTGAGCATCGTGTTGCTATTATCTTAAATGGGTACAACCGACCAATAGGACCTGATAAAGCAACAGTGAACCAATTTTCAAGCTTTTTGGGTACACTGGCTCGAATTCCAAGTCTTTGTCGTATAGATTGTACAGATTGGAGGTTGCTGAAGACTAAAGAAAAGATGTGGAGTTATGCACAAGTAAATTTCATACCTTTTCTTTCTCTGTTAATTTCTGTGTTTAAATTAAATTTTTCACAAAACTTTTTTTTGGGTAGAAAAAGTGGATAATTCCAGATGACGGAAAGAAGTGGGTTCTTGCAATAATTAATGGTAGCTGGCGAAGATATAAGACGATAATCAAACAGAAGTTTTATAAGCCATATGACAATGACAAGGAGAGACTCTTGAATCGACCAAAAGGTATTCCTGAAGAACAATTCAAGGTATATATCGAGATGGTAGGGTCCAAGCAATATAAGGTATGCTATTTTGAGTATATAAAATTATTTTGGTTTGAACTTTCCTTTTTTCCTTCTATTTGAAAGTTGATACATTTTGATAATGTGTTGGTACCCTAGTTTAGATTTGAGTTCAGTCCTCTCTTTCTGTCTCTTGACCCAAGATTTATCTATGGTCAAAGGTTAGTTGTTTAGTTAGTTTGCTCTAGATTTAGAGTTGTCACTTTTCCAGATGAAAATTTGGTTAAGTTGTTTTTTTGTTCGACTATGGTCGAACGGCGCTCGACTATCGTCTATCAACTGGTCGACGATCGTCTATCAGTTTTTCGACGTTCGTCTGTCAGCAGATCGCCTATCTCTGAGTTAGTTCAACTCTTGGTAGCTCGATGTTCTGTGGAATCTGCCTCACCGATCGACGAACCCCGCTCGACGTCTTTTGACCAGACAGATTTCTTGATAGTTCGACTATCTGCTTGGATAGTTCAACTGTCTGATAGTTCGACTATCTGTTTGATAGGTCGACTATCTGTTTCGTTTGATAGTTCGACTATCTATTTGATAGGTCGACTATCTGCTTTGTTTGATAGTTCGACTATCTGCTTGGATAGTTCAACTATCTGATAGTTCGACTATCTATTTGATAGGTCGACTATCTGTTTGCTTTGATAGTTCGACTATCTGTTTGATAGGTCGACTATTTGTTTTTCTTGATAGTTCGACTATCTGCTTGGATAGTTCAACTATCTGATAGTTCGACTATCTATTTGATAGGTCGACTATCTGTGTTGCTTGATAGTTCGACTATCTGTTTGATAGGTCGACTATCTGTTGTGTTTGATAGTTCGACTATCTGCTTGGATAGTTCAACTATCTGATAGTTCGACTATCTGTTTGATAGGTCGACTATCTATTTTGTTTGATAGTTCGACTATCTGTTTGATAGGTCGACTATCTGTCTTCTTTGATAGTTCGACTATCTGTTTGATAGGTCGACTATCTGTTGTGGTTGATAGCTCGACTATCTGTCTTGATAGATCGACTATCTGATAGCTCAACTATCTGTTCTGATAGCTCGACTATCTGCTGTGGTAGTTCGACTATCTTCTTTGGTAGTTCGACTATCTGTATCGTTCGACTATCTGTTTGATAGGTCGACGATCTCTGTGCTTCGGTCGACGATCTCCGAGGGTCGTTCGACGTTTTGCTGTATGTCTTTAATAATTTTGTCCTCTTCTATTATATGATTTATTTCATATTTATTTGGCATATTATTTCAATTAATTTATGATATTATTTCCATACAATATCTGCTTCATTCCTTATGCATGAGCCAATCTTTATCTGACAAAGTGTTTTGTCTTATTAGTTGAAATGCATTTTCTGCTTTATCTGCCAGGCTGTCCTTTATAGCCGTTAGACTCAGAAAGTCTTCTCTGGCTGTAAAGAGTTCTTTCTGATGTGACCTTTTCCTGCACCCTTCTTATCTGATTGGTTATGCAGCTTCTTAGAAAGCTTTATCCTCTTATAGTATGTCTGCCTGCAGGATTTGTTTTTTACTTTATGCTTTTTGCAGCCCAGATTGCTGATGCCAGAAGAAGACAAAGATTCAAATTCAAATTAAAGCCGTTGCAAAGGCTCATATAAAAAGAGCTTCTTTTGAAAGAAGAAGATATACAGATACACATATACAGAACCCAGATCATATACTCTCAGCAGCATAGAAAAAGAGAAAAAGCAAGAAAGTTCTACAACTCTCAGAATTTCATATTCATCTGAGAAGTTCAAAGCTCTTCTGCATTCTTCTTCATCCTGAGTTCATCCTGCTTACAGGAAGACTTTCACTCAGAGGCCTTTAGAAGAAGAAGAAGAAGAAGAAGAAGAAGAAAGGAAGCTGTTTTGAAGAAGAACAATTATTCAACAATCAAGAGTCTTCTTCAAGCTTCTCCTTCAGAACCTTAAGACAATTCTTTGTCTTAGTTCAGAAGAGTTCCTGCACCCTGAAGCAAGACTCCTTCCTGGATATTCTCTAAGCCAGGGGGAGCCTCGATTCTTTAGAGCTTCTGCTCTGTGCAATCCACTAGCTTCTCTAATTTGTTTAACAATAGAGAAGAAGCTTCAACTCTCTCAACCTCCTGTACAAAGGGTTATTACTCCCTTCAAAAGTGAACTCTTGGTGGCAGGGCACCTGATCAAAAACCTGTGTTGGATTTTGAACTCCTGATCAAAAGCTCAAAGGGTCTACTTGATCTACCTGAAGTAGATCAGTTGGTGGCAGGGCACCTAAACAAAAACCTGTAGTGGATTCCTACCAGGGTGGTAGAAGAGTGGACGTACCTGTTTAGAGGGAACCACTATAAATTCTTTGTGTCGTCTGTGCTGTTTATTTAATTCATTGTACTGTGGCTGTGAATAGAATTAACTAGGATTGCTAGTTGCTGTGATAGGATCCCAAGCTTAACTGTAATTACAGTTAGCTCTCTCTTGTGCACTACACTTTGTGTTAGGCTCTAGGGTTTTCAATATCTATAAACTTATTCCGCAATTAACTCTAAGGGAGTTGAGTAGGGTATCATAATTTTTGAATACTCTATTCACCCCCCTCTAGAGTTATATCTACCCTCACTTTCAATTAGTATCAGAGGGAGGTTGACTGACTGTATAGGCTAACACCTAAGTCACAAGATCCTGATAGATATCAAGCTTATAGATATTCACTTCATGGCTCATTCCAAGGATTACTCTAGCACCAGACCTCCAGCATGCAACTTAGCTAAGTTTAGCATCTGGAAGGCAAGGATTAAGTTATATATGAACTTTATTGATGAGAGTATTTTTGCTTCTATTTTGACAGGACCACCAAGAGCACCTGCTGCAGCTACTGCTTCATCATCAACTGATATGAGTGCAGTGCCTCCTCCAGATTACACCGATGAATACAAAAAGGCAAAGATAGCAGATGCCAAAGCAATGAATATTCTGGCTCAGACAATGTCTGATGAAGTATTCCAGAAAGTTGTTGACTGCTCCTCAGCAAAAGCAATGTGGGATATACTGAACCAGATAGTAGCTGGTTCAGCTGATGAAAGGAAGGACAGAAGGTCCAACCTTATCTCCCAGTATGAAAACTTCAAGAAAACTGATGCTGAATCAGTTGAAGCAATGTACACCCGTCTCAGCTCAATCATCAATGAGCTGAGGACTCTTGACAAGGATATATCATTGACAGAGGTCAATGATAAGATTCTTATGTGCTTCCCTAGCACATGGGATCTGAGGATCTGGCCTATCAAGGAGGCCAGAAGTACAAATAAAATCTCAACAGAAGCTCTTCTTGGTAAGCTCAAGTCTTTTGAGCAAGTGTTGAAGATCAGGGAAGCTGAGGCTGAAGCAAAGACTCCAACTCCAACAAGAAAAGAGCAATATCTTGCTCTTAAAGCTGCTGAAGCTTCTGAAGGAAGCCAATCCAATGAGGAACTGATGGCACTCTTTGCCAAGAGGTTTCTCAAGATGGGAATGAAAGACTTCAGAAAGAAATCTTCACGATATGAAGATAAACCAAGGTATGATCGTTCTCCTACTAAAGAAATAATTTGCTATGGTTGCAGGAAGCCTGGACATATTCTACCAGAGTGTCCAGAGGAAAAGAATAAAGAGAAAAGGAAGGAAAAAAGAACAGCACAGGAAGCATTCCAAGCCCTCCTCCTACAAAAACAAAAAGAAGGAGAGAGGTTTCGTTGCTGAAACCTGGAGCGATTCTGATGAGGAATCTTCCTCCTCAAGCTCCAGTGAGGATGAGGAAGAAAAGAAGGCAAAGGAAGTTTGCCTGATGGCAATTGATGCCTGCAGCAATCACTCAGCTGCAGAGAGTTCAGATTCTGATGAAGAAATGCCAACAGAAGATGAGGTATTGTCTTCTTACGATTTTACATCTGCTGAATTTAAATCAGATTTTAAATCTTTGTGTTTAGATTTAATTAGTTCTGAAAAGAAAATCAAGGACCTTAGAAATAAACTTGCTGAATCTGAATTTATCTCTAATGAAAACATTAGGTTAACAGCAGAACTCACTAATTCTAGTGAAGAAATAAAATTCCTTAAGAATGAATTAACTAAGTCAAAAAGGTTAGAAGAGTCTCTGAATGGTAGAAGCTTTAAGTTGCTTAAAATAACCAGCATGTCTAACACTAGGTCAGACAATAACAAATTAGGCTTAGGAGCTTCATCATGTGAACCCCCAATTATCCTTAAAAATCATCTTTCAACTCTAATGAACTTTATCTCAGCTGATGGGATAAAGAACACTGAGCAAGTAAGACAAGTTAATCAAGCCTTAAATAAAGCTAAGAGAGAGAAAAGAAAACAAAAATTTAAGGAAATACAAAAAGCGTCGAACGCTGCTCGACGATCGCATGCTCAGTGGTCGAACGAAGCTCGACGATCTGTGCATCCATCGTCGAACGCCGATCGACATTTTCAACATGATTTTCAAAATTATAATCAGAACCTTATAAACCTGAATATGAATAGAAACCCTAGGTTTGTGGACCCATTAACTGCATGGAGCATCCCACCTAGGAGATCTTACCCTTTAGGTTATAAACCCCAACCTGCATATTCTTTTATTTCTAGCTTTCATTATGTGAAGAATAATGGACCCAAGGTTACCTGGGTCCACAATGTTTAACTTAACTCACTGCAGGTGAAGACCTATCCTATCACTCAGGATAAGTGGTATTTGGATAGTGGTTGCTCCAAACATATGACAGGGAATAGAGAAAATCTGTCAAAGTTCAAGGCCAAGCTTGGACCAAAGGTGATCTTTGGGGATTCTAGCTGTGGTCAAACTGAAGGATATGGTAGGATTACCATTGGAGCAGTAACTTTCAAAAGGGTTGCATATGTAACTGGACTGAAGCATAAACTTATCTCAGTAAGTCAGTTATGTGATGCAGGATATCAGGTATCATTCACTAACACTCTTTATAATATTACTTTAAATAGTAATGTTGTGGTAGTAGGTATTAGACAAGGTAATATTTATTTAGTAGATTTTAACTCAACTCACTCTGAAATCTGCTTATTTAATGAAGTAACAAATAACAATACTTTATGACATAAAAGGCTTAGCCATGTTAACCTCAAGAACATATCTAGGTTATCTAAACACAACCTTGTTAGAGGTTTACCTTCTTTCCCCTACAAGAAGGAGAGCCTATGCAAGGCTTGTCAATTAGGCAAGCAAACCAAGAATTCATTTAAATCAGTAAATAAAAGTGATTCTCCTAGAATCCTGTATTTATTACATTTGGACCTTTTTGGACCAATAAATGTACAGAGTCTAGGAGGGAAGTATTACACCCTAGTCATTGTAGATGACTTCTCTAGGTTCAGTTGGATGTTCTTTTTGAGAACTAAGGCTGATAACTTCAAAGCCCTTACAGATTTTCTGTTATGTGTGCAGACTGAGTACTCTACTCATGTGGCCTTGATCAGAAGTGATCATGGTACTGAGTTTGACTCTCTTCTCATGCAAGAATTCTGTGAGAGAGAAGGTA
The DNA here is from genome assembly GCA_039513925.1 of Platanthera zijinensis. Taxonomy (NCBI): domain Eukaryota; kingdom Viridiplantae; phylum Streptophyta; class Magnoliopsida; order Asparagales; family Orchidaceae; genus Platanthera; species Platanthera zijinensis. Next base: position 12,156,686 of record CM077086.1, read on the forward strand.
TCAAACATAGCTTCTCAGCTCCTAGAACTCCCCAACAAAATGAAGTAGTTGAAAGGAAAAATCGAACCCTGATTAAGCTGCTGGTACATTATTGGCAGATGCTAACATGTCTCTTTTCTATTGGGCAGAAGCTGTTAGCACAGCTAATTATGTGCTGAACAGAAGTCTTATACACAAACTTAAGTGTAAAACTCCTTATGAGTTGCTTAAAGGAAAGAAACCTAAAATAAATTATTTTAGAGTTTTTGGCTGTGTAGTTTACATTCATAACAATAATAAAGAATACCTTAGAAAGTTTGAAGCAAAAGCTTCAATGAGAATTTTTCTTGGATATTCCCAAGTAAGCAAAGCTTATAGGGTATTTAATAAATCATCTTCTAAAATTGAGGAATCTGTGCATGTGTCTTTTGATGAATCTCAGATGTTTTACAAGGAGAAGGAAACTTCCCCTTCCTCAAGTTCATTGCAGGTACAAGAATCTAATAAAGATGTCACTCAAGAGATTCTCCATCTTTCAACTCTTCATATCACTAAATCAGATAGTGATGAAGACTTTGTAGAAGCTGTTGCTGTACCACCAATAGTAGATCAAATTCCTCCTGAGGAATTAATCCCAACTATTGCTGAAGATCACATCCCACCTGCTGATGTTGTCACACTTAGAGATCATCCTACATCTCAAGTGATAGGAGACATATCAGCTGGTGTTCAAACAAGACATCAATTAAGACAGGATGTGATGCATGCTTGTTTCCTTTCACAGATTGAGCCCCTCACCTTTAAAGATGCTGAGCTAGATCCCCACTGGATCATTGTTATGCAAGAGGAACTCAATCAGTTTGAAAGATGTAAAGTGTGGACTTTGGTTCCAAGACCTAAAGGCCAACTGATCATAGGCACCAAGTGGGTGTTTAGAAACAAGTTGGATGCAAATGGAATCATTGTAAGGAACAAAGCTAGGCTTGTAGCTCAGGGCTACAGACAGGAGGAAGGTATAGATTATGACCAAACCTTTGCTCCTGTTGCAAGGCTAGAGGCAATAAGGATCTTTCTGGCCTATGCAGCCTATATGAAGTTTAAGGTCTTTCAGATGGATGTCAAAAGTGCCTTTCTAAATGGTGAGCTAAAGGAAGAGGTATTTGTTGAACAACCACCTGGGTTTGTTTCTTCAACTCAGCCCTCACATGTTTTCAAGTTGCAAAAAGCTCTTTATGGACTCAAACAAGCACCCAGAGCCTGGTATGAGACTCTAGCTAGTTTCCTATTAGAGCATAACTTTGTTAGGGGAGTAGTTGATAGAACCCTTTTCGTCAAGCACCACAAGGACACAATCTTGTTAGTTCAAGTGTATGTGGATGACATTATTTTTGGTTCCACTGATCCCAAACTGTGCAAAAAGTTCTCTGACTTGATGCATTCTAAGTTTGAGATGAGTAGTATGGGTGAGCTGTCTTACTTTCTTGGTCTCCAAGTAAAGCAAGATGCTGATGGCATCTTCATCTCCCAATCCAAATATTCCAAGGAATTGGTAAAGAAGTTTGGGATGGCTGATGCTTCAGCAATGCATACACCTATGGCTACTAATGTAGTTATAGATTCTGATGATCAGGGAAAGCCTGTTGATCAAAAGAATTATAGGGTCATTGTTGGTTCCCTATTGTATTTAACTGCAAGTAGGCCAGATATAATGTTTGCTACATGCCTTTGTGCTAGATTCCAGGTCAATCCCAAGGAATCTCATCTGATTCTTCTCAAGAGAATCTTGAGATACCTGAAGGGATGTCCAAATCTAGGACTTTGGTACCCAGCAGAGTCAGAATTTGAGTTAATTGGATACTCTGATTCTGATTATGCTGGCTATAGAGTTGACAGGAAAAGTACCTCAGGAACTTGCCAGTTCCTGGGAGAGAGATTGGTCTCTTGGTTCTGTAATAAGCAGGCTTCTGTCTCAACTTCAACTGCAGAGGCTGAATATATAGCAGCTGCTAGTTATTGTTCACAGATCCTGTGGATTCAAAACCATCTTTTGGATTATGGGTACACACACAAGAACACAAAAATCATGTGTGATAGTACCAGTGCTATCTCAACTGTACAAAATCCTGTGCACCACTCTAGAACCAAGCACATTGAGATTAGACACCATTTCCTGAGAGATTGTGTGGAAAAAAACAAGATCAGCCTTGAGTTCATATCCACTGACCTTCAGAGAGGTGATATTTTCACCAAGCCCTTAGATGAACAGAAGCATCTGTTCTTTTTGGTTCAACTAAGCATGATTAATGGAAGAGACTAAGTGTGACGTCTGCCTTGTTGAAACTTGTTTGAAGATCGTCGAACGACGTTCGAAGATAGTCGATCGGATCAAGCCTATCGTCGACCTATGGTTGATGATAGCTTATCTGCTTGAAGATCGTCGACCGACGTTCGAAGATCGTCGAACAGGTCGAGCTTATCGTCGATCTATGGTTGACGACAGCCTGTTGTTTGTGAAGACAGAAATAGTCGAACGATTGATCGACTACTCTGCTTCAGGAACGATCGTCGAACGATCGTTCGACTATCGTCTCCAGTATCTTTTAAAATAGATCGACTATTGTTGGTTTAATATAAAACCGATGGTCGACCTAGGTTAAGAGATCGTTCTTTTTATCGTCGACGGAGAGCGTCTTCTCGCATTCCGTCTTTCTGCTTGCTCCCTGTCTCGCGATTTCTGCCGTTTCGCCTTCGCCGTCTCTCTCTCGTCTTATCCAGCCTCTCCGATGGCGATTGCTCCAGCCCTCTTGTCCGTAGTGAAGTTCGATGCAAGCTTCAGTGTGGATTTCGATTCTTTCAGTTGCTGCGAATCTGCTATTGTGTAAATCCTCAGCTTATGCAAAGACCAAGGATTGGAAAAGCTCATGTCAACAAGAATAAAGATAAACATTCCCGAGATTAAAGAATGGGCATTCACTTCGTCCTCAAATGACGACTCTATGACTGGAACGATAGGCGGAGAAGAGGTAATTTTGACTCCCGCCATTTTAACTGAAATTTTTGGATTGTTGAATGGGGAAGAAGATTATGAGCAAGATACCCCTAAGTTTGGAAGAATGCTGACTGAACTGGGACATGCCGAAGGCATTCCCTCTAAGCTGCTTAAGGTAAATTTTTCGTTGAAGATTAAGTTCCTTGCTGAACTCGTCGGAAAAGTGCTACTGGGAAAGCACTCTGCCCATGATAATATTACCAGGCAACAGTTTGCCCTAATGTGTGCCATCGTGAACAAGAAGTAGATTAACTGGGCAGGAGTTCTGTTTGATTTGATCAGGAAAAAGAATAGCAAGAAGGAAGTCACCCTGGGTAGGGTGGTTGGGATTTTTCTAAAGGAGAAATATCCCCATCTATTGGTCTCAGTTTCTACTTCAATAAATGCCAGCAAAAAGATGGACCCGACCCTGTTCGTCAAGTGGAAAAGAAGTTTTCTGAAGCCCGCTCCTGCAGGGGCTGCTCCAGCTGCATCTGAGAGCACCAGGACTGCTTCAGTCGCTCCCCTCCTTCAAGAAGCAGGCTCAGCCATTCTCTCCGCTCCATCTTCTTCATCTGCATTACCGTCTACCTCAGTTGAAGTTCCATCAACTTCAATTGAAGTACGACCTTCTGCCTCTCATCTTCCTGATTCATCCACAATTCTCCATGCATCACCACCAACATCCCCTCTCCCTCATCATCTTGCTAGGATATCTCATCCTAGTTTTGATTTATTAGTTTCTGAGCTTTCTACTCCTCCTCAGTCTCCAATTCTTCATTCAGATCATGTTGATCCTCTTGCATCTACCCATCATTCTCCAGTTCACTCTCCATCTCATCAAGAATACACCATCCCTGCTGATCATCCATCTTCTGTGATTCCCCCACCTTCATTTGAAATCACCCCAGCCTTCATCTCTAGCATCCTGGAGTTAATTACTCCTTCAATCAAAATCATGATTGAAGAGGCAATTGCTCCCCTTGCATCCTCCATCTTTTCTTTGACTGCTGCCATCCAAGCACTCTCAAAATCTACTGAGCCCTCTTCATCTAGGGGCCTGGTTTCAGTTTCTACTGAAATCAGGCAGGGGGAGATGCTTTATGAAGATGCCTCTGAGCTGCCTTTGGCCTCCCTTCCAGCAGATCCTCAAGCAGATGCAGAAAAAGAGATAGAAGAATCAGTTCCTCCATTGACTGAAAAAGATATTTCTGATGCCATAATGAAATCTGAGTTTATTGTCAAAGTGTGCCTAGAAGAATGCTCCACTCCCCTGGTTGCCCTCTACCTAGAAGGAGTCATTACTTCCTTCCTAGATGAATTATGGGAGTTAGGACATTCAAAGGAAAATTCTGAAGGTATCCCTTTTACTCATTTTCTAGACTTGATAACTGATATGCTAGTATGGGAATACCTAGAAGGAATGATACGATGTTATTTAGCAAATTTTTGTTCATAATACTACAGATATATTAAAAGAAGTATTAGATGTCCAAGAGCTTGATCACCAACCAGCTCCAGAAGTTCAAACTGAACCAGAACCTATTGTTCAAGATCCTGAGGCTGTTCAGCAAGCTCAGTTAGCAGTGCATGAAGAACTGGTCCCCATGACAGTTGCTGATGAACAAGAAAAGGCTTCAGAAATTCAAATTGAAAAGTCTACTGTCTGGGATGATTCCCCTGGATTAGATTTAGATACTCTTCTGGCACAGGATGCCATGGAAGAAGAGTTAGAAAGAGTTGCCTTAAAAGAGAAGGAAAAAGCTGTGCAAGAGGCATATGATCCTTATGATCTTCCTCCTTCTTCAAATTCTGAGGATGAGGATGATTCTGATGAATCTGATGAGTCCAAGAGAAAAAAATCTGCAAAGAAGAAAAGGAAAGCTGTGGCTCCTCCTCCTCCAAATCCTGATAATGATACTCCCTACTATATCTTGAAAGGCATTGATCTTAAATCTAAAGAATTCCAACACTGGATGGCATTTTCTAAAAATCAGCAGAAGCAAAGAAAGAAGTCTAAGAGGTATGACAGTCCTGCCCCAAGATGGACTCCTAGAGGTCCTCCTCCTCCACCTCCCAGTGCAGGAGCCTCTGGAAACCAATCTGCAAACCCTTCTGCTCAGTCTGACAGGTTTAACCCATCTCAGTCATCTCAAAGGAAAAGTTCTCAAGGATATCAAGGTAGAACGCAATCTGGCTATCAAAGACATGATGCTGATGAAAAGGAACAAGTGAAGGAGGTGGTTTATCAAAGACCAACTTTTTCTCCTCCTCCTTCTAAAGAATCAAAGAGCACATCTTCTTTAATGCCAGATCATGCAGTGAAAGCTGTTTCAAAAGGTAAAAGAATTCTTTTCTCTGAAAAATCTAGCAAGAAATTTGCTGAGTTTGCTCCTCCTTCTTATCTAGTTATTCAGGATAAAGAGCCAGCTGAAAGTCTGCTAGATATGTCTATTAAATTTAAAGTTGTGAAACCTGTAGATATAACCTCTGAAAATGTATATGAAAGCCAAGAGCTTGATCCTGATTTCAGGATGGCTCGATTTCTTGAACTTGTTGGATCAGCCCAAATTAAGAAAGCCAAAGCTGAAGGTAAAGACACTGCAGGATTAACCACTATGTCCAAATTCAGAATGAAGGAGCTTGATAAATTCCAGGTTAGACCTGAGGTATTTGACCCTTCAAAATATATGGAAAAGCATCCTGAAGCAGTTGTCCCAAGGGCGTCAGAATCTAAAATCATTGGAGAACAAGACCTAAAGCTGTCAAGGAAAGAAGCTCTAGATCCTTCTAGGAAGATTACTTTTATTCCTAGTTCTTCTGTTCCTAAACCTAATTCTGAAGCTTCTTAAAATTCATTGATTGACAGTTATTTACTTATCTGATTGATTGATGTCATCTGCTTAAATTTTTCCCTTCATGTACTTTATTTATTTTCAGTAATAAGTTTGTTTTATGTTTTTTTTGTTGAGAGACTTAACTCAAATAGGGGGAGATTGTTGGTACCCTAGTTTGGATTTGAGTTCAGTCCTCTCTTTCTGTCTCTTGACCCAAGATTTATCTATGGTCAAAGGTTAGTTGTTTAGTTAGTTTGCTCTAGATTTAGAGTTGTCACTTTTCCAGATGAAAATTTGGTTAAGTTGTTTTTTGGTTCGACTATGGTCGAACGCCGCTCGACTATCGTCTATCGACTGGTCGACGATCATCTATCAGTTGTTCGACGTTCGTCTGTCAGCAGATCGCCTATCTCTGAGTTAGTTCAACTCTTGGTAGCTTGACGTTCTGTGGAATCTGCCTCGCCGATCGTCGAACCCCGCTCGACGTCTTTTGACCAGACAGATTTCTTGATAGTTCGACTATCTGCTTGGATAGTTCAACTGTCTGATAGTTCAACTATCTGTTTGATAGGTCGACTATCTGTTTCGTTTGATAGTTCGATTATCTGTTTGATAGGTCGACTATCTACTTTGTTTGATAGTTCGACTATCTGCTTGGATAGTTCAACTATCTGATAGTTCGACTATATGTTTGATAGGTCGACCATCTGTTTGCTTTGATAGTTCGACTATCTGTTTGATAGGTTGACTATCTGTTTTTCTTGATAGTTCGACTATCTGCTTGGATAGTTTAACTATCTGATAGTTTGACTATCTGTTTGATAGGTCGACTGTCTGTGTTGCTTGATAGTTCGACTATCTGTTTGATAGATCGACTATCTGTTGTGTTTGATAGTTCGACTATCTGCTTGGATTGTTCAACTATCTGATAGTTCGACTATCTGTTTGATAGGTCGACTATCTATTTTGTTTGATAGTTCGACTATCTGTTTGATAGGTCGACTATCTGTCTTCTTTGATAATTCGACTATCTGTTTGATAGGTCGACTATCTATTGTGGTTGATAGCTCGACTATCTGTCTTGATAGATCGACTATCTGATAGCTCGACTATCTGTTCTGATAGCTCGACTATCTGCTGTGGTAGTTCGACTATCTTCTTTGGTAGTTCGACTATCTATATCGTTCGACTATCTGTTTGATAGGTCGACGATCTCTGTGCTTCGGTCGACGATCTCCGAGGGTCGTTCGACGTTTTGCTGTATGTCTTTAATAATTTTGTCCTCTTCTATTATATGATTTATTTCATATTTATTTGGCATATTATTTCAATTAATTTATGATATTATTTCCATGCAATATCTGCTCCATTCCTTATGCATGAGCCAATCTTTATCTGACAAAGTGTTTTGTCTTATTAGTTGAAATGCATTTTCTGCTTTATCTGCCAGGCTGTCCTTTATAGCCGTTAGACTCAGAAAGTCTTCTCTGGCTATAAAGAGTTCTTTCTGATGTGACCTTTTCCCGCACCCTTCTTATCTGATTGGTTATGCAGCTTCTTAGAAAGCTTTATCCTCTTATAGTATGTCTGCCTGCAGGATTTGTTTTTGCTTTATGCTTTTTGTAGCCCAGATTGCTGATGCCAGAAGAAGACAAAGATTCAAATTCAAATTAAAGCCGTTGCAAAGGCTCATATAAAAAGAGCTTTTTTTGAAAGAAGAAGATATACAGATACACATATACAGAAACCAAATCATATACTCTCAGCAGCATAGAAAAAGAGAAAAAGCAAGAAAGTTCTACAGCTCTCAGAATTTCATATTCATCTGAGAAGTTCAAAGCTCTTCTGCATTCTTCTTCATCCTGAGTTCATCCTGCTTACAGGAAGACTTTCACTTAGAGGCCTTTAGAAGAAGAAGAAAGGAAGCTATTTTGAAGAAGAATAATTATTCAACAATCAAGAGTCTTCTTCAAGCTTCTCCTTCGGAACCTTAAGACAATTCTTTGTCTTAGTTCAGAAGAGTTCCTGCACCCTGAAGCAAGACTCCTTCCTGGATATTCTCTAAGCCAGGGGGAGCCTTGATTCTTTAGAGCTTCTGCTCTGTGCAATCCACTAGCTTCTCTAATTTGTTTAACAATAGAGAAGAAGCCTTAACTCTCTCAACCTCCTGTACAAAGGGTTATTACTCCCTTCAAAAGTGAACTCTTGGTGACAGGGCACCTGATCAAAAACCTGTGTTGGATTTTGAGCTCCTGATCAAAAGCTCAAAGGGTCTACTTGATCTACCTGAAGCAGATCAGTTGGTGGCAGGGCACCTGAACAAAAACCTGTAGTGGATTCCTACCAGGGTGGTAGAAGAGTGGACGTACCTATTTAGAGGGAACCACTATAAATTCCTTGTGTCGTCTGTGCTATTTATTTAATTCATCGTACTGTGACTATGAATAGAATTAACTAGGATTGCTAGTTGCTGTGATAGGATCCCAAGCTTAACTGTAATTATAGTTAGCTCTCTCTTGTGCACTACACTTTGTGTTAGGCTCTAGGGTTTTCAATATCTATAAACTTATTCCGCAATTAACTCTAAGGGAGTTGAGTAGGGTATCATAATTTTTGAATACTCTATTCACCCCCCCCCTCTAGAGTTGTATCTACCCTCACTTTCATAATGTGTAGAAATTAGCCAGAAGAAATAAGCGATGCCGAAAAAAGCAAAAAAATATGCACACAACCGGTCGAATAAGTTTTGCATGCGTAAGAAATGAGCTGGTATGTGATTTTGTGATTCAGGAATTCAAAACTTACTATTTAATTTGTAGTTTATAATTAAATCTATTGTCATTTATAGCAAAAGGCTAATGCAAACAAAGAACCTCCCACGACAGTGCAGATATTTACCGAGACCCGCAAAAGAATTGTTACCCGAGAGTACAAGAAATTGTTTGAATATACCCAAAGAAAAATTGTAATTATGATTGTTATCTTTCAATGACAGTGCAAAAGAGTTGTTTTATTAAATACTAAAACGTGTAAGTTGTAATACAGGCTGAAATGGAGCAAATGCAAGCACAACAGAGCAAGAATTGTAGCACAAATGATCCGTTCAATGTTGTGATGTCGAAGGAACATACTGGTCGTGTTAGGCTAATGGGAAAGGGTGTCACTAAATCTGATTCGAAGGCATCATCATCAAGTACTGGTACATTGATTGATGGAATCAATGTAAAAGTTCCGGTAGACCTTGTGCAATCTATCACAGCAAGGGTTAAGGATGAATTGACGCAGGAGATTCTTTCAACAGTCTTAATTAACCTCCAACGTGTCATTCCTAATTTAGATTCAAAATCTATTATGGCTTGATTTGCGGCAAGGATCATATCTCCAGGAGATGCCGTTAGTGGACATGGGATAAGGAATGCAAGCAGCTCATCTTTTGTTCCTTTTGAGTAATGTTTTGTTTGCATTACACAAAATTAAGATGTTTTGTTTGTAGGATGCATAATTAAGATGTTTTAATAGCATTAACTTTTAGGAATCATAAAATGTTAGTTAATAGCTTTAACTTGTGTAGTTCCATTGTTGAACCTTGTTTATTTGAGACCAACTAGATTTTCGTCTTGGTTTTATGATTGACTGCATAAAAATGCATCATAGTCAGATTTGATCAGTGTTGTCGAAGGTTACTATGATGCTGCTCCACAAGATGTGCTTCAGTGTGAGGATGAGTATCTTGGTATAAGATTTCCATCCAACTCAATGCATGAAAGCAGCTAATTTTGAAGCTCTGCTCAATCTTGGCAAGGTAATGGATTCATTTATGTTTTCATTGATGATCGTCATCTTCTCTATGTTTTAATATCAACACTTATGTATTTTACACCTTGTAAGTAATGTTGAATGCATGTTAATTACCACTTCTTTAAATAATCTTCATGTTTACCACTTCTCTGTGATTGCTGACTATTTCAGTAAGGGCATTGTTAGCAAAACTGCTAATGATACAAGAAGCAGTTGAAGATCGTTAGAGTGTTCTTGGCTTTTTTGGTGTATGATGTCATTCTACTGGATTCCAAAAGTTTGGCGATTTATGTTGCTATGTTCAGTAAAATCTTAATTCAATTTGACAATCTCGATTCATGGTCTGTAGGAAGGAACCATTTCAATGAGGAAGGAAATAGATGAGCTCAGAACCAATGCAAAAATCTTCCAGCTAAGCAAATGCACTGCCTGCAATTTTACTCTTGACCTTCTAGCTGTTCATTTTATGTGTATGCATTCCTTTCATCTTCGATGCCTCGGTGACAACGAAAAAGAATGCCCCGAGTGCGCCCCCGAGTATAGGGCGGTACTCGATACAAAGAGAAACTTGGAGCAAAATGCGAGGGACTAGGACCAGTTTTTCCAACAAGTTAAGAGTTCCAAAGATGGATTCTCTGTGATTGCTGACTATTTCAGTAAGGGCATTGTTAGCAAAATTGCTAATGATACAGGAAGCAGTTGAAGATCGTTAGAGTGTTCTTGGCTTTTTTGTTGTATTATGCTGGCTTTGTTGTTTCTTATCATCCGACTGTGATGAAGTCATAGCATGAATATGGATTTTTGTTGTAATTCGATGAATGATTTTATCGATAAAAAATGTGAGCTACGAGGAATCCAATGGAGTTATGATGTCATTCTACTGGATTCCACAAGTTTGGCGATTCATGTTTCTAGGTTCAGTGGCAGGTACTTTCAGAGAACAAAATATGCATTGTTTTGTTTGTCAAGCGAATCAGAATAGTAGGTTGATAGTGCAGATTTTGGTGCTGGAGCATTCTATATTTATGTGCTGTGGAGATTATTTTTTAAAATTTTGAATTATCTCGATTTTGTAATAAGCTTGAAGATGAAACGTATTTGATGTATTATTAAACATTTTACTGTGAGTTAGATGAGCAGTAAGCCACTGTATATTTTCTGTAATGTCAATTACTCGGTAGTAAATTACAGATTATTGGGATAAGGCTAATGATGATGCTGATGTTCAACCATTTCAGATAAAAATATTCATCATTTATAAAGATGATTTAATTTCATATTTTAACGATGTTATTCTGATGACTAATTTCATGGTTGATTTCTTAAAACTTCAGAATGATTCCTATTGGATTTGTGACCTATGTTGTATCTAATTAAAATGCGAGAATCTGCAGAATGCTCCTCTTCAGGTATGTATGCATGATTTTTAGAATGATGTACATTTCATATGATTCATGTACAAAGGCTGGTGTGTTGAACCTGAAAGTTTTGAAATTGTGCAGTACAACTACTAAACACTTGTATGCATATAATTTGTTTTAATGTGATAATTCTACATACAAAATTAGAAAAAAAGCTGAAGGCCAGTGATATTGATGGACTTTATTTTTTATGAGCAATCCTAGGATGTCTCATCAACCTAGCCAGGCTCTGAATCTTAAAACGAATATTTAACATAAGATGTAGATGTAGTCGCAACCTCTATGAATACATGTAATTAAGACACCCATACTATGATACCACTTGATGCAGTTGTATTTTCATCTACATAAATTGCAAGCTAAATGCAATGGCGTTTGTAATTAAACATTACATAGGATTTCTCTATGTATCATAAGTAATCTAGAGACTAATCACATGAAATCAATGAAATTAAATCAATTTAAAGTATGACCAAAAAACATTAGATTTAGAAAATCAATAGAAGTGTATTGAACTTGCAAGAACTATAATGGCATATATGAAACCCTCTAGTTAATGTTGCAGCCCAGGAGAGATATCTCTTGATGGCTAATATAAAATTATAATTCACTTAATAACTAACATAAAATTATATGTTATTTGCTTGATTAATTAATATTATTGATGATATTCTTTTACTAGCTTGCAGGATGCACAGGAGGAACACGAGTACTGAAGCAAATGGATACTATATTTTTGTGCTTTTTATGCATTGGAGTATTTGAAGCTGGATGCACATGTGACTTGACTAGCTAATTTAATTAGAATGAAATGAATGCAAATCAGCAAACCATGTTATATAGATTATATAAGTACATTAGCTTTTGGTGTGAGAGCTTATTGAGTTGGCTCATACCCAGTTCAAATGGACCGGGCGCATTTGTTGAAACCAAAAACTTGGTCTCTGTGGAGTTCGACCCTTGGGGAAGGGGTGACCTCACACCTACTACACTTGGAAGAATATCACGGGCCAAAGACTTGAGAACTAGGAACAGACCCTCGGCTCTAGCGCGGAGGTCCCACCACACACCCGGAAGGTCACAAGAACACTTCCCCTCCCTTACCAATGAGAGCTGGGTACCTTGGAGAGTTCTCTCAACTCTACCAAGAAGGAAACTAGGGAGGAGGAAGCCAAAAGCCAATGCCTCTCCAAAGGTACCCAAGGGGGTCTATTTATAGTTTTTCCAAGTCCTGAGGATAAAATGACCGAAATGCCCCTACGACCAATTGGCCTTGAGCTCGGCGGACTGGGGAGCTCGGCGGCCTGGGGAGCTCGGCGGCCTGGGGAGCTCGACGGACTGGGGAGCTCGGCGGACTGGGGAGCTCGGCGGCCTGGGGAGCTCGGCGGACTAGGGAGCTCGGCGGCCTGGGGAGCTCGGCGGCCTGGTGAGCTCGGCGGCCTGGTGAGCTCGGCGGCCTGGTGAGCTCGGCGGCCTGGGGAGCTCGGCGGCCTGGGGAGCTCGACAGCCTGGGGAGCTCGGCAGACTGGTGAGCTCGGCGGCCTGGTGACCCCCCGAGGGGGCCGGGGGGGGAGAAAAATATTTCATCCCCCTACTAGTATATTTCCAAGTCCAAGCCAAAATTGGCCACCAAGAGTCCAAAATCTCTAAAAAGCTTAAAAACTTAAAACTGGCTCTGCGCCTGCCGAAAGGACCCTACTCTGCGAATACGGGGTTGTACATAAAAGACTTAGCCTCCACGAGAGATCAACCTGCCCTGCCAGCTAGTGAGAGCCCTGTCAGCGGAATCATCCCGGAGCTAAAAGACTTAGCCTCTACGAGAGATCAACCTGCCCTGCCAGCTAGTGAGAGCCTGGTCAGCGGAATCATCCTGGAGCTAAAAGACTTAGCCTCCACGAGAGATCAACCTGCCCTGCCAGCTAGTGAGAGCCTGGTCAGCGGAATCACCCCAGAGCTAAAATACTTAGCCTCTACGAGAGATCAACCTGCCCTGCCAGCTAGTGAGAGCCTGGTCAGCGGAATCATCCCAGAGCTAAAAGACTTAGCATCCACGAGAGATCAACCTGCCCTGCCAGCTAGTGAGAGCCTGGTCAGCGGAATCACCCCGGAGCAAAAATACTTAGCCTCTACGGGAGATCAACCTGCCCTGCCAGCTAGTGAGAGCCTGGTCAGCGGAATCATCCCGGAGCTAAAAGACTTAGCCTCCACGAGAGATCAACCTGCCCTGCCAGCTAGTGAGAGCCTGGTCAGCGGAATCATCCCGGAGCTAAAAGACTTAGCCTCCACGAGAGATCAACCTGCCCTGCCAGCTAGTGAGAGCCTGGTCAGCGGAATCATCCCGGAGCTAAAAGACTTAGCATCCACGAGAGATCAACCTGCCCTGCCAGCTAGTGAGAGCCTGGTCAGCGGAATCACCCCGGAGCAAAAATACTTAGCCTCTATGGGAGATCAACCTGCCCTGCCAGCTAGTGAGAGCCTGGTCAGCGGAATCATCCCGGAGCTAAAAGACTTAGCCTCCATGAGAGATCAACCTGCCCTGCCAGCTAGTGAGAGCCTGGTCAGCGGAATCATCCCGGAGCTAAAATACTTAGCCTCCACGAGAGATCAACCTGCCCTGCCAGCTAGTGAGAGCCTGGTCAGCGGAATCACCCCGGAGCTAAAATACTTAGCCTCTACGAGAGATCAACCTGCCCTGCCAGCTAGTGAGAGCCTGGCAGCGGAATCATCTCGGAGCTAAGGGTCTTGGCTCCCACGAGAGATCAACCTGAACCCACCAGCTAGTGAGAGCCTGGCAGCGGAATCATCTCGGAGCAAAAGGACTTAGCTCCCACGAGAGATCAACCTGAACCCACCAGCTAGTGAGAGCCTGGCAGCGAAATCATCTCGGAGCTAAGGGTCTTGGCTCCCACGAGAGATCAACCTGAACTCACCAGCTAGTGAGAGCCTGACAGCGAAATCATCTCGGAGCAAAAGGACTTAGCTCCCACGAGAGATCAACCTGAACCCACCAGCTAGTGAGAGCCTGGCAGCGGAATCATCTCGGAGCAAAAGGACTTAGCTCCCACGAGAGATCAACCTGAACCCACCAGCTAGTGAGAGCCTGGCAGCGGAATCATCTCGGAGCAAAAGGACTTAGCTCCCACGAGAGATCAACCTGAACCCACCAGCTAGTGAGAGCCTGGCAGCGGAATCATCTCGAAGCTAAGGGACTTGGGGACGGGGCATGTTACCTGAACTCTGCCAAAATTCAACATCCTCAAAAGGGGACAAAAGTGATGGGTTACATGACCCCCCCGACTCTATCGGTCGGGGGATGGACTCATTACATCATAAGAAAAGTACATGACTCTACTAGGGCGAGGCTTCTTCAGAGGACCCGGGCACGATCTCCACTTCACCGTGAGTCGCTCATATCTTCCCTCGTGTTCCCACGTCGACCCGATCCTCACACCTCTCCCTTGCTGTCTCGGGCTGGACTTCTTCAATCCGTACCGGATCTTGCGGTTGTTGAGGTTGTGGTGTCGGAGCTCTTGTCCTTCTCAATTCCTGGAACTCGGGGCAAGTAGTTGTTGCATGGCCCTCCTCCTGGTGAAACTCACAGTAGGGTAACTCTACTCTTACTCTTCCTCTTCCTGTGCGGTTCCTCCTCTCCCTTCGACCGATCGTCATCGCTTGCTGTGGTGGGGGTAGGAGCTGTCTAGGGGCTTGCCTTTGGAAGTTGTATATTCCTTGGCCTCCTTGAAAGTCCCCCCCACCCTGGATGAGAGCTCTTCCTGGACCCTGGGCAGGTACTCCCTGGTGCCTCCAACCTAGCTCCGGACCCTCCCGTCCTTGGAACCCCTGAGTTCTCGGCTCCTCTCTCCTTCTTCCTTCTTGATGCCTTGAGCCACCTTGCTCTTTTGACTCCACCTCTATCAATTTTGCCAACTTCTTCACGAAGGCCGGGTTGGCTGCCTCCATGGCTATCTCCTCTGCCGCCCTTTCCATCAGCTCCTCGAAGGAAAGGGGGGTCTTTCGGGTCAAGCTCATCTTGAATAAGCCCTCCTTCGGTCCAACAGTGAAGGCCATCTGGAGAGCATACCCCGGCATCTCCTGGATATCCAGGATCTCCTCTTGGAACCTGTCAACGTAGTGAGCCAGCGATTCCTCGGCCCTCTGCCTTATCAGAAAGATGGACTCGGGACTCTTCTTCCTCTTCTTGGAGGTGGAGAAGCGGAGCTGAAAGCTTCGGCTCAAGTCCTCGAACCCATAGATCGACCTCGGGGGGAGTTGATGAAACCAGTCCCTTGCCTTCTCCTTCAATGTGATCGCAAAGAGGCGACACTTGAAGGCATCCGTCATTGGCCTGATGGAGACGGCATCCTCGAACCACTGCAGGTGCTGGACGGGGTCATCCTTCCCGGTATAGTAAGCCATGTCTGGCTCTCTGAACCCCTCGGGAAGGGGAGCTGAGATGATCAACTCACTAAAGGGTGACCCCCTAAGGGGAGCTCTCGCCACCTCCACTCGCGCGACCTGCTCGCCTGGGGGGCGAGCACTCGACGGGCTGGGGAACAGCTCCCGGCCGGGGAGGTCTCGCTCGACCCCCTCTCCCATCCTCTCCTTCCCAGGTCGCCTCCCTGGGGCACTTCCTTCTCCCCCTGCTGGGGTGATCTCGCTTAAATCTCTGGGGGGCAGCTCACTGAGATCCCCGGGATCCGGTCCCTGGGGGGTGGGAGCTGAGCTGGCAGCCCGAGGAGCAATGCTTCGCAACATCTCCATGATGCCAGAGATGGAAGCCATGAACTCTTCCCTTCCTACGAAGGGTCCTAGGTTGGGGAGACCGCCGAGGTCATCACTACCTCCCTGATCTCCAGCCATGACACTCTCCCGAGATCTTCTGTGCTGGTCACTCTCCACGCTCACCGCACCAAAATGTTGAAACCAAAAACTTGGTCTCTGTGGAGTTCGACCCTTGGGGAAGGGGTGACCTCACACCTACTACACTTGGAAGAATGTCACGGGCCAAAGACTTGAGAACTAGGAACAGACCCTCGGCTCTAGCGCGGAGGTCCCACCACACACCCGAAAGGTCACAAGAACACTTCCCCTCCCTTACCAATGAGAGCTGGGTACCTTGGAGAGTTCTCTCAACTCTACCAAGAAGGAAACTAGGGAGGAGGAAGCCAAAAGCCAATGCCTCTTTAAAGGTACCCAAGGGGGTCTATTTATAGTTTTTCCAAGTCCTGAGGATAAAATGACCGAAATGCCCCTACGACCAATTGGCCTTGAGCTCGGCGGACTGGGGAGCTCGGCGGCCTGGGGAGCTCGGCGGACTGGGGAGCTCGGCGGCCTGGGGAGCTCGGCGAACTGGGGAGCTCGGCGGCCTGGGGATCTCGGCGGCCTGGTGAGCTCGGCAGCCTGGTGAGCTCGGCGGCCTGGTGAGCTCGGCGGACTGGGGAGCTCGGCGGCCTGGGGAGCTCGGCGGCCTGGGGAGCTCGGCGGACTGGTGAGCTCGGCGGCCTGGTGACCCCCGAGGGGGCCGGGGGGGAGAAAAATATTTCATCCCCCTACTAGTATATTTTCAAGTCCAAGCCAAAATTGGCCACCAAGAGTCCAAAATCTCTAAAAAGCTTAAAAACTTAAAACTGGCTCTGCGCCTGCCGAAAGGACCCTACTCTGCGAATACGGGGTTGTACAGCATTAAGAGTAGAAAACAGGTTGCAACGCAGTATTTGAGGTTGCAACCTTTTTTGTGCTGTCTTGAAAGCTGTCCAAATTAAAAACTATTTTTCAAATTTGTCCAAATTAAACAGGTTTTAATTTGGAATGTGGCCCGGTGGTTTTAATTGGGAGGTGGTAATGAGAATATAATATACCCATTATTATATTCCTTTCTCTCTCTCTCCCATGAATGGTAACCGCAACCCCCCTCCCTGCATTAAAAATCGCAGCCCGCCACCCGCACTTTGAACGGCAACCGCTCTCTCTCTCTCTCTCTCTCTCGGCTTGGTGCAGGAGGCTGCTGCCTTGGGATCTCTTGCCAGAGTCGCCGCTGGAGGAAGGCAGCCGCCGGTGTTTGCCGTCGCTGACGTGAAGAGGAGGGAAGCCCACCGTCGCCGTCACCGTCCGAGTCCAGTCGGCCGTTGCTGTGGAAGGAAGGCGGAGATGGGGCTATTTTAACCCGGCTGTTTGTGGAGGCTGTGGAGAGGAAAAGTTTGCGTTGAGGACGGGCTACACGTTCGTGGCAAGGTCCGGGTCCGAACTTGGAGTTTCTCTCCGGTGGTGGCGGTGGTTGCGGTTGAACGTCGGAAGTTGACGTTAAAGGTTCGGTGAACCTTGTGCGTCCGTTAGTCAGATTGTAGTCCCAGATCTTCCATTTCCTGCGGATCGTGCGTGTCCGGCACATCCGCGTGCGTTTCACCAAACGGTTATTTCTTCACTTGTTTCTTCATTGTAATTGATTTATAAATTATATTATAAATTGGCATTGTCTGTGTTCGTTATTTCTCCTGCAATTATTGGCTATCCCATCAAGTGGTATCAGAGCCAGGTTCGGTAGACGACCGTGATTGGATGTTCTAGGAAGGGTTTGACTGCTGTGGTGAACGACTAGGTCCTCTTCCAACTCTTTCCTTTGAACAAATCAGGTCTTCTAGTTTGTCGGGGACAGTCATGGCAGGGAAGAACGCAGTTTTGGACAAATTTTCAGTGGAGAAGTTCGATGGTAGTGGGAATTTTAGCCTATGGCAAATTCGAGTCAAGGATATATTTGTTCAACAAGGTTTGATTCAAGTCTTGCGGGGGCGCGACAAATTATCCACGGCGGTAAAAGATGGGGAATGGAAGGATCTTGATGAAAAGGCCACGAGCACAATCAGGATGTGTGTTGCTGACCATGTGCTCTTCAACATCGGGACTGAAGAGACGGCAGTCGGGCTTTGGGAAAAGCTTGAGCAACTGTACTTGGAAAAATCCGTGACGACAAGATTATTGCTGAAGTAGCGCCTCTATGCGTTGAAGATGCAGGAAGGTGGCAACCTGCAGGAACACTTCAATGTGTTCAACGGTCTCCTGAGCCAATTGCATGTGGTTGGCTCGAAGGTAGAGGAAGAAGACAAAGCCCTCTTGCTTTTTACCTCACTCCCAGCGTCATACAAGCACATGGTGACTACGCTCCTGTATGGGAAGGATACGGTGGAACTGGAAGAAGTCACGTCGGCGCTGTTATCCAGTCAGATGTTAAAGGACTCCACTCCTAGGGGTGACCAGATCTTAGTAGCGCATGAACGTGGGAGGAGTTTTAACAGAGGATCGAGCAGTGCACGAGCTCGGTCGGTGTCGAAGAAGGCAGTGACGTGTTACCACTGCAGACAGATTGGTCACATTAGGAGAAATTGTCCGCAGCGTGCAGGAAGTTCTGGAACTTTGAAGAATGTCCAAGATGCGGGCATGGTGACACTCGACCTGGAAGGAGATGACGGATTTTATTGCGTCACTGAGAGTCAGAGTGACTCTGATAGCTGGATTTTGGATTCTGGTGCCTCGCAGCACATTTGCTCAGATGCGGCGATGTTCAGTTCACTGGAGGTGACGTCTGGGTCGGTCTTTCTGGGTGACGGCTCAGCATGTGAGGTCACAAGGATTGGGACGGTAAACTTGCGGATGCATGGTGGAGCTATGCGTAGACTTGAGCAAGTACACATGGTACCGAAGTTACGTAGGAATCTGATTTCGTTGGGCAGATTGGACATCAGTGGGTGCAGGTTTGCATCGAGAGGTGGAGTTCTGACGGTAAGGCGAGGGCGCACTGTGCTCATGCGAGCTATGCAGCGCGGTAGTCTGTACCGGCTGATGGGGACCACGATGCGAGGTGGTGCGCCCAAGATTTCTGCGGCCGACGGTGTGGATGGTCGAGGTGGTGTAGGGGATCGCCCTTCTGGTAGTCTGACTAGGCGAGTCAGATTCAGCAATCCAGTTGCGTTGACATTCAGGGGTTGAGCTCGAGCAGGGATGAGTCGACTGGAGCAGGTCGGCTGACGCCTCAAGTTCTTGAGGTGGTGCTTCGTGTAGACTGGTGCTTCGTGCAGAACGGTTGCTTTGCGCAGTTGGTGTCCAGTGCAGATGATGCTTCGTGCAGGTGGTGGCGGAACCAGGATATGAGCCAAAGTGGTGTTTGTTGGGTTGGCTCATATCCAGTTCAAATGGACCGGGCGCATTAGGAGCAGAAAACAGGTTGCAACGCAGTATTTGAGGTTGCAACCTTTTTTGTGCTGTCTTGAAAGCTGTCCAAATTAAAAACTGTTTTTCAAATTTGTCCAAATTAAACAGGTTTTAATTTGGAATGTGGCCCGCTGGTTTTAATTGGGAGGTGGTAATGGGAATATAATATACCTATTATTATATTCCTTTCTCTCTATCTCCCATGAATGGTAACCGCAACCCCCCTCCCTGCATTAAAAATCGCAGCCCGCCACCCGCTCTCCGAACGGCAACCGCTCTCTCTCTCTCTCTCTCTCTCGGCTTGGTGCAGGAGGCTGCTGCCTTGGGATCTCTTGCCGGAGTCGCCGCTGGAGGAAGGCAGCCGCCGGTGTTTGCCGTCGCTGACGTGAAGAGGAGGGCAGCCCGCCGTCGCCGTCGCCGTCCGAGTCCAGTCGGCCGTTGCCGTGGAAGGAAGGCGGAGACGGGGCTGTTTTAACCCGGCTGTGTGTGGAGGCTGTGGAGAGGAAAAGTTTGTGTTGAGGACGGGCTACACGTTCGTGGCAAGGTCCGGGTCCGAACTTGGAGTTTCTCTCCGGTGGCGGTGGTGGTTGCGGTTGAACGTCGGAAGTTGACGTTGAAGGTTCGGTGAACCTTGTGCGTCCGTTAGTCGGATTGCAGTCCCAGATCTTCCATTTCCTGCGGATCGTGCATGTCCGGCGCATCCGCGTGCGTTTCACCGGACGGTTATTTCTTCACTTGTTTCTTCATTGTAATTGATTTATAAATTATATTATAAATTGGCATTATCTGCGTTCGTGATTTCTCCTGCAATTATTGGCTATCCCATCAGAGCTTGGGTGTGAAGCAAGAGATTGATGATATTTTTTTTCTTTCTGTGCATATATTGTTGTAATTGGATCGATATTAATATGTATGGATGATATTAATAAGTTGGAGAGTTATATATGAATATTTGTTTGTACTTATTGGATTGTGTCCATCTTTTAATTTGATATATATATATGTATATATGATGATGTATATATGAATATTGAATCTGAATGTATGGATGGATATTGAATCTGAATGCATACATGAATACATTTTATGGATGAATATTAATCGTGACTGGACATATATAATTTTGCATAATATTCACTACCACTGAAAAGTTGTATTATTAATCATCTTAATCGTTAATTGGCATTAACAATAAAAACCGTTGCTATAGGCAAGCATAAACGCTACCATAGAGTATCATAACGTACCGTTCTGGTAAAATGAAATAATCTCTACCATTGAAAATCATAACCGCTATAATAAATGCATCTTTAGTAGCGATTTCAAAAACGCCACAATACATTGGGTAACCGCTATCATACACTATGACCACGGCAGCGGATGCAACACACACGCAACCGCTACCGTAGCCCTACAGTAGCAGTTTTTTCAAATATAGTAGCGGTTTTTGAGCGCTACCAAATGCATGATATGGTGTAGTGATATCTTGACATGACTGTTTTCAATGTTTAAATTCCACTTTTAAATAAATTTTTTTCACGTGATACATTTTTTATATGATTACATTCCAAATTTTATTGTAATACTATTTCATGGGTATTAATGTTGATATCCCTCTCCTCTTGGTTCCAATTTCTGTTACTCATCTCTCACTTCTTTAAGCTTCCGCCTTTGCAACTCACTTCATATTCTTTCTTATATTTTCTCTTCCATACCCCCGCCTTTTTTTGCTAATATCAAAAGGGGAAGAATTAAGTAAGAAATCAAGAATCAAGTACTCAATTGATTAGTACATTTAGGGGGAGTAATCATTCTTTGTAATCTTTGGAAGGAAAGTCTTTATATAGGGGGAGTCTATTATCTATCTATACTTATGCACTTTGATTCATTATGTTTATCTGAATTATTTCATATTTTATTAATCTCACATAATTACTTTTTTAGTAGATTTGTTATTATCAAAAGGGGGAGATTGTTGGAGCATGCGTTCTGCACTTCTTGGTTTGAAAATAACAAATCTCGGATGTATTTGATCTTGGTATGTGTGGTATAATGTGCAGGGATAACAGGTTTACAAGTACTAAGGATTGGCTGAGCAGAACATTGAAGAAAAGAAAAATCTCGCTATCACGGGCGATAACGCTATCGCGGGCGATAGTGTAGACAGTTACTGCTGACGTCGGCCATGATTCGCATGTTGCCGCGCATGAAGTCACGTCTCAGCGCTATCGCGGGGCGATATCGCTGTCGCCGCGCGATAGCCCACGATCGCCACGTTCTCCCCTCAGATCTAAAAAACCGCGCGACATGTGCCACGTGTCAAGCTACGGAGTTTTTCGCTATCGCGGGGCATTAACTCTACCGCATGCGATAACATGAAAAGGTATATACGGCCAAGAATTTCAGGGACAAAAAAAAAGAACAACCAGAGCCTTGATTCCCAGGGGATTTTTTGTGCCAGTCATCTCCGTTTCCAGACGAACTCCCTTGGTTCATTGCAATCTCGAAGAGCGAAGGAGATACGTCAGTGCGTTCTAGATTGAAGATCTTCTCAACGGTCCACCATCATCTTCAGAGCTCGTGTTTAAGGGAGTTTTTGAGTTTTTACTGTTGTACTTTCATTTTCACTTTGTACTTTGTAATTGGGAAGGGAAAATCACCATCCTGTGTGTGGTGTCTAAGTCCTTGTGTGGCTTAGGGGCAAATCACCGCCTTGTGTGTGATGTCTAGGTTCTTGTGTGGCTTAGAAGTAAATCGCCGCCTTGTGTGCAGTGTCTAGATCATAGGTTTGATTTAGGGGGAGGCTAGTGGTCATATCTAGGGAGATATTGGATATAGCCTACCGTTTCTTTGGAGAAGGACCAGTGAAAAAGTCAAGAGATTTTTATTATTGTAAGCCTTGATTTCAAGCTTCATTGAAATCATTTTCTACTTTTCTTGTTGATGAAATAAACTTTTACTTTTCATTCAAACATTAGTCATCAACTTTGTGTTTTAAATTACAAATATTTGAAAAATTTATCATTTTAATAGAGCACTTATTCACCCCCCCCCCCCTCTAAGGGCGCCACAAGATCCTACAAGGGCAAGGGTTTCTCTCGTACCTGTGGTTGAATGAGCGAACGAGGCAACATTACCCCTTGATGAAACTAGCATGGGTGCATCATCAATCACTCTCTTATGCTTTCTCCGCATCAGTTGGGAGTAAGCATTCACAATCTCCTGCTCCTCTAAATTACCCATATCATCCCTACTTCTGTATGCCTCGTCCTCGACTATCATAAGGTTTTCTCGGTAGCCTCCTCTTCCACCATCTCTACAACCCCCACGACCACGACTACGGTAGCCTCCTTTCTCATGTCCACCTGCATCTCGCTCTTTTGGTGGCTTGGAGGCAAGCAAGTCGTAGGTGACCCATTTCACCACAATTATAACATTGTCGTGTATCACCCTTGTCCCTGCGTGTGCCCACGCTGTGTTGTCAGTCAGATCAACGACGATAGATCGAAATTTGTGGAGGTCGATGAGAACGAAGGAGGAGCTTGTAGTGGTATATGAGAGCCCTTCGTAGTCATGCTCGCCGCTGCGGGTCCTTAGTGGAATGTGAGCTCCTTAGAGCAGAGGACGACGGCGGAGACATGGGATTCCTAAGTGGGGGTGATGATGAGAAGAGGCATGGAAGAGTTTGTTGAAATTTGTGAAGTGAAAGTGGGTGATCAGGCAGTCTGTGCGGCCTGGGCGGACTGTCCATGCGGACTGATGGAGCAGTCTGACGGTCTGGTGTTGACGGCCTGATGTGGTTCTGGAGGTAGCCGTGCGGATAGGGGTTGGAGTTCGCCATGCTGGGCGGACTTGGATTGGAGTCTGCCTGCTTCTGCGACCTGGCTTGTCGCCAGTTTGTTTTGCGGGTTTGGAGCTTATCCGCGGACTGCGGGACTGGTTGCGAGTCCGGCAGTTAGCTGCTGGCTTGGATGTTGTGCGGATTGGAGCTTGCGAGTTTTGCCTTGCTCTGGTGGAGTGTTGGCGATCTGTCTTGGGAGCTGGCGATCTGTCTTGGGAGGTGGCGGACTGGGGCCTTATTCGCCGAACTCGCGTCGAGCTCTTGTTTGTTTAGGGACTTGTCACCATATGTGACAAGTCTAGGGTGTTCGCTAGTCCGCATTGTCCGCTAGTTGACCGGGAGGAGTGCCTGTTGGTCGCGGACATGTTGTGGACTGATGCGATGTTTGTAGAGTCCGCTTGTTGACCGGGCGATCTGTGCCTATTGGTCGTGGACTCATGTGGCGGGCTGGTGCGGTGATTCACGAGCTATGCAGGCTGGTGCTGTGTCCGCGTGTAGCGTGCAGACTGATGCAGTGAGTGGGATGTTGCTGTGTCCGCATGTTGTGCATCATGCGGACTGGTGCGGTGTCCGTCAGGTTGCGGACTGGCTTCCTTACTTCCTGTCAGTTTGGCTGGTCTGGCTTTGTCCTTGTGGACTAGGGGACTGGGATGTGCTAGTTGCGAGCTGGGTGGTGACTCAATTCTCTAGGGAGGTGACCACACTCCTCACCCCGCCTATAAATAGGACCCCCCGACACTTCATTTGTAATGGAGTGAACAGTAAGTTGAACTCGGATTAATTGCTGCGGACTCGGTTTTCCTATCTGTGCCGATTGAGCAGGCTTAACTGGTTGCTGTTTGCAGGTGACGCGGCTAGCACTGTCGAGCCAGGAGTTTGGTTCTGACTTCGGTCAGGTTCAGTGAAGCTTGCGGTTTGCAATCGGTGGCTTGCCAGTTTTTCTCTGTTTCAACTTTTCCAAGTTCAATAACTTGTCCGCCAGACTCGGCGGTTAGGTGGTCTGTTCTTCAGTTTGGCGGCAGCTTGCAACAGTCAACGAATAACGGTGTGTCCGCGCGACCTCGCGGTCTCGGCGGACTCCGTGTTCTATTCGTCTTCTAGCAGCAGTTCGAGCGGTCTCGGCGACTTCGGCGGACAAGGCGGTCTCGGCGGTCTTCCATTTTGTCCGCTCGGATTGTTTTCTTGTAATCTTTTCTGTTTTTCATTGTATACTGGCGAAATCATGTCTCGCCACGTATACCTCACCCTGTAAAGAAGATAATAAAACTTTGATCTGCTTGTTCCTTCTGTTTGCATCTGGTGTTTGAAGCTTGCTTTTCCAGTTTCCGTTTGATCAAGGTGTGATCTTGATAGCTCTGAGAATATTAATTTGACGTCAAACTATCTCGTTGATCATCTTGAGAAAATTCAACAGAGTTGAGCAGAGTCCTCTTGTTTTGAATGGAGGAGAAGAAGAGAGATGAGTAGCTTTGGTTATCTGGCGTGAAGATGAATTTAGAGGGTAAAGAGCTGTTGTTCAGGCAATCCAGGAAGGAATGCAGTTGATGCTGAGAAGCGGAGATTTTTGAGACAGATAGGAGGAGGGCTGTCATGAGAGGAATAAACAGGGGGATGTTAATTGGATCCTCATTTCTGCTTGATAGAATTTTCTGCCACTAATTGTCGCGCATTTATAGAGCTGCTAGTAAACATGCGAACTGTATATTGCGGTGAATTTAATATCAAAGATGGATACTTGATTACAAGCAAGCATTGTTGGCATTATCTTAACACATGTATAAAAGATTGAGGCTCCGTTTGGGGGGACTTATTTTCACCGATCAAACGGTTATGACCGCATGAATCAGGTCTTAATTAGGGTCCGGTTCATGCGGTCGTAACCGCTTGACCGGTGAAAATAAGTCACCCCAAACGAAGCCTAAGCCATTTAACTCATTTTCCGGCGTTTTTATTTCCTTAATCTCATTTCCTATTCCACTGCCAAATAGCATTCATGTATGTAATTGCTAAAATATTGATGCATCCAGCATTGTTTCCATCAATTACATTACAAGTCTTTTTCATGGTAGCAAACTGGTGTTGTTCTCTAATGTTGATTAAGGCTCCGTTTGGGGGGGGGGGGGGGGGGCTTATTTTCACTGGTCAAGCGGTTATGACCGCATGAATCAGACCTTAATTATGGTCCGATTCATGCGGTCGTAACCGCTTGACCGGAGAAAATAAGTCCCCCCAAACGGAGCCTTAATAATAGAAACACAAACACACAACGCAAGCCTGAATAGATTATAAAATTGTTGCGGGTCGTCCTGTTTTCCTCCGGTCCAGGGAATCAGACAGCCTTAGCTCTAAGTTGGATTGGGCACACAAACAGTTAAGGGAGATCCAAACAGCAATAAAGCAGAGGCGTTTTTGCGTGGAAAACCCGGAAAGAGTGAAAAATCACATGGCCGGATCGGTGTCGGGACTAAAATTCACTATATTCCTTCTGTTTACAAGTGTTTGAGTTCCTTGAATGGTGAGTTGGTGACAGACCACCTCTCTGCAACAAACTTTAAGCATAAAAACCAGGAAAATGACTAAGTTCACAAGGCATTGAAGCGAGCGTCTGCCGGGGCTCCCACAAGTGTGTTCTTTCAAGTCCTTTCAAGCGTCTGTTGTTGTGTCCGTGAGAGCGTTGAGTGTGAGCGGACTGGAGAGTGAGCAGAGTGAATTCCGAGCGATTAAACAATCTAAGTCTCACGTCCTCCTTGGAAAATCTCAGAGCTATTTCTAGCCTCTCAAGTTGCCTCCCTTTCAAAATAAGGCATGAGGGCCTTTTTATAGTTTTCTTAAAGGGACGTGTTGGTAATTGTGCATGGCTAAATCCTGAGTTGGCGAATAACGTCACTCCATTCCCGCTACTCGGATCACCAATTTTCCTGAAATGACTGTTAAATTTTCTCAAGAAGCTCAGCAAGATAGTTTAAACACCAAATTAATATTTTCAGAACTATCCAGATCACAACTTGACCAAGCGGAAACCAGAAAGTGAACTCAATCAACCAAATGCAAAGACAGAGACAAGCAGATCATATATTTATCAATCTTCTTTACAGGATGAGGTATACGTGGCGAGACATGATTTCGCCAGTACAATGGAAAACAGAAAAATTACAAAAAAACCAATCCGGGCGGACAAAAACCGGAGGCCGCTGAGACCGCCTGTCCGCAGAAGTCACAGAAACCGCCCGAACTGCTGCTGAAGCCGAACTGAACTACGGAGTCCGCCGAGACCGCGAGGTCGTCCGCCAAGACCGCGAGGTCGCGCGGACACACCGCTATTTGTTGAACTACTGCTGGAAGACGAAAAGAACACGGAGTCCGCCGAGACCGCGAGATCGCGCGGACACACCGCTATTCGCTGAACTACTTCTGCCTGCTGCCGAACTCGAGAACAGACCACCTTATCCGCCGAGGCCAGCAGACAGGTTATTGAACTTGGAATAAAACTGAAGTAAAGAAACTGGCTAGCCGCTACTATAGCCCGCTGAAACCGTCGATTGAAACCGCAACTCCACTGCTTCCTGACCGCAGTCAGAAACAGACTTCTGGCTTCACAGAGCGAGTTGCATAACCTGCAAACAGCAACCAATTAAACTTCTCAACTCAGCCCGCGTGGACAAGAATATCGAGACCGCAACTTTTAATCCGTGTTCAACTTACTGTTCACTCAGTTACAAATGAAGTGACGGGGGGGTCCTATTTATAGGCAGGGTGAGGAGTGTGGTCACCGTCCTATGAGATAGGCTAACCGCACCTTGATCGCAGCTAGCACAGCCAGTCCGCCGAGTCCGCATTGACCGAATCAACAATGCCGGACTCGCGAACAATCCGCCAACCATCAAACGCAAGACCGCCGCCATAGCAGACCTGTTAGTCAGATGTCAGTCCGCACAAGGTAGCCTGCCCAGTCCGCAAGGACAAGCCGGACATCAGCCAAAACCGCCAAGCTTCAAGGCGAGAAGCCAGTCCGCACAGAGTTGCGGACACCGCACCAATCCGCAAGCACTAGTCCACGACCAACAGGCGGACCGACCGGTCACAGCGGACTTTGCGGACTCTTCGAACACAGCATCAGCCCGCATCACAAGTCCACGACCAACAGGCAGACCGCCCGATCAACAACGGACTTTGCGGACTCTGCGAACACCGAAGCAACCCGCAACATGTCCACGACCAATAGGCATTCCGCCCGGTCAACAACGGACAATGCAAACACCCACCGCAACTCCAAAAAATAAGTATCATTGCCGATCTCGCGGACTCCAAAAAACACAGTCTGCGAACTCCAAACTGCACAACTGATAACAATCATCTGCCGGACTCACTATCAGTCCGCGTAGTCCGCGTAGTCCGCGGATTTCATCATGCACAGCAGCCATCAAAAAACTCCACAAGTCGCCAACACCAGACCGCCAGACTGTTTCATCAGTCCGCGCGGTCAGTCCGCCCAGGCCGCCCGGACTGTCCGATCACCCAGTTTCACTTCACAAATTTCAATTATGACGGGCATGCCTCTCGGGGGGTTTGGGCGGCCCTGGCGAGTTGCCCGACGAGGATGGCAAGCGGAGGCGGCGGTAGCGCGCCAGAGGTAAACAGTACGCGTGTGTGTGTGGTCCGCGTCCGCGCGTACGAGGCGTACACACGTGCTGGCTGGGCGCGGGTGCTGGCTGGTCCTGCGCATTGGCGTACAATGCGTGGGGGCTGGCCGCGCGCGCGGAGGCCGTGCGCCCCCAGGATGGCTGCATGTGCCCGGGCTGGTCGTGTGCGTCGGGGCTGGTTGTGCGGGCCGGGGTTGTCCACGAGCGCATGCAGTCGTGCGCTCTCGCGCTTGCGCCTGCTGTCTATGCGTGCGCGTGCTGGTCGTGCGCTCGAAGGTTGTGTGCGGTGCCCATGTGTGCTTGGTTTTGTCCCCCCTTTTGGGTAACTTTGGAACCATCAAGGAGGCGCGGCTCGCGCGGGCCATTCACTCGGTCGGGTTAGTTTGCATGAAAATTTCGATCCAGTTTGACTCGAAAATTTTTAGAGGGAACCCATCAAATGCCCCCAAATTTCCGCGGGTCTTGATCCACGAAGCGACGAGCCCAAAATTTTTTGTCCTTGATCATTTCACCTTGGGGTTGTGGAATTTGAATCATTACTTCGTACCCGGTACAAATTATTTTTCATTTGCGGGTGAAGTGTTCTTTTCGTTATGCCTGAAGGCATGCGTCGATCACTTGGCACCACCTGTGTCCATCTTGTGAGTGGAAGATTCCGCAGTGGCCGCTAGACAGTGATTTTTGCAGTTATTTGTTAGTGCATCGCTCTTCCTTGTCATGTGGCCCATGCGGCGCTTTGCAAGAACGTTCTTCTATTTTGAGCTTTGTGCGTTGTGATAGTTTGGAAGTATTTTTCTTTCCACATTCCTTTTCATATGGACGCGCAAGCATGACGTTGCACGTTAACTATAGCAGTTGTCGTTGGGCATTAGTGCTGTGGTCGAATTCTTGAACACGGTGCAGAGGGACGTTCTGCACCCTTGTCTTGGTGGCGCAAAAAGACCAGTGGGTCTATTCCTATTGGAATCCGTATGTGGATTCGGGGCCCGCATTCATCTTAAGGAGCAGAAGGACTCGGGGTCTATTCCAATCGTGAAGTAAAAAAGGTCAAGAGATATGTTTTCTTATGAGATGCAGAAGGATTCGGGGTTCGTTCTTTTTAAAAGGCACAGAAGGACTCAGGATTTGTTCTTGTGTAGGAGGACTCAGGATTCTTTGTTTGTGTTGGTATTTCATTAATATTGCACTAGATTCTAAGACTTTTTGATCACTAATGTGTTAATATTTTGTTAAATTTAAAATTACTACAAATTTACAATGTCTTCCTCGGATCGAACTGACAGTTCTAATGAGGAGACTTAGCGGCATGTTGCTGATTGGTTTTATTGTAATAGAGCAGTTAGTGGGCAACAATTTTTAGCATCAGTGGATATTAACCTATCTGCGGCTAGTGGATCATCAAATGTAGCTTGCATGACATCAAACCAATTCAAACAGAATCTAGATAGGTTGGTGAACTTCTCGATGGACACCCTCATAGATTTTTCAGTTTCTTTAAAATGTCGAAGCTTATATTTGTAGATTTGTTAACACTCCTCACACAATAATATGGACTGCAAGGATCCAGGAGAACTCTACCACGAGAAGTACTTGCAAGTATATTGCATATTTTAGGTCATAATGTACTCATGCAAATTGCAGACAAACGATTCCAACACTCCACAGAAACTATAAGTAGGTTTTTTGCAAAGGGGGTCACTGCTATTAAGAGATTATCTTTTGATGTCATTATGCCTATATATCATCTTTTCAGTGATATTCCCCTCAAATACTGAATGATGCTCGATACATGTCATTCTTTAAAGACTGTATTGGAGCTATTGATGAGACACATGTGGATGCTCGAGTTCCTGCTGATCAACACGTTTCGTACATTGACCGTCATGACACAACATCACAGAATGTTATGGCGGTTTGTAATTTCAATATGTGTTTAACATTTGTACAAGCGGGTTGGGAGGGTTCTACTCACGACAACCGTATTTTTCAACGTGCTCTTATGGATCTGAGTTATAATTTCATGTATCCTCCACCAGGTGAGACTTTTATTTCTTGAGATTTCAGTAGTTTTTAATTACTGTGATTAATATAAATAAAATTTAAATTTTGTAGGCAAATATTATGTAGTTGATGCGGGATATCCTCTCCAACGTGATTTTTTGAAATCATATTCAGGTACACAGAATCATTTACCAGATTTTAGAAGGAGCAACAGACCTATACAAGGACGCCGGAAAATATTCAATTGGGCTCACTCTTCCTTACGTTGTGTTATAGAACGATCATTCAGAGTTTGGAAAAAGAAATGAAAGATACTTAGGATATGCCGTCATATAGTTTGGCAAAGTAATGAGACATTGTGCGTAGGCACCCATCCCGCTCAGACGGTCATTTTCAGGCTTGTGATCAAGAAGAGCATTTTATTTATCCAGCGAGGCTTCAAAGAAGATCAGGACAAATTGATGAAAGATCGGATGGAGATCATGTTAGAGGAATTCGAGTTGGTGTTGATGAGATGTCGGCACTGCGTGGCTCGATTGTCGGACAACTACATAATGCTTGAACGTACTTAAGGTATCAGCGTAGTCAACATATATTTTTGGATATTTTGATATTTGTATTTATTTGAATGCTTGTATGTGTGTTGTCCTGCTGCATACATTGACGTACATATATTTTCTGCAATTTTTAATATACAGATTAGAACAAAAAAATAGAAAATACTTTATAAATTTTTTTTAATAAAACGTGACCGCTATATTGTCAAACGGTTCTCTATTCTGAATAGCTCTGCAAACACAGACTATCCAAACAGAACTCTATTTCCAACAACCAGTTTCCAACAGCTCCATTTACAAGCCTCCATTTACAACAACTACTTTTACAACCACAACTGTTCTACCAATTGAAGCCTAAATTGAAACATAGTTTGAACGCACATTTAATTATCTTACTAAGAAATAGCTCAATTTATATCAGAATAAATTATGGTTTGTTATTTTATTAATTAAACTTTATTTATTTTAGTTAATGATCTTATTTAAGTCAATTTACAATTTGGTTTAGTATTTTATATTAATCATATGTAGTTTAGTACTTAGTTTAGGGATGCAAAAAAGGCATGCTCTCCGGGCCTGGCTTTTTTGATGTTAGGTCATGCTCAAATCCAGCCCGGGTCTCACTAAAATAAGGGGATCTGTTTGAGACTATCAGACCAGGCCCAAGCAGGCCCCCAAATGACAAAAAACTGCTGCCAAATGGCAGCGACAACAGAATTGTTGGGCAGCCATGCCCAGCATTAAAAGTCGGGCAACAGTCAGCTAAGATACTCAGCGGGCTTGGAGCCCGGGCAGGCCCGGAGTTGGTTTACACTCAGGTCGGGCAACCGAGTTTGGACCAAATTTGCATCCCTAAATTAATTAAAGGAATTGTTATTCGCAAACCACTTTTCACTATCCGCAAACATTTGACATTCGCAAAACACTTTTTTCAAATTAACTATCCGCAAACAGGATAACCTAAAATAAGTTAAAAGTTTGCTGCTCAAAAAGGAGCATAAATTTTCAATTTATTGCCCAAAATATAACTGCATTTATATCAGGTACATGCTGGGCCTTCTATTCATGTGTACTACAATGCATCTATAAATCCAAAACAATCATAAACTAATATATATGTTGAATAAATTGCTCAAATGGGAAAAAATATTCACATATCTCTCTGTATTTTCTGCCTGATTGATGTGAAGAGCAATGCAGAATATATCTCCTTTATTCCTGAAGACAAACAAAGTGTTCGACCCAACACAAAGCAATGACTGGTAAAGCAAAAACAAAACAGTAGTTTTAGGAATCATTTTGCTTCAAAGGCTGAAGCTATCAGTGCTTATAGGATTACAATCATCCCAAATTAAGCAAATGGAGGAATGCTCTGCTCATTCCAAAACAAGTTTTCAGGGTCAACCTTGGATTTCACCTGTGCCAGCCTCCTGAAGTTGACTTTATAATACTTCTCACCCCACACACTCGCCTCTGCATAGCTCACATTCCTGTTGGCATTTCTTCCCAAATCAAGGTCTCTATAGTTCAGATATGCCGCTCTTGGATCTCTTGAAACATAAGGCGTCATAAACTTATAAAAATTTCTCATCCAATCGATATGCTTCCTCGCCACCTCCACCCCGGATCTTCCCAGGTTATAATATACTGTATGTTGTACAAACTTCCCTTCCTATGTGGAAATGGAGTCTCTGTCTCTCCAATTTCGTCCATTCTCCCTCCAAATGGATCAATAATCACATAAGGGAACTCATTTTGTCCTACCAGCCAAGCGGAGATCACTTCCCACACGTCCTCATTGAAGGGCATCCTCAGGAAGTCCGACTTGGTTTTGAATAAGTTATGGTACTGGGGTTTTCGATCAAGAAGCTTCTTAAGAGAACCTTCAGGAGGGTACCCCGCAATAGATAGCACCGACCTAATCCAACTTAACTCCATGCAATCTTCAGACTTGACTCCAAGCTCAGGGAAGCTCTCAGCCATTAAAGTAAGAAGCTCTGTTTGTTTTCCGAGGAACAGGGATTGGAACGTGGCCATTAAAGTTTTATTACTACTCCTATGATTCTGATCATCAACTACCTGTAATTGCACCCTTATGAATAGCCTCTTATCAAGGTTGTGAGCAATCTGTTGCCACTTGGTGAGAAGTTTAATTGCACCCTGTTCTAATAGTTTGTCTATGTTGAAAACTGTGACTTTTGGGGGAACTTTTAAAAGCCTTAACTTGTAGGAAAGGATTATGCCAAAGCTTGCTCCTCCGCCGCCCCTCAGAGCCCAGAACAGGTCATCTCCCATGGAGTCCCTGTCGAGAACCTCGCCGCTGGCGGTGGCTATCCTGGCATCGATTATGTTGTCGATGGCAAGACCATAAGCCCGCATCATCGTCCCCAAGCCTCCGCCGCTGAAATGGCCCCCTAGGCCGAGGGTGGGACATACTCCGGCTGGGAACGCGAGAGTGTGTTGTTACTCTGGAAGGATATGGCATAGTAGAGCTCCCCCAGCGTTGCCCCTGCGTCTGCCCACGCTGTGTTGTCCGTCAGATCAATGGCAATAGATCGAAATTCGTGGAGGTCGATGAGAACGAAGGAGGAGCTTGTGGTGGTATATGAGAGCCCTTCGTAGTCATGCCCGCCGCTGCGGGTCCTCAGTGGAATGTTGAGCTCCTTGGAGCAGAGCACGGCGGCGGAGACATGGGATTCCTGCGTGGGGGGTGATGATGAGAAGAGGCCTGGGAGAGTTGAGCACAGTCCTCTTGTTTTGAATGGAGGAGAAGAAGAGAGATTCGTAGCTTTGGTTATCTGGCGTGAAGATGAATTTAGAGGGTAAAGAGCTGCGGTGGTTCAGGCAATCCAGGAAGGAATGCTGTTGATGCTGAGAAGCTGAGATTTTTGAGAAAACAGATAGGAGGAGGGCTGCCATGAGAGGAATGAACAGGGGGGATGTTAATTGGATCCTCATTTCTGCTTGATAGAATTTTCTTCCACTAATTGTCACGCATTTATAGAGCTGCTAGTCAACATGTGAACTCTATATTTTGGTGAATTTAATATGAATAAACTGGGGGATGTTAATTGGATCCTCCTTTCTCTTACTTGATTACAAGCAAGCATTGTTGGCATTATCTTAACACATTTTTACAAGATTAAGTTATTTAACTCATTTGCCAGCGGTTTTATGTCCTAAATCTCATTTGCTATTCTACTGCCAAATAGCTTTCATGTATGTAATTGCTAAAATATTGATGCATCCAGCATTGTTTCCATCAATTACATTACAAGTCCTTTTCACGGTAGTAAACTGGTGTTGTTCTCTAATGTAAATGAATTATAGAAACACATGCACGGCGCAAGCCTGAATAGATTATTAAATTGTTGCGGGTCGCACGGTTT
This sequence comes from Platanthera zijinensis, assembly GCA_039513925.1. Taxonomy (NCBI): domain Eukaryota; kingdom Viridiplantae; phylum Streptophyta; class Magnoliopsida; order Asparagales; family Orchidaceae; genus Platanthera; species Platanthera zijinensis. Next base: position 12,190,379 of record CM077086.1, read on the forward strand.
TCCTCCGGTCCAGGGAATCGGACCTCCTCAGCCCCAAGTTGGATCGGACACACAGATAGTTAAGGGAGATCCAAACAGCGATAAAGCCGAGCGGTTTTTGCGTGGAAAACCCGGAAAGAGTGAAAAATCACATGGTCGGATCGGCGTCGGGACAAAAATTCACTATATTCCTTCTGTTTACAAGTGTTTGAGTTCCCTGAATGGTGACAGACCGCCTCTCTGCGACAAACTTTAAGTATAAAAAACGGAAAATGACTAAGTTCACGAGGCATTGAAGCGAGCGTTCGTCGGGGCTCCCACAAGTGCGTTCTTTCAAGTCCTTTCAAGCGCCTACTGCTGCGTCCGTGAGAGCGTTGAGCGTGAGCGGACTAGAGAGGGAGCAGAGTGAATTCCGAGCGATTAAAAGATCTAAGTCTCACGTACTCGCTGGAAAACCTCAGATCTCTTTCTAGTCTCTCAAGTTGCCTCCCTTTCAAAAGAAGGCATGAGAGCCTTTTTATAGTTTTCTTAAAGAGACGTGTTGGTAATTGTGCACGGCTAAATCCTGAGTTGGCGAATAACGTCGCTCCATTCTCGTCACTCGGATCACCAATTTTCCTGAAATGACGAGCATGCCTCTCGGGGGTTTGGGCGGCCCTGGCGAGTTGCCCGACGAGGGTGGCAGTCGGAGGCGACGGTAGCGCACCAGAGGCAGATAGTACGCGTGTGTGTGCTTGCGGTCCGCGTCCGCGCGTGCGGGGCGTGCACACATGCTGGCTGGGCACGGGTGTTGGCTGGTCATGCACACTGGCATACAACACACGAGGGATAGCCGCGTGCGCGGAGGCCGGGCGCGCGCAAGATGGCTGCATGTGTGGGGTCGTGTGCACCCAGGCTGGTCGCGTGCGCCGGAGCTGGTTGTGCGTGCCGGGGTTTTCCGCGAGCGTACGCAGCCGTGCGCTTCCGTGCCCGCGCCTGCTGTCCATGCGCGCGCGTGCTGATCGCGCGCTTGAAGGCCGTGTGCGATGCAAATGTGTGCTTGGTTTTTCCCCCTTTCGGGATGACTTCGAACCCTTCAAGGAGGCGCGGCTCGCGTGAGCTGTTCACTCGGTCGGGTTGGTTTGCTTGAATATTTCGATCTAGCTTGACTCGAAAATTTTTAGAGGGAACCCATCAAATTCCCCCAAATTTCCGCGGGTCTTGATCCACGAAGCGACGAGCCTGAAATTTTTTGACCTTGATCATTTCACCTTGGGGTTGTGGAATTTTAATCATTACTTCGTGCTCGGTACAAATTATTTTTCGTTTGCAAGTGAAGTGTTCTTTTAGTTATGCCCGAAGGCGTGCGTCGATCACTTGGCGCCACCTGTGTCCATCTTGTGAGTTGAAGATTCTGCAGTGGCCGCTAGACAGTGATTTTTGCAGTTATTTGTTAGCGCATCGCTCTTGCTTGTCATGTGGCCTTTGCAGCGCTTTGCAAGAACGTTCTCCTGTTTTAAGCTTTGTGCGTTGTGATAGTTTGGAAATATTTTTCTTTCCACATTCCTTTTCATACGGACACGCGACCATGACGTTGTGCGTTAGCTTTAGAAGTTGTCGTTGGGCGTTAGTGCTGGGGTCGAATTCTTGAACACGGTGCGGAGGGACGTTCTGCACCCTTGTCTTGGTGGAGCAAAAAGACCAGCGGGTCGCATTCATCTTAGGGAGCAGAAGGACTCAGGATCTATTCTATCGTGAAGTAAAAAAAGTCCAGAGACATGTTTTCTTATGAGATGCAGAAGCATCCGGGGTTCGTTCTTGTTGAAAGGCACAGAAGAACTCATGGTCAGTTCTTGTGTAGGAGGACTCAGGATTCTTTGTTTGTGTGCGCCTTTACGCTCCTTTTGCTTGAACACGCAAGTTTTATGCAGCGCAAAAGCACGTTAAGTTTGCGACCGATATTGCGCGTTAAGTTTGCGCCCGATATTGCGCTTTAGAGTTGGGAGCTGACGCTTGAATGTAATGCGGAGGGTCATTTTGCCCCCTTTGTCCGGATGATGCCAGGGGGCTCGGAGTCTGTTTTTGGCTAAGTGATGCAGGAGGATTCGTAGTCCGTCCTAGCCGGAATCCATAGGAGGGTTCAGGGCTTGCTCTTGTGTTGAGGTACAAGAGGACTTCTTTCAATTTTGCATTGGTAGGAGGACTCGGGGTTCGTTCTTTCTTAAGGTGCAGAAGGATATTGGTCCCTTCTTGCCAAAGTGGAAGGACTTAGGGTCTATTCTGTTGGAGGTGACGAAGAACCTTTGTTTGTTCGGGCCTCAGAAGGACTCGGGGTCCGTTCTGTTGAGATGCCCTACAGTGCGGGAGCGAGATGCCCCGCAGCGCAAGAGCGAGATGTCCTGCAGCGCGGGAGCGAGATGCCCTGTAGCGTGGGAGCGAGGTGCCCTGCAGCGCGAGAGCGAGATGCCCTGCAGCAAGATGTCCTGTGTGTGGGAGCGAGATGCCCAACAATGCAGGCGCGAGGTGCCCCGCAGCGTGGGAGTGAGGTGCCCCGCAGCGAGAGAAGTAGATGCCCCGCAACACGAGAGCGAGATGCTTTGCATCTAGCGAGCTCCGCCCGCATGGAGCCAATGCTCCGCCGGTTCTCCCTGCTCTCAGATGCGACAGTCCACGGTTACGAAAATTCCACACCCCGACATCGCTCCCAGCACTTGCGGTCCCCTGAGCACATTGCCAAAATGAAACAACAACTATGGTACAATGCTCTGGGGAATGCGAGTGTTGGGAGCAATGTCGGGCAGTGGAATTCTCGTGAACGTGGATTGTCACATCCGAGAACAGGGAGAACGGGTGGAGCATGGGCTCCATGAGCAAGCGGAAAACGCTTGGGTGCTGGCCGGAGAACATCGAGCACGGACAAAGCCCGTGCGAAGATGCTAGTATCCTGTGTAAGTTCAGACAACCTTTCAAAAGGAGCTAAACAGGAAGTGAAACATGCGCAAATGTTTTAATAGCTCGGCACAAGGAACAAAAAACACGGTGGAATGGATTTTCACAGATGGAAATCAATCTAAAGTAAATATCTTAATAGCTCAGCCTAAAGAATAAAAAAACAGTTGAAACAGGTTTTCACAGATGTCGTTGCTCGGCCTAAAGAAAACACAGAGTCAGTATTCTCATTAACAGACTTCAATCTCTTTGGCTTAGGTTAGATCAGATCTTAAACGTAATAAAAAAAAGCAACATTCCTCCTCTGAGTCTGTATGTTGATAATATAACACGTGTGAATTTAAATCTAAGAATATACCTGCATCGAAAACATGGTATATGATTGAAAACAAGTACAAAGAAAAGAAAATCAAAAATCAAAAGCAGAGACGAAAAATGAAAACAAAAAAAAATTCAAAATTTACCAAGGAACAGGTGAGGGAATGGAGCTGAGCAAGCAGATTCAATAAACCCTGAAGGGCCAAACAAAGTTTGTTCGCATATCTGTCTATATTTTCTGCCTGATTGATGTGAAGGGTAATGCAGAATATATTTCCTTAATTCCTGAAGGGTCAAGCAAAGTTTGTTCAACCCAACACAAAGCAATGACTCGTAAAGAAAACAAACACAAGAAGTTTCGCAAATCTCAAAGCAAAAACAAAACAGCAACTTCAGGATTGCAATCATCCCAAATTAAGCAAATGGAGGAATGCTCTGCTCATTCCAAAACAAATTTTGAGGGTCAACCTTGGACTTCACCTGTGCCAGCCTCCTGAAGTTGACTTTATAATACTTCTCACCCCACACACTCGCCTCCGAATAGCTTGCATTCATGTTGGCATTTCTTCCCAAATCAAGGTCTCTGTAGTTCAGATATGCCGCTCTAGGATCTCTTGAAACATAAGGCGTCATAAACTTATAAAGATTTCTCATACGATCGATATTCTCCCTGGCCGTCTCCACCCCCGGATCTTCCCAGGTTTTAATATACTGTATGCCGTACAAACTTCCCTTCCTATGTGGAAATGGAGTCTCGGTCACTCCAATTTCGTCCATTCTTCCTCCAAATGGATCAATAATCACATAAGGGGGCTCATTTTGTCCGACAAGCCGAGCGGAGATCGCTTCCCACACGTCCACATTGAAGGGAACACTCAGAAAGTCTGACTTGGTTTTGAATAAGTCGTGGTACTGGGGTTTTCGATCAAGCAGCTTCTTAAGAGACCCTCCAGGAGGGAACCCCGCAATATATAGCACCGACCTAATCCAACTTAACTCCACGCAATGGTTAGACTTGACTCCAAGCTCAGGGAAGCTCTCAGCCATTAAAGTAAGAAGCTCTGTTTGTTCTCCGAGGAAAAGGGATTGGAATGAGGCCATTAAAGTTTTATTACTACTCTTATGATTCTCATCATCAACTACTTGTAGTACCACCCTTAAGAATAGCCTCTTATCAAGGTTGTGAGCAATCTGTTGCCACTTGGCGAGAAGTTTAATTGCACCCTGCTCTAATAGTTTGTCTATGTTTAAAACTGTGACTTTTGGGGGGATTTGTAAAAGCTTTAACTTATAGGAAAGGATTATGCCAAAGCTTGCTCCTCCGCCGCCCCTCAGAGCCCAGAACAAGTCCTCTCCCATAGAGCCCCTGTCGAGGACCTCGCCGCTGGCGGTGGCTATTCTGGCATCGATTATGTTGTCGACGGCAAGACCATAGGCCCTCATCATCATCCCCAAGCCTCCGCCGCTGAAATGGCCTCCTAGGCCGACCGTGGGGCATACACCGGCTGGAAACGCGAGAGTGTTGCCACTCTGGGAGGAAATGGAATAGTAGAGCTCCCCCAGCGTTGCCCCTGCGTCTGCCCACGCTGTGTTGTCGGTCAGATCAATGGTGATAGATCGAAATTTGTGAAGGTCGATGAGAACGAAGGAGGAGCTTGTGGTGGTATATGAGAGCCCTTCGTAGTCATGCCCGCCGCTGCGGGTCCTCAGTGGAATGTTGAGCTCTTTGGAGCAGAGCACGGTGGCGGAGACATGGGATTCCAGCGTGGGGGTGATGATGAGAAGAGGCTTGGGAGAGTTGAGCAGAGTCCTGTTGTTTTGAATGGAGGAGAAGAAGAGAGATGTGTAGCTTTGATTTTCTGGCGTGAAGATGAATTTAGAGGGTAAAGAGCCGCTGTTCAGGCAATCCAGGAAAGAATGCATTTGATGCTGAGAACTGGAAATTTTTGAGAAAACAGATAGAAAGAGGGCCGCCATGAGAGGAATAAACAGGGGGGATGTGAATTGGATCCTCATTTCTCCTTGATACAAGTTTTCTGGTGACTGATTGTCTCGCATTTATAGAGCTACTAGTCAACAATAGAACTCTATATTTTGGTGAATTAAATATCAAAGATGGGTACTTGATTACAAGAAAGCATTCCTGGCATTATCTTAACACATGTATATAAGATTAAGTTATTTAACTCCTTTGCCGGCGGTCTTATGTCCTTAATCTCATTTGCTATTCTACTGCCAAATAGCATTCATGTAGGTAATTGCTAAAATATTGATGCATCCAGCATTGTTTCCATCAATTACGGCCTCATTTGTTTGCGATTATAGGATCCGTTGCGTTTGGCCGAAACGGCGGATTAGGTTACGGTCAATTTGCTTTTCCGCCAGCGTATGCAACCGCCCGGCGTTTTTCTCCTGTTCAAAACATGGCGTGCCGAAACATAGCATCAGTGCTCCGTTTATCGCGTTTTCGGCTTCGCGAAAGGAAGGCGAGGGCTAGGGCACGGCGACCACCTCCTCCTTCTCTCCCGGTCCCCGCGACTCCGGCGGCGTCGGCCTCATCCTACGGCTGCGTCGGCCTCCAGCAGCGTCGACCTCCAAACTTTTCCAGTGATCCGCGACTCTGACGGCAGCTCTTCACCGGCTCTTCCTTCTCGGCAGCATAGAACAGGTAACCTCTTCTCTCAACCAAGAATATGGATTGCCCAAATATTTTTCAGTGCAAAAATCTATTGGTCCGAACTGTGCTTGCAGTTTTTCCTGTCCAGGAAAACGTGAACCCATTTCCTGGCTATTTTTCTGTTTTTTCACTATAAAAATTGTCCAGTGTGTATGTCCAGTGCGGAAAGAACTATTTTCTTCTTCTTCTGTTTTTTCACATCAAATTGGTGGAAAGAACCCATTCCTGGCTACGAGTTTGCAGTTTTTTCATCAAATTCAACAACAAATTTACAAACTTTTCTATGTTGCAAATGTCTGTATGTGACCAGTGTTGAATTTGATGAATGAAAGATATGTGAATGTGTGTATGTGTGATGAAAGATTGTGTGTGTCCAGTGTGTGTGAATGTATGTGTGATGAAAGATTGTGTGCAAATGTATGTGTTTGTATGTATGTGTGAATGTATGTGTGAATGTGTTTGTATGTATGTGCGAATGGGATATGTGTGTGAATTATGTGTATATGTGTTTCTGTGTGACTACTTTGTGTAGATTTTAATATAGGTTTATGGATAAACATAAAGATGGCGGTGTAAGTGTGAATTTGGAGGCCAATGATGTTTTAATTTTTTGTGATCTGTGTTTGAAAGAAATCGAGTTGGGTAATCGTCAAACCACACACTTTAGTAGGGAAGGTTGGACTAACCTGACAACAAATTTCCAAGCTCGCACGGGGAAGGCGTATGATCGAAACTAACTGAAGAACAAGTGGAATCGGCTTAAAAAAGATTGGAAGTTATGGAGGGAGCTTAAGGGTCATGAGACGAGGTTTGGGTGGGATCCTATTCGCAAAACAATTCTTGCTTCAGAAGATTGGTGGAAAGAACGCCTCAAGGTATGAATTTTTTTGCTTACAACCTTTTTGGTTTGTGCTATGTCTAATATGTAGTTTGCTTCATTTCAGGTTTTTCCGAGTGCAAGGAAGTTTCAGTTTGCTGGCATATCACCTGAGTTGGAGGAGAAGCTGCATATGATGCTTAGCTAGGTCGTTCCAAATGGAGATCTAGCATGGGCTCCAAATTCAAGAATCTTTGAGCATAAGCCAATCAACGAACATGATGGGTCTCCTGAACATGGCACACAGGACGTCACCGACACCGAGGATACTACAACTAAACAGAAAAGGGCAGCTAAGGGGAAAAGTACAAAGATTTATGCAAAGAAGGCAAGGAGTTCAGTATTGGATGAGTTAGTCGAGACATCGCGCATTATTGACCGTTGCATGCAGGAGCCGCCTCACATACAGATCTCTTCATCCCTGTACACCATTCCCGAGGCTATTTCAGAGCTGGAAACAATGACATAGGTTATGACTGACTCTAATATGGACTTCTACCACTACTGCATCATCTTTCTGAGACAGAAACAGAATCGGGAAACTTTTATGAGCATGCGGCAAGATCGGCGTCTCACTTGGCTGCAGATTTGTTATGAAAAAAAACTGGAATAGTTGCCCCATTTTTTCTGTCTTTAAAAACTGGAAACTTTTATGCTTTATTTGTTTGCCTTCAGATGACTGGACATTTACTATTTTGTTGGTTTGCTTTATTGTGACATTTTTTTGGTCCGGATGTGCTTCAATTATTGTTGTGATATGCTTTAATTATTGTTGTGATATGCTTTACTAAATATGTGATGACATTGCTCTATTTGTGTGCCTTCAGATGTGCTTTACTTATTGTTGGTTTATTTAACACAGATTGACAATGATTAGCCCAGATCACACTCACAGTTCGGACGAGGAGACTCGACAGCAGGTTGTTGATTACAGTTATCATAATAGAGCAATTGGGGGACAACAATTGTTATTAGCTATTTCTCAGCATGTTCCCTTGGGAGGTGCAACCTCTAATACACCTTGTATGACATCAAGCCAAACCGGTGCTAGATGGATTGATGAACTTTTGGAAGGACGCCCTCACAGATTTTTCAGTGTCTTCCGAATGTCGAAGGTAATATTTATTGATCTACTGACCGTCCTCACACAAGAATATGGATTGCTTGGATCCAGGAGGACTCTCGCATGCGAAGTGCTTGCAATTACTTTGCAGATTTTAGGCCACAATTTATCAATACAAATTGCAAGCGAACGTTTTCAACACTACAGAAACAATACATAAATTTTTTACAAGGGGTATACATGCAATTAAGCAATGAGACATTATGATTGCAACAATGACATTGCATAACTACATTCGCAGACATCCATCCCGCTCAGACATTCATTTTCGTGCTTGTGATGTAGACGAACAATTCATTTACCCAGCGGATCTTCAGAACAGAACTGGTCAAGATAATGTTGGCTCAAGTGGAGACGATGTTAGAGGGATTCGGGTAGGAGTGGATGAGATGGTGGCATTGCGTGACTCAATTGCCGAACAATTGCATCGAGCTTGAACGCTTTTTCATATTTTTAAAATGTTTACATGTAATGTGGAAAATCTATCTATGTTTGAACCGGGCCTTACGATAACGGTCATCGCCGGCGTTTAATAAAAAAACTTAGTTTGTTTGTTTCCATTTATAATAATTAGAAAAAAAAATTCAACCGCGGATCTCCATTTCCAAACACAGTATTGTCAAACAGTTCTCTGTTTTGAACAGCTCTGCAAACGCAGACTAGCCAAACAGAACTTCATTTCCAACATCAAGTTTCCAACAGCTCCCATTACAAACCTGCCTTTACAACAACTCCTTTTACAGACGCCACCGCTAAACCAAATGGAGTCTACATTACAAGTCCTTTTCACGGTAGTAAACTGGTGTTGTTCTCTAATGTTGATTAAATGAATTATAGAAAAACATGCACAACGCAAGCCTGAATAGATTATTAAATTGTTGTGGGTCGCACAGTTTTCCTCCGGTACAGGGAATCGGACCTCCTTAGCCCCAAGTTGGATCGTGTAACGCCCAGAAACTCAAAAGAGGAACGGGCAACGTTTGAGGCATGTTTGGACCTTGGTACAGGTCACACGGCCTGGGATACGGGCATGTCCCAGGGCCGTGTCAGGGGCGTGTTCGATGCCAGGTTGCGTGGTCGACAAATTTGCAGTCAACGGTCATCGGGGCACTGAACACGGCCTGGGACACGGGCGTGTCCCAGCGCGTGTCAGCCACTCGATGCCTCAACGCTCAAAGTTTTTCACTCAACGATCGTTGAGTAAGGGCACACGGCCTGACACGCGGGCGTGTCAGCGGCCGTGTCCTGCTCGGGAAGGTTGCGGGTTTGTGCTGAGGGAGCTACACGGCCAGGGACACAGGCGTGTCACCAGGCGTATCTAGCACACGACATGTGACACGGGCGTGTCACATGGTCGTGTCCTTCTCAGGACGTTTCGGTTCCTGTGTCGTTTGAAGCACACGGGCCGTGACACGGGCCTTGACACGGGCGTGTCACTTGAGACATGTGCGTGTCACAAGCCGTGTCACAGGCTGTGTACTGGTCGGGATTTTCCCGATTTACGGCGAGTGAGGAACACGGCCTTGAACACGGGTGTGTTGCAAGCCGTGTTCGGCCCAGGAAGTTTATTTTCAGGGCGAATCGTGGCCGTTTGTTTCCTTATTTTGGGATCTAACGGTTCAGGCCTCTCCATCCTAAGGTTAAGGCCGGGATTGAGTGTTTAAACCCTCATTCTCTTGAGTTCTATCTCTTTCTAACTTCTAGAGAGGGGAGAGAAGGAGGAAGAAGGAGGGAAGATCCGGTCGCCGGAGGAGATTCGGAGCGCCAAATCGCAAACCGAGTCCAGATCTACGGAGGCAAGATCATCGCAGTGTTTTTCATCAGTGTAGATTTCCATGGCACCGAAGAGGAATGCTAGGGTAACGTTTCTCATCTTGAGCATGTGAAGTTCTTCTTTTGCATAGGGAAAACCCTCTCCCGCGAGTGTGTGGTGAGTTGCGGTGTTCCTAGGGGTAGATATGTAAAGTCCCCCTTATTTGCATCTAGAGTCCGAAATCGAAACGGACATAGGCATAGTGTGTGAAGCCTACCCGGACAAGTTGGTCTGCATCGGTGATGTTGCATTGCATGATTAGCCGGAGAAGACTCCGTGCCTTTGGTTGTTTTCGGGTTTCTACAGAGTAGATTGCAGCAGGGATCCTTGGGGATTAACCCCAAGGCGCACCCGGAAATCTGGACGAAAACGCATTTCTGGGCGGAAACGTCTTAATGTGACTAGGCGGAGTGAGCAACGAACAAGTGGAAACGGACCCGGGCTATGTGGTTTGGTGACAGATATCTGAAAAAGAGACTGGCCATTGGCATAGTTGTGCGAGTCTTAGGCTTAGTCCGGAAAGACTAAAATGCTCACGAGTATTGCCGTCTAAGGGGCGGTGGTGAAACCGCGGCTCTGACCGGGTTCACTGTGTAAGTGCCCTGAGAGCACGGGGTGTGCGGCCGTATGTGCCTGCACCTGTGGTGTTGTGATTATTCACTTTAATGCTTATTATGCTAATAAGTGCAGGGAAGGAGCATCGCCGCCCCGAGTTTGGGGGCGGGATCGTTATAATTTGGTTAGCTTTAGCTGACCGTTATTCTTGTTTTCCACCGTTGCGGTGAATTGTGCTTGCAGGTGCTGTGGAGCCGAGTGACAAATAGCGGGTCAAAGCCCAGGTCACTGAGTCGGCCCTCGAAGGCCTTGTTTGTTTACTTTGTTTAAATCATGTAAGGCCGGCCTGCGAGCCGAAGTTTGTAAGACACTGTTTAAATACTGGTGAACTATTGTAAGGCCATAAAGCCAGCACTTTTTGGTACTTTGTATTCAATTCCTGATGGTTTTGTTAGTGGACATTCGTGTTTGTGGCTGGGTTCTTTCTTTTGCAACTTAATAAATTGCAAAAGAAGTTGCTCTGTGTAGGACGTATGTATTGGTTGAATGGTTTCATCTCGTAACTCACCGGTCTGTCCGTGGTATATGGCGTCGGCCCCCGGTCGGACCTACTGCTATATGATATATGACGGATAGGGGTGTTACAGATCAGACACCCAGACAGTTAAGGGAGATCCAAACAGCGATAAAGCGAATGTGTTTTTGCGTGGAAAACCTGGAAAGAGTGAAAAATCGCATGGCCGGATCAGCGTCGGGACAAAAATTCACTATATTCCTTCTGTTTACAAGTGTTTTGAGTTCCCTAAATGGTGACAGACCGTCTCTCTGCAACAAACTTTAAGTATAAAAAACGGAAAATGACTAAGTTCACAAGGCATTGAACCGAGCGTTCATCGGGGCTCCCACAAGTGCTTTCTTTCAAGTCCTTTCAAGCGCCTACTGTTGCGTCTGTGAGAGCGTTGAGCGTGAGCGGACTAGAGAGGGAGCAGAGTGAATTCCGAGCGATTAAAAGATCTAAGCCTCACGTCCTCGCTGGAAAACCTCAGAGCTCTTTCTAGTCTCTCAAGTTGCCTCCCTTTCAAAAGAAGGCATGAGAGCCTTTTTATAGTTTTCTTAAAGAGACGTGTTGGTAATTGTGCACGGCTAAATCCTGAGTTGGCGAATAACGTCGCTCCATTCTCGTCACTCGGATCACCAATTTTCCTGAAATGGCGAGCATGCCTCTCGGGGGGTTTGGGCGGCCCTGGCGAGTTGCCCGACGAGGGTGGCAGCCGGAGGGGCGGTAGCGCACCAGAGGCAGATAGTACGCGTGTGCTTGCGGTCCGCATCCGCGCGTGTGGGGCGTGCGCACATGCTGGCTGGGCGCGGGTGTGGCTGGTCATGCACACTGACATACAACACACGGGGGATGGCCGCGCGCAAGATGGTTGCATGTGTGGGGTCGTGTGCACCCAGGCTGGTCGCGTGCGCCTGAGCTGGTTGTGAGTGCCGGGGTTTTCTGCGCGCATACGCGGCCGTGCGCTGCCGTGTGCGCGCGTGCTGGTCGCGCACTTGAAGGTCGTGTGCGATGCAGATGTGTGCTTGGTTTTTCCCCCCTTTCGGGATGACTTCAAACCCTTCAAGGAGGCGCGGCTCGCGCGAGCCGTTCACTCGGTCGGGTTGGATTGCTGGAATATTTCGATCCAGTTTGACTCGAAATATTTTAGAGGGAACCCATCAAATGCCCCCAAATTTCCGCGAGTCTTGATCCACGAAGCGACGAGCCAGAAATTTTTTGACCTTGATCATTTCACCTTGGGGTTGTGGAATTTGAATCATTACTTCGTGCCCGGTACAAATTATTTTTCGTTTGCAGGTGAAGTGTTCTTTTAGTTATGCCTGAAGGCATGTGTCGATCACTTGGCGCCACCTGTGTCCATCTTGTGAGTTGAAGATTCTGCAGTGGCCGCTAGACAGTGATTTTTGCAATTATTTGTTAGCGCATCGCTCTTGCTTGTCATGTGGCCCTTGCAGCGCTTTGCAAGAACGTTCTCCATGTTTTAAGCTTTGTGCGTTGTGATAGTTTGGAAATATTTTTCTTTCCACATTCCTTTTCATGCGGACGCACGAGCATGACGTTGTGCGTTAGCTTTAGCAGTTGTCGTTGGGCGTTAGTGCTGGGGTCGAATTCTTGAACACGGTGTGGAGGGACGTTTTGCACCCTTGTCTTGGTGGAGCAAAAAGACCAGTGGGTCGCATTCATCTTAGGGAGCAGAAGGACTCAGGGTCTAATCCAATCGTGAAGTAACAAAGGTCCAGAGGCATGTTTTCTTATGAGATGCAGAAGCATCCGGGGTTCGTTCTTGTTAAAAGGCGCAGGACTCGGTGTTTGTTCTTGTGTAGAAGGACTCAATATTCTTTGTTTGTGTTGTGCTTTTACGCTCCTTTTGCTTGAACACACGAGTTTTATGCAGCGCAAAAGCACGTTAAGTTTGCGACCGATATTGCGCGTTAAGTTTGCGCCCGATATTGCGCGTTAGAGTTGGGAGCTGACGCTTGAATGTAATGTGGAGGGTCATTTTTCCCCCTTTGTCTGGATGATGCCAGGGGACTCGAAGTCTGTTTTTGGCTAAGTGATGCAGGAGGAATCGTAGTCCGTCCTAGCCGGAATCCATAGGAGGGTTCGGGGCTTGCTCTTGTGTTGAGGTACAAGAGGACTTCTTTCAATTTTGCTTTGGTAAGAGGACTCGGGGTTCGTTCTTTCTTAAGGTGCAGAAGGGCATTGGTCCCTTCTTGCCCAAGTGGAAGGACTTAGGGTGGGTATATTCTGTTGGAGGTGACGAAGGACCTTTGTTTGTTCGGGCCTCAGAAGACTCGTGGTCCGTTCTATTGAGATGCCCTACAGTGCGGGAGCGAGATGCTCCGCAGCGCAAGAGCGAGATGTCCTGCAGCGCGGGAGCGAGATGCCCTGCAGCGGGAGCGAGGTGCCCTGCAGCGCAAGAGCGAGATGCCCTGCAACAAGATGCCCTGTGTGTGGGAGCGAGATGCCCGACAACGCAGGCACGAGGTGCCCCGCAGCGTGGGAAGGAGATGCCCCGCAGCACGAGAGCGAGATGCTTTGCATCTAGCGAGCTCCGCCCGCATGGATCCAATGCTCCGCCGGTTTCCCTGCTCTCAGATGCGACAGTCCACGGTTACGAAAATTCCACACCCCGACATCGCTCCCAGTACCTGTGGTCCCTGAGCACATTGCAAAATGAAACTACTATGGTACTATGCTCTGGGGGACACGAGTGTTGGGAGCAATGCCGCGCAGTGGATTCCCGTGAATGTGGATTGTCACATTCGAGAAGTAGGGAGAACGGGTGGGAATGGGCTCATGAGCAAACGGAGAACGCTTGGGTGCGGGCGTAACCCGCTGGAGAACATCAAGCACGAGGCAAAGCCTATGCGAAGATGCTAGAGGTGCAACTCGGATCGGTTCCACTCAGAACCAAGAACCGACCTGTATATGTTTGGTTCCAAATTTTTGGAACCAGAACCGACCCACGGTTCTAAATTGTAGAACCAGAACCGAACAAAAAATATCGGTTTGGTTCTCGATTTCTTAAATTTAGAGTGTAAATATGTTGCACTGAAAAAAATAATGCAAAACCAATGTTTATAAATCGAAGAAACTAGGAGACCATAAGCTTGCATAACTCCAAAATCATCAAGATTTCTTAAATTACTAAATACATTTAATAATCTCATCATACAACATTTCATATTCAAAGATTCTAATAATTAATCAAAAGTTCAACACTGTCAAAACATAAGCAAATAGTTTGTAAAATTACACATGAAATACCTCAATCAAACTAATTATTCATCAATCTCTTTCAAAAGCATCTTGCTTTTCACAAATATATTTTTGATACCTAAATTCAATAACTCGGTTATCGGGTCGGTTCTGGGTACCCGAGTGTAAGAACCGAGAACCGAACCAAGTGACCAGTTCTGAAATTTTGGACCAGAACCGAACCGAGACACATAAGAACTGACCCGAACTGTTCAGTTCGGTTCGGTTCCTGTCCGATTCTCGATTCCTCGATTATTTTGCACACCCTAGAAGATGCTAGTATCCTGTGTAAGTGAACTGAAATTCTAAGAAGACAACCTTTCAAAAAGTAGCTAAACAAGAAGTGAACATGCGCAAATGTTTTCACAGATGGAATAAATCTTAATAGCTCAGCCTAAAGAATAAAAAAACAGTTGAACGGGTTTTTCACAGATGGATGATGTCGTTGCTCGGCCTAAAGAACAAAAACAGTAGATCAGTTGCTCAAACGCAGTCCACCCGAGTTGCTCAAATAAATTGATAAGGAAACACTGAGTCAGTAATCTCATTAACATACGTCAATCTATCATATTGAGGTCAGATTTATATTAATAAAAAAACACATGAATCTCTCCGGCGTAGATCAGATCTTAAACTTAATTTAAAAAAAAACATTCCTCCTCTGAGTGAGTCTGTATGTTGATAATATAACACGTGTGAATTTAAATCTAAGAATATACCTGCATCGAAAACATGGTATATGATTGAAAACAAGTACAAAGAAAGAAAATCTAAAATCAAAAGCAGAGACGAAAAATGAAAACAAAAAAATTCAAAATTTACCAAGGAACCGGTGAGGGATGGAGCTGAGCAAGCAGATTCAATAAACCCTGAAGGGCCAAAACAAAGTTTGTTCGCATATCTGTCTATATTTTCTGCCTGATTGATGTGAAGGGTAATGCAGAATATATTCCTTAATCCTGAAGGGTCAAGCAAAGTTTGTTCACCCAACACAAAGCAATGACTCGTAAAGAAAACAAACACAAGAAGTTTCGCAAATTCAAAGCAAAAAACAAAACAGCAACTTTAGGATTGCAATCATCCCAAATTAAGCAAATGGAGGAATGCTCTGCTCATTCCAAAACAAGTTTTCAGGGTCAACCTTGGACTCACCTGTGCCAGCCTCCTGAAGTTGACTTTTCGCAAATCTCAAAGCAAAAACAAAACAGCAACTTTAGGATTGCAATCATCCAAATTAAGCAATATGAAGGAATGCTCTGCTCATTCCAAAACAAGTTTTCAGGGTCAACTTGGACTTCACCTGTGCCAGCCTCCTGAAGTGACTTTATAATAATTCTCACCCACACACTCGCCTCTGCATAGCCTGCATTCCTGTTTGCATTTTTTCCCAAATCAAGGTCTCTGTAATTCAAATATGCAGCTCTTGGATCTCTTGAAACATAAGGCGTCATAAACTCATAAAAATTTCTCATCCAATCGATATGCTTCCTCGCCACCTCCACCCCGGTTCTTCCCAGGTTATAATATACTGTATGTTGTACAAACTTCCCTTCCTATGTGGAAATGGAGTCTCGGTCACTGCAATTTCGTCCATTCTTCCTCCAAATGGATCAATAATCACATAAGGGACTCATTTTGTCCTACCAGCCAAGCGGAGATCACTTCCCACACGTCCTCATTGAAGGGCATCCTCAGGAAGTCCGACTTGGTTTTGAATAAGTTATGGTACTGGGGTTTTCGATCAAGCAACTTCTTAAGAGACCCTCCAGGAGGGTACCCCCGCAATAGATAGCACCGACCTAATCCAACTTAACTCCATGCAATCTTCAGACTTGACTCCAAGCTCAGGGAAGCTCTCAGCCATTAAACTAAGAAGCTCTGTTTGTTCTCCGAGGAACAGGGATTGGAACGTGGCCATTAAAGTTTTACTACTACTCCTATGATTCGATCAACTACTTGTAATTGCACCCTTATGAAAAGCCTTTATCAAGGTTGTAAGCAATCTGTTGCCACTTGGTGAGAAGTTTTACTGCACCCTGTTCTAATAGTTTGTCTATGTTGAAAACTGTGACTTTTGGGGGAACTTGTAAAAGCTTTAACTTGTACGAAAGGATAATGCCGAAGCTTGCTCCTCCGCCGCCCCTCAGAGCCCAGAACAGGTCCTCTCCCATGGAGCCCCTATCGAGGACCTCGCCGCTGGCGATGCTATTCTGGCATCGATTATGTTGTCGACGGCAAGACCATAGGCCCTCATCATCATCCCCAAGCCTCCGCCACTGAAATGGCCTCCTAGGCCGACCGTGGGGCATACACCGGCTGGAAACGCGAGAGTGTTGCCACTCTGGGAGGAAATGGAGTAGTAGAGCTCCCCCAGCGTTGCCCCTGCGTCTGCCCACGCTGTGTTGTCGGTCAGATCAATGGTGATAGATCGAAATTTGTGGAGGTCGATGAGAACGAAGGAGGAGCTTGTGGTGGTATATGAGAGCCCTTCGTAGTCATGCCCGCCGCTGCGAGTTCTCAGTGGAATGTTGAGCTCTTTGGAGCAGAGCACGGCGGCGGAGACATGGGATTCCAGCGTGGGGGTTATGATGAGAAGAGGCTTGGGAGAGTTGAGCAGAGTCCTGTTGTTTTGAATGGAGGAGAAGAAGAAGAGATGTGTAGCTTTGATTCTGGCGTGAAGATGAATTTAGAGGGTAAAGAGCCGCTGTTCAGGCAATCCAGGAAAGAATGCATTTGATTCTGAGAACTGGAAATTTTTGAGAAAACAGATAGAAAGAGGGGCCGCCATGAGAGGAATAAACAGGGGGGATGTGAATTGGATCATCATTTCTCCTTGATACAAGTTTTCTGGTGACTGATTGTCGCACATTTATAGAGCTACTAGTCAACAATAGAACTCTATATTTGTGAATTAAATATCAAAGATGGGTACTTGATTACAAGCAAGGCATTCCTGGCATTATCTTACACATGTATATATAAGATGAGGTTCATTTAACTATTTGCCGGCTTTAGTGTCCTTGATCTCATCTGCCATTTTAATGCCAAATAGCGTTCATGTATGTAATCCCTAAAACATTGATGCATCCAGCAATGTTTCCATAAATTTCATTACAAGTCCTTTTCAGAGTAGTAAACTGGTGTTGGTCTCTAATGTTGATTGTTGAAGGTGGGAAAATTCTCTACTCCAAAGTTCGGATTTAAGTGCATCCTAAGGTTACTGGTTAGCAGTCAGGTCTGATGGGATTGACGGGCAAGACAAAGAGATTAAGGAGGCACTAAAAGGCCAGGCATTGCGGCAGGGAGGTCCCACAACATACCCAGATACTTAGAACAAGCTTCTCCTCCACAACCAAGAAACGATCGAGCAGGGTACGAGGATGAGACTGACTTGGAGAGTATCTAGGACTGATGGTCACCAAGGGGGATAGTCACGATCTCACGACCCAAGTCTTCGAAAAGTAATTCGGAAGCTCTGCCCAAAAGTCTCAATCCTTGTACCCTAGGGTCATATTATAGGAAATCTAAGTGGTGGGGGGGGGCCTATTTTTAC